>VDFB02281492.1:317576832-317631308 GCA_007258455.2 Sequoia sempervirens | reverse complement strand
GATTGATTTAGAGCATGTACAGATAGGTCCATGTGCACCAAAGCATGCAAAGTAGCCTCACACAATAATTTACTTTTATGATAAATTATAAATTAAATTGTCATTAAATCATTTTTAATCATCTTACATCTAATTTCATCTTTTTTTCTCTTGTAAAAAGTGATTCTATAGTACCCCTCTGATTTGCTTATGTTTTTAGACAGTGCTTTTACTTTGATAGATCATGATGCTATGTTATTTGATCACTAACATTGGGGCGAAGATGGTTTTATATTATGATGTAATGGTACACCTTATGGATGATTATTGTTTATGACATGCTTTCTAGTTAGCATAGTTGTTTATTTGTGTTGATATTGATATATGATCATCTGTAGTTAATTGATGTTTTAGTTTCATCAGTTTGATGTAACACTGTATTGGTGAAGGGAACGAGATTGCATCACTCGCTTGCGAGTGCCCTGCAATTCTGTGATTTTCTCTTCATGGTGTGATTGTTTATAATCTATATACATGTACGAAATATGTTTTGATTATATGATTGCAGGTATAGGACATCGACTCCACCTAGATTTATAGGTTTGAGCGTGTCCATTGCCCAATGGTATAGTTTATTGGGAGATAGTAATAGGTTTTCCTTATCAAACCACAACCCTAGCCATAGTGTGTTGTCAGTCCTTGTTCGGTACACTTTGTTGTTATGTTGTCCACGTTTTCCTTGTTTATTTATTTTTTTAAAAGGTATGTTTTGTGAGAAATTAATGCTAATTAATGTTTTTAATGATTTTTAGTGATATTTAGTTAATCTTAATTAATGTTGTTAGAAGCTTTGTATTTTATTTAATTAATTAAATTTATTTTATTTTGTAAAGTAATTTAATCCTTGTGATTAAATTTATTTTATAAAGTAATTAAATTAATTAGATCAAATTTATTTAGAAATTAATTTGTGAAGTTTGAATTATAAAATGCATAAATATTGAAAGAGGAAATATCTAAGAGTTGGTTGAAAGATATTTTTTTTTACATCTGTGTTAGAAAATTTATTAAACACTCTTGTTGAAAATTTATTCTTAGAGAGAATTTTTGGCAATAATTGGAAGAGGTAAGAGGTTACTTCATGAGAATGGAAAAGATATTTTGGAGAAGTTGTTAAAAAAATTGAAAAGGAAGTTCTTAAGAAGTTTTTGGGCTCTGGTTTTTGGTTTTCTTCTTTTGGAATAGTGAATTATTAGAGGAAGCTTTGGAAAACTTGGAATCTACAGCTGAAGCTTTACATCAAACATCACTTCCTCAAGCTTCCGGATAAAGGTTTTTTAATAATTATTATTGTTTTGTTATTGTTTTGCCAATTAGAAAGATTGTCTGTACAAAAAGAACTTGTTTTTTGTAAAGAAGTTTTAATTTATTTTATAGATTTAAAAGCTTTATGTGTTTGGAAAATTTGCTGTGTAAATTTTTAGTGATTTTATAGAAAATTTTATAGTGAAATTAGAGAGCCTCTGTAGAAAATTATTTTAAACAATAGAAAACCCTAGAGGAAAACAATAGAGAAATTTATAAGTCTCTGTAAGAATGGACTCAAAAATCTTCCTCTCAAATTTTTTTTGGGGAAAATCTTATTTATATTGGAAAGATCTTGTAGAAGAATATCATTTAAATTTGTTTTCCCAATTAGTTTTATTTAACTAGGAAATAGAAAACCTTTGTAAAATTTGGTAAAAGAATTTGATAAAAAATTTCCCTTCTAAACAATGGTATTTGATTTAGTTTTAGATATATATATACATGACTGTGTTAAAAGTTCCTATAGAGATTATTTTAAAATTAATACCAAAAAAATTAGTATGAAGAAATCATACAACAATTTTTTTTGGATCGTAGAGTTTTTATTTAAAAACATAAAATTCAAAGAATATTGTGGGGGAGGTTGTGGTTGTCTCCACAACCACCACTCCCAAAGGGAGGCAAACTATGGAGATAGTCCAACACTGTCCTCCACAGGCTCGTGCCCATCTATGGGTGTCAGCACTATATACAGGCTGACAACGCAACCTATATAATTTTCATCCATACTTTTAATATATTTTTCTTTTCAATTTTTAATATTTGTTTTTAGATTTTTAAAATATAATATATATATTATGTATATATATATGTGTGTATATAAATATATATTAATTTATATATTATATATATCTTTATAGATGTATATATATATATTTATATTTAAATATATATTTGTTATTGTTTGGAAAATTTTAATTTATTTTTAAATAATTAAATTATATATATATAAATGTATTTTTCAATAGATGCATGAAATAGTTAATTTTTAAATGATATAATTTAAAAGAGGAAATTGATTTTAAAATAGTTGTAATTGGGAAATTGATTTGAATAATTATATTTAATTTCTTTATTATTTGTAAATGATATTGCTTTAAGTTAGATTAATTTAAGCAATGTATTTTTTTTCAAAATTGGATTTAGAAAATCCTAATGGTAGATTCATATCTTGCTTGAATTTAACTATTTAAATTGTGATTTCTTCTATTTACTTTTTGGGGAAAATTGGATCACTGTACTTGTAAGTCTTCTAGATGTTATTTTATGAAGGGGGGTTTTTGTGAATTGTAGTTCAACCGTTTATTTACCTTGGATAGTGGGCTTGATTATACTTCAGTTTATCACCCGGTTACTATGAATGGGGATGTGTTGTCTCTTGCTTTATGGTTGGATATTTATTATTGGTATTTGTGCACTGTGTTTACCCTTGGGTTATGGATTAGTTCCTTGTGTTGTTAGTAGGGGAGTGGCTCTCACTGGGAGACGACATGCAAAGTGGTGCTAGGGAAACCCATAGAAAATTACGTGTGACACTCCTCTTATGACAACAGTATGTATTGTGCAATTGATGTACTTGATTCTTTTACTTTGGAAGCAAAGTAACCATTATGTTATGTATTGTACTTTTGTAGTTATTCTTTTCATGTGTTTCCTGTGTCTATAGGTTGTTGGTTTTTCCTAAGAAGTCCTTTTACTATCTCCTAGCATGGGGGGTGGGCCTTCGGGTACCACTTGGTTGGGTGGAACGTGCACCTTACACCATTGGGTTCCCATTTCATGTTCATGATGGAAGGATCTTCCAGATTGGAGAGCTCGTGTGTACTAGTTGTTCTGTACTATTCCTTATGTTGTTCTTTTGTATCAGATGGATACTTTGTTTATGTATTACTCCTCATTTGTATTCGAGGAGGAATATTGTAACATTGTAATTGTAACTTTAATGTATGAACTTCCTCGTTTTAGAAATGAGCTTTGTAATTGTTTTATGGAATGAATGTAATCTTTAAATCATTCTTAATGTACTTTGTAACTTATGAGATGAATTAAATGCTTTGGATGTATGTTATTTATTTCATAAGTAATAATTATATGCTATGGTTAGTTTACTTTTGTATAATGGGATTCGAATGTAAGCGTTGTCGCATACCTTAGAGTATGTATGTGTTAAGTGTAGTTTAATTTACATGTTAATATTACACCTTTTAAAAAAAAAATGTTACGTTTACATTGTGTTTGTGTTATCTGTTAGGGTTATGTGGTGGGGCGTTACACATGGTATCAAAGCCCAAGTTCTAACACTGGGAACTCTAGTTTCACATGATCCTATTAGGATATCCTTGTTGTTTTTACTCTTTTGTGTGTATTCCTTTCTTTATTTTCCTTCACTATACAAAGTGATTTATGTTTAGGGAAACTAAGTTGACCCTAGAGGTAGATAAGAGACGTTCATGTTCTCTCCTTCTATTCTTCCTATTATAGATGACTAAATAGTTGATAATTATGTTAGAAATGAATATGGGATGCTCCATTTTAAGTATGTTAGTATGTATTTATGACATGGAGTGGTGTGAAGGTTTAACCACTCTCTTCTATAAAAGATAAATGCTTTTCTATTATGAATAATGAATTATGGATTTGCGTTGGGTGTATTGCAAGAAAATCTAATGATGAGTTATGGATATATGCTATGATATGAATCACATGAATTATGGAAGTAAATACACTTATGGAATTGTGTATGTAATTATATTCCCCCTATAAATGTGAGAAACCAATAACTGCGTATTGGTTGAGTGTTGTGAATACCCTGCACTTGCTTTGGGTTCCATGGGATGGTGATATTGTGTACCCATCCATGAGAAATATGTTGTATTTGGTGTGGGATTAACCATACCATTTTGTGTGTTTATATGTTTGTTACTTGATTGAGGGCCAACCCACATCTGGTTGAAAATTATATATGTAAGAGTAGACAAAAGATAGTTTCACAGATTCTTTTCTTTTGGTTCTCTAGTCCCTCAATTCGTGAAGGGGTAGTAGCAGCCACAAAGTTCCTTGGGCATAGTGTGCACCGTGTGCATATTGTGATGCAGAGCAGTCTTAGCTCAACCGATCCCGAGGAAACGTACCCACTACTTTCCCTTATGATGGATCAGGGTACTTGATCCATATGTGCTAGCCTAATCCCCACAATTTTGAGTTCAACAATAGCATTGATTTGTTAATTTATGCCTAGTTGTTCATAAGGATGTTGTGCTAGCATTAGCAAGTCTACCTCATCCGTATGAGAGGTGAAGCTTGAGTAGCCCCATATTAATTTACTTATATATGTATTGTATACACCATATCCGCACATGTTCCAACATGATGCAAGGGATATGATGTCACACCCCACTAATGTTCTAAAATATTGTTGGTGATGATAATAGCCTACTTGTGTGATGCGCATAATGGGGCCTCACACACTTGTAGAGGGATACCCATGGTTTCTTTGATAGTGTTTGGGTCAGTTAGCATAAGGGTATGTCCTAGCCATGTATAACTTTGGCTACGGTGAGTACCTATGTGTGCCTTCTCCATGAAGTATCACTATGCAGGGTGTGTTCTATGTATGCCTACTTCCACAGAGCCATAGACACATTTCCATGCAACATACGACCAGCGCATTCCTTCTTCGGCTGGTGTATCACCATGCCACGTGACGACACAAGGCAGGGTGTTTCTGAGGAGTACACTCCATGACATGTGGATGATGTGCTCACTCTGCACCACATGTGGGCTATTGTTATAGCCATATGATGTTTCCTCCTTCCTTGTTTGGTGGCCAATATCTAGTCACACAATGTTGTATAGTGTAATTTTGAAGATTGTGTACTTTCTTTATAGTTATTGATGATTTTTTGTTGATTGTAAAGGATGACACCTTGTTTATATTTGATTATGATGGTTTAGCCACACCTTGTGATCTTATTTACTCATAGCCCTCATGGTTACATTTGATTTAGTGTTGACATTGTGTGCATTTCTTTCTTTATTGCTGAAATTGAATCTTATTTGATGTTTATTTATGACTTTGGTGGCTAAACTAGTTTATCCTTATTGTTTTTGAGGTCGGTCATATGTCATATTGTGAATCCTCTCCAAGGACATATGAGGTGGACTTGGTGAGTGTATACGAGGAGGCAAATGTAGGGAACCTTGAGTATGGGGGTATGTGAGGCTGTTATACAGCTAGGACCCATTACCCACCTATGTGTGATGACTATCTCTTGGAGGTTAACCACCTTATACAATAAGAGATAGGTCATTGTGGTCTTGCTTGGATGGTCTCACCATGTGTGCGTGGCCTAGGTAACACCATCAAGCCACTAAGTGTGAGGTGTGGATTACGTGAGATGGATATTGGCTCTTGGCTCATGGATTATATATCATGGATTAGTATGCTACTTTATGGTGCCTAGATGGACCCTTGTGTAGCCTTGTGTTGTGACTTCTAGTGATGTGAGTTTGTGTGTATGTGAAGAATGTATGTTATTCATGGGTATAGTACTTAGATTCTTGAGATTTTTTTTCTTCCCCTTCTGTTGTTCTTGCCTAATATCTGAGACTTTTTCTACGATGATGTTGTGTAGGATGATGCCTAGAGGTCGTGGTCTTGATAGGGGTCATTGTATAGGTTAGGGAAGTGATCGTGGGGTTAGTTGTCAGAACACTCCTTTTATGAGTTCCCATGAGGATGATCATGAGGTACACTTGGACCCTCAGTTATGTCCCTTGCTTGAGGAAACTCTTAACCAGCTGGCCCAAGACAGGAGAGCAACCAACAAATGGTTAGGGGAAGAGAAAGGTTCCCTAGGAGAAGAGGTGTTTTAGCTATAGTAGGACGTATGATGAACCTCTTTAGGGAACGTTCTCTTATGTTTCATGGTATTAGTGGTGGTTTGGAGGATGAGACTTGGATGATTGGTGTCCAAATTCATGGTCATCTTTCATCTAGGAGAATCCAGAGTTGGTTGTGAACCTGGCTTAATTGACTTGACCTATCAACTCAGAGCACTCAAACTACAGTTAGTAGGGGTTAGTTCTCGTAGATTAGTGCACCCCCTTGAGGGAAAAGAAATGGCAGAAATGTAGGATGTTTCTCTTAAGGCCAACAGGGCCACATAGCTAGACAATGTCCTTAGAGAAGCACACCTGAATTTAGTCAGAGAGCAGCAGTCATAGTGCTAATAGGGGATGATGTGGGCAAGTTACACATAGTGATTGTAATAGTTGATGACCATCGGGTAGAGCATCAGGGCACAAATGTGGAGACTACAAGTAGAAGAAAAAAAATTGGCTTTGGAGACCATGGTCATCTCACAGCACAACAAACTCACCCTCAGGGGTCAAGATATTGAGCAAGTTGGGGTCTAGTGGGATCCAAGAGATGATATTTTGACTTCTTGAGAGGATGCGACTAGAATGAGGGAGCTTTATCCCTATTTATTTGTAGGCTTCTAGGAGTAAGCCTAATCCTAGGGGGGAGGATGTAGTACCCCTCTGATTTGCTTATGTTTTTAGAGAGTTCCTTTACTTTGATAGATCATGATGCTATGTTGTTATTTGATCACTGAAATTGGGGTGATGATGGTTTTATATTGTGATGTAATGGTACACCTTATGGATGATTATTGTTTATGACATGCTTTCTACTTAGCATAGTTTTTTATTTTTGTTGATATTGATATATGATCATCTATAGTTAATTGATGTTTTAGTTTCATCAGTTTGATGTGACACTGTATTTGTGAAGGGAACGGAATTGCATTACTCACTTGTGAGCGCCATGTGATTCCACAATTTTCTCTTCATGGTGTGATTGTTTATAATCTATATACATGTATGACATGTTTTTATTGCAGGATTACAAGTACAAGACATAGGCTCCACCTGAATTTATAGGTTTGAGTGTGTCCATTGCCCAACGATATAGTTGATTGGGAGATAGTAATCGGTTTTCCTTGTCAAACCACAACACTAGCCACAGTGTGGCGTCAGTCCTTGTTCGGTACACTTTTTTGTTATGTTGTCCACATTTTCCTTGTTTATTTATTTTTTTGCAAGGTATGTTTTTTGAGAAATTAATGCTAATTAATGTTTTTAATGATTTTTAGTGATATTTAGTTAATTTTAATTAATATTTTTGATAAGGAGAAAAATAGGGTTTGAATGGACCTGAAAGCATCAGGTTTTGAAGGGACCCAAAACCCAAACAAGGATGGTCAAGATTGCTAAAGAAAAGTCAATAAAGCCCTACAGCAAAACAAAGACAAACCAGCAACCAAAACCAGCTGCCCAACACAGAAGTAAGATCTTACTTGGATCTAGAACCCATTGGTTTTGACGGGACCAACAACCCAAAACAACCAGGTTTTGGCAGGGACCTTAAACCAAAGAGAGAAGCCTGCAACAACCAGGCCATAGCAAGCCAGTCACTCAAGTAGATTGGTCTCTCCAAACCATTGGCAGAGACAACTAGGTCAAAGTTTTGTAGAAGCAGAGCCCCAAAAGTAGACAAAACCTTGCCCAACAACAAACCCTCTCCCCCTCTATAGGAGAGGTCATCACATTGTTAGAAGCTTTGTATTTAATTTAATTAATTTAATTTAATTTATTTTGTAAAGTAATTTAATCCTTGTGATTAAATTTATTTTATAAAGTAATTAAATTAATTATATTAAATTTATTTAGAAATTAATTTGTGAAGTCTGAATTATAAAATGCATAAATATTGAAAGAGGAAATATGTAAGAGTTGGTTGAAAGATATTTTATTTTTGACATGCGTGTTAGAAAATTTATTAAACACTATTATTGAAAATTTATTCTCACAGAGAATTTTTGGCAATAACTGGAAGAGGTAAGAAGTTACTTCATAGGAATGGAAAAGATATTTTGGAGAAGTTTTTAAATAAATTGAAAAGGAAGTTCTCTGGAAGGGTATGTGCACGATCATGATGGGCCAAAAAGTGGCAATATGATGGGGAGGTGTAGGGTATGTGGTTGATGACTTATTTTTAACCCAAAATTGATGAAACAAAAAGGGTTTTAAAGGATTCTCAACTTCCACCAATATAAATTATGTTTTACTTTGAATTTAATAAATAACTATTCATTTTCTATTTGAATTATGACTAAAGTCTTGATTGATAGGTTGATTGAAAATATTTATAGCTTTCAAACAGTATCACATTTTTTGAATCAAGAACATGTGTCACATTCTATGCTTTGCATACTATAGGATTAAAAAAAGAAAAAAATAATTTATTGAAGTTTTGACCAAGTTAAGGTGGTCGACATTACCATTTTTAATAATATTTTTTAAAATTTGTAATAAAAAAATCATAATTACTCATTTACTTGGAAAAAAATTACAAAAAAAAATATGCATCACATCGACATGAGTCCTCTACTTATATCTAAAATATTATAAAAATATTATCATTTTATTGTGGTTAGGGTGGTCGATAGACACCTTACTTCTTTTATTTTTCCTAAAATTTAAGTACTCATCGTGATTGAAATTTCAAATTTTCAATTAAATAGATTTTTAAAAAAATAAACCTTATAGTTTAGAAACTACACCAATTTCTATATATTCTATTCTTATATATTTTTGAAATAATATAGGATAACTTATTCAATTTTTTACGCCAAGTTGACAAACTCTAATTTTTTCTAAGGGCCTGTTTTTTCCATGATGATCCTACACATACCTGAAAGTTTTTGGGCTCTGATTTTTCATTTTCTTCTTCTAGAATAGTGAATTCTTTGAGGAAGCTTTGGAAAACTTGGAATCTAAAAGCGAAGCTATACATCAAACATCACTTCCTCAAGCTTCCAGATAAATGTTCTTTTAATTATTATTATTGTTTTGTTATTGTTTTGCAAATTAGAAAGATTGTCTGTACATAAAGAACTTGTTTTTTGTGAAGAAGCTTTAATTTATTCTATCTAGATTTAAAAGCTTTATGTGTTTGGAAAATTTTCCATGTAAATTTTTAGTGATTATGTAGAAAAGTTTATAGTGAAATTAGAGAGCCTCTATAGAAAATTATTTTAAACAATAGAAAACCCGAGAGGAAAACAGTAGAGAAATTTATAAGTCTCTATAAGAATGGACTCAAAAATATTCCTACTAAAAAAATATTAGGGAAAATCTTATTTATATTGGAAAGATCTTCCTATAGAAGAATATCATTTAAAAAAAAAATCCTAATTAGTTTTGTTTAACTTGGAAAGAGAAAACCTCTGTAAAATTTTGTAAATATTTTTTGTAAAGGAATTTGATAAAAAAATTCCCTTCTAAACAATGGTATTTGATTTAGTTTTACATATATATATATGCCTGACTATGTTAAAAGTTACTGTAGAAATTATTTCAAAATTAATATAAAAAAAATCAGTATGAAGAAATCGTACGGTGATTTATTTTGGATCGTAGAGCTTTTATTTAAAAAAAAAATTGAAAGAATATTGTGGGGGAGGTTGTGGCTGTCCCCACAGCCGCCGCCCCCAAAGGGAGGCAGACTATGGAGACAATCCAACACTGTCCTCCACAGGCCCGTGCCCATCTATGGGTGTCGACACTTTATACAGGCCGGCAGCGCAGCCTATATAATTTTCGTCCATACTTTTAATATATTTCGCTTTTTGATTTTTAATATTTGTTTTTAAAATTTTTAAATATAATATATATATATGTATATAAATATTTATTAATTTATATATTATATATATGTATATATGTATATATGTATATATTTAAATATCTATTTGTTATTCTTTGGAAAATTATAATTTATTTTTAAATAACTAAATGATATATATATATATATATATATATATATATATATTTGAATGTATTTTCAAATAGATGTACAAATGCATGAAATATGGTTAATTTTTAAATGAGTATAATGAACTAAAGAGAATTGATTATAAAATAGTTGTAATTGGAAATTGAGTTTGAATAGTGATTTAATTTTCTTTTTGTATTTGCTTGTAAAATGATATTTGCTTTAAGTTGGAGTGTAAGATTTAAGAAGTGTATATTATTGTTGTTGTGTTTTCCAAAATTGGATTTAGAAAGAGAATCCTAATGAGTAGATTCATATCTTGCTTGAATTTACCTATTTAAGTGTGATTTCTTCCTAATTAATTTTGGGAAATTTAAGGATTCTTGTACTTGTAAAGTCTTCAGGATGTTATTTTATAGGGGAGTTATTGAATTCTGGTTCAACCCTTTGTTTTACCTTAGGTAGTGCACTTGGATTTATACTTCATTTTATCACCCAGTTACTACAAATGGGGATGTGTTGTCTCTTGCTTTATGGTTGGATATTTATTATCAGTATTTGTGCACTGTGTTTACCCTTGGGTTATGGATTAGTTCCTTGTGTTGTCAATAGGTGAGTGGCTCTCACTGGGATTCAGCACACAAAGTGGTGCTAGGGTAACCCATAGAAAATTACGTGTGACACTCCTCATATGACAACCGTATGTATTGTGCAATTAATGTACTTGATTATTTTACTCTAGAAGCAAAGAAACCATTATGTTATGTATTGTACTTGTGTAGTTAGTCTTGTTTGTTGCCTATGTCTATAGGTTGTTGGTTTTTCCTAGGAAGTCCTTTTTCTATCTCCTAGCATGGGGAGTGGGCCTTTGGGTACCACTTGGTTGGGTGGAACGTGCACCTTACACCGTTGGGTTCCCATTTCATGTTCATGATGGCCGGATCTTCCAAATTGGAGAGCTCACGTGTACCATTTGTTTTGTACTATTCCTTATGTTGTTCTTTTGTATCAAATGGATACTTTGTATATGTAAATTACTCCTCATTTTTTTTCGAGGAATCTTGTAACATTACAATTGTAACTTTAATGTATGAACTTCCTCATTTTAGAAATGAGCTTTGTAATTGCTTTATGGAATGAATGTAATCTTTAAATTATTCTTAATGTACTATGTAACTTATGAGATGAATTAAATGCTTTGGATGTATGTTATTTATTTCATGAACTAATAATTATATGTTATGGTTAGTTTACTTTTGTATATTGGGATTCAAATGTAAGCATTGTCGCGTACCTTAGAGGATGTATGTGTTAAGTGTAGTTTACGTTACACGTTAATATTACACCTTTAAAAAAATAAAATTTATGCTTCCATTATGTTTGCGTTATCCTTTAGGGTTATGTGGTGGGGCATTATAGATTCAGGTCATCTGGGTAGTTTGCATGGTATGAAGAGGTTTCTTGATTATAGAGACAATATGAGTTAGATTATTACATGGGATGTATTTGATTATTTTATGAACTAAATATATTGTTTCTCATGGACTTAATATATTGTTTCATGGACTTTATTTCATGGGTTGTATTCTCATGGACTTAATATATTATTTCATTGACTTTATTGATTTCAGTATTTTATGGTCTATTATTGTTAAATAGTAATTTATGCATGTGCATTTATGCATTTTATATGAAATTAATATGAAATTGATAGGACATATTTGTACTTTACAAAAGATTCATATTCAAGAGATTAATAGGACATTAATGTGAAATTAAATACAAATATTAAACTAAAGTTGAAATTAATAGGACAATTAAATATTTGTACTTTACAAATTTAGTGATTCATAGTCAAGGCATTAATCTATCAAAGAAGTTCTAAAAGAAATACTTAAGGGGATCAAAAACTTCAAAGTACATGTCTAATATTTAATCGCTACAATTGCTTAAGGGGATCAAAGAAGTTCTCAAAAAAATTCCTAAGGGGGTCAAATACTTCAAAGTACATCTCTCATATTTAATCAAAATTGATCTATAATTAAGTAGTAGAATTTAGGATGACTCATCATAACAATCACAAAATTTATACAAAAATAATGTTAATGTTAATATAATTTATGTCGTAATAGGATGTCTTAATGCGATAAAATACTTCAAAGTACATGTCTCATATTTAATTGGAATTGATATAATTAACTTATAATTTAGGATGACTCATCATAACAATCAAAAAAATTATACAAAAATAATGTTAATGTTAATATAAGTTATGCCATAATAGGATGTCTTAAGGGGTCCTAATAGGACTTCTTAAGGGGATAAAATAATTCAAAGTACATGTCTCATGTTGGATCACAATTGATATAACTAAGTATAACACTTTAGGGTGACTCATCATAACAAATGATATAATTAAGTATAAATATTTAGGATATTTCCTTGTGAGATAAGGGGGATTTATTGCTCACAAATCTCTTCGTTCTCAAGAGAATCCTAGGGAGTGAATTTCCATTAACAACCTCAATACTAGCTGAATGAAGAAATTGCAAAGAAACTATACATAGACTAATTATCTCAAAAGACTACTTCAGAGTGCAAGAGAGCAAGGCTTTCATATTTCTGCTTCCAAAGGAAGAGCTCTCAGCCAATGGGCTATAGCATGGAATTAGGATGACAGTGCAGCGCGCTAGGGTCCAAAGGACACACTTGCATCCCAAGCAACAAAGAACTCAAGACTTGTCCTGAGGAGGGTCTGTCATAGTGGTTTACAATTCCGAGAGGAATGAATTTTAAGCTAAATCACATATTTTTAGAAAATATAATGATTTAAGCCTTAAAAAGTTCATTTAAGGATTCCAATTGAAGAGGGTTTGATCAAATCACCTTAGATCAAACCCCTTGGATAGAACCTCTAGTTTTAAACCATACCTATAAATGCGTCTCCTTTACACCTATCAAAATGCTGATAAAAAATCACTTTTGATTTAGCTTTTGGGGATCAAATGAATTCATTTAAAATTTATTTCAAATGATTATGGTATTCCTCAAAACAAGCTATCCAATGAATATAATTTTAATATGTTTTGGTTTTGTTATGTATTTTTTTTTAAGTTTTATTAAACATAGGTTTTTCATCGAAAATGAATTTCTTTGTTCTTCACATGTGGAAAAATAAGATTATCAAAAAAAAAAATTGAAAAATATGAGTGCACTAGATATTGAAGTCCTTGATCCAACAAAAATAAATAAAATTTGACATATACAAAAAGTTATGGTTATCACGGCCGGCTATGTCTAAATTGTAATTTGTTTGACTTTGAAACTTGATTAAGGAAAAATATTCAATAAAAACTATCTAACCAAGTGGAAGCACTAGATATTAGAGTTAAAAATCTAAATTTGAAAGAATTATAATTTTATCCTTAATGGAAAAAAAGTTATGTGTTATGGGTATAGTCACTTTTTAAAAATGTTGTTTTTGAAAAAATCAATTTTCGTGGGAGATGGAAAAAGAAGTGAAATTTGATTCCAAAATTTTGAAAAAAATATTTTTAGAATCTACAAACAAAATTTGATGAGACTCTAGTTTGCACCATCTTTAAATTCCTCACAGTTTAGCCGCTATAGGTGCCGAATGTGAATATTAGTTAAAATAATAATTTCAGTGTCCAATTTGGCCAAAAATTGTAAACCACTATTATGGGATCAGATTGGACAAAATGACTCAAACCTCACTATTTAACAAAAAAATTGAGGTTTGTTTAACAAAAGAACTAAACAGAACTAGAAAATGAGATAAAATATGAGAGCTAAAGGAAGACTTACAAATAATAAAATGCTTTAATCCTTCCTCCAAACTCCACTTTGGAAACTTGCGCATAGAATGAATGGGAAAATATGTTGGGGCTATTTTGGGGCTTGCCATAATCAAACCCCCACTTTGGTGTTCCCATCTCCACAGATAGCCAGATAGATAGAGAGGAAACAAAAATAGACAAAAGGAAGTGGTGAAAACAATCCCCACTTGAGGAGGAGAACCTACACCACCAAGTAGTAAATGAAAAAAGAGATTTAATCTATTCACAAATAGATAAGAGCAAGAGAATGTTACCAACAGGCCTTGACCCCCTCTTGAACACACAGACACACTGTTGAATGCTTTCTACAGAGCTTTGGCTATTGGAGGGACCATAGTCTAAAAAATATTTTTTCTCATAGAAGTGCTATTGCCAAGAGTAGAAAAGGTTGAGATTGAAGTAAGCTTGAAAACAGAGTTGATTGAATGAGAGATAACTCCCAAAAATGTGAGCAAAAGAGAGTTTTGTTGCATGGAAGGGTAGAAAGAGTCGTTACACTCAAAAATCTGAATGCAAAGATACATGTTAAGAGCTAGGATTTGAGATTCCCCATTTCAAACTCAGAAAACCACTAGGACACTAGTGCACTACACAAGCATCCAAAATGCTAGTTTTCAAGAAACGAGACAGTTGCGGATTGTTGTCACTTCATCTTTGGACCTCATGGAGTTGGAATTGTAAAATTACATCCCATGACGCTTTTGTCATAAATGCATTTAGGCACAATAAATTATAGGAAAAGTGCTTAAAATGTGAAATTTCCCCTAGTTGCAATTTTGCGACACTACATTTTCCCCCACTTTAGTGGGCTCGATTTTGAAAAAATAGGCCACACTAAACTACAAAAGAAAAAGAGAACCCAAAATTTAAAATTTAATGATTCACATGCCAAAAAAATACTGCAAAAGCTGCAGAGGTCTAGCTAGAAGGTGTTGAAGATGCCCCTAGTGATTGAACTCAACAAAAAATACAATGTTTGTCATGAAAAATTGCACAAATTTTTTTTCTACAAAACTCAAAATTTTAAGTTAGCTCAAAAATTGAAAGAAGCTACCAAGGCGAGAAGAATGATCAAGAAATATTTTGATGGTTTGGAAGAAAAATATGCTAAAGGGGTGACTATATGTCCCCTCTTGAGTTTTCCCCCAGCTAGGTGGGTTAAAATTAGGAGAAACTAGGGAGCCACAAACTCCAGGGAAAATGGGCCTCGTTGGGCCTATATATACCTAGGTGGAACCCTAGAAGGGTCATTTTCACCATTCATCGTGAGGATTTTGATGAATTTTGTGAGATAAAAGTCAACAAAATTCTTAGCAAACAAGAGTATGAGGCACCTAGATTGGACCAGTTACGTGATGACATAGCCGAGGGTCTCAAGGTGGACCAGGTAGGCCTCAAAACCTCCTTTTATGCTTTTTTAATGAATTTTTAGCTAGTTTTAGAATCCAGAGTAGCGTTGGCATCCTGGATGTGCACACGTGTCCACATGCAATATCATCCAATATGCATGATGTCATCTCTAGGGCTTGTTATAGCCTTATGCCTCCAATGGAGGATCGAGACATTTGCACAATGTGTGAATGTCTGTACAATGTGCATCTATCCCTTGGTAATTTTAACTTATTATTTTTTGAAATTATTCTTAGTAGGTTATGCACAAACTTAAATTTTTTCCTCTTTCAAAGGATTACCTCGAGATTAGGGAGCATCCTGTTGGGTGAGTTCTTTTCCTGCTCAGAGGGTAGAGGGACTGCCTCTCTTATGATGAGGTCACACACCTACAACACGGTCTCTGGAAGGTATACTTTATATGCTAGAGATGTTATATCATCATAAGATGTTGATGCCAACCATCATGAAGAGGTGGGATGGCACCACATCAAGCTTCCAGCTACTGATGGGAGAGATGACCATGACACTGGAGGATGTCTACTACATCCTCAACATTCCCATCCATGGTTGGTAGGTGGAGTTAGATGAGATGCGCTTGGGACAATAGCAATAAGAGGGTGTTCACTACTACTCCAATCATATAGATGGTGGGGATGGGACCGGGCACATTTAAACTCATTGGTTCGAGCAGGCTTGAACTACTATACCTGTGTTGTGCCAAGTCATGGTAGTCACCATGGACACTCGAGTCACCATAGGCGAGCGAGGCTTTCACCTACATGGGGGCCTTGTCCATACTATTCATGAGATGGTGGAGTGTAGGATAGTGTTTACATCTATGGGGGCACAACATGCTTGCACATTTATACTAGGAACTCAAGAAATGCATGCATTATGAGTATCAGAGCCTCACCACATCAATATTACTATAGGTATGGGATTTTACACACATTACATGTATGAGGAAAATTGACTATCCTTGAGTACAGGATTATAGAGTGCCCATGGCTCATTGGTATGAGCTTTTGTTGTAGTGGAGACATGGAGACCCATAGTTTTGGAAACTATAGTTTGATACTTTGAGACTAGATTAGATTATATGGAGGCCCCACCAGTTATTTTGGTGGGTGGATGATGGTAGGTTCCTTAGGAACCTACAATGCAACCGTTTCATATTGGGTCGCATTGATTTTATGATCATGCATTATTATTGGAACTAGGTTATATAGAAGCATGGTTGAATTTAGATCATTCCCCCCACAGTCCCCACATACACCCAAGCTATTCAAAGTGTTGCAAAAACACAAGATCATTTTCATCCCACCATTGCATACATTGCCCCTTCAGACGATGAGGCTAATGATACTGATCTACTAGAGATGGGTTTGATGGATAATGTTGGAGTGGCAATGAAATTTCTAGAATGGTGGGAAGCACACCATCCAGCACCAATGTTTCCAATGGATGCCCCCTTGGGGAATCTTGACCTTCAGGGGGATGTTCCACCACAGTCGTCGAGGTAGAGATGGAGTCGAGGTGGCGAGGGAGAGTAGGAGCACCAACAACATGAGGAGCATCAACAAGAGTATTAGGAGTAGGTTGAGGAGGTTAGAGTAGTTTCGTTGAGGTAGAGGCAATGGAGGAGGATGTCTTCTCCTCTTCCAGCCATCCCAATCTCATCGGTAGTACTAGTACCACCCACCGTCCTAGTGGCAACCCTAGTATCACTTGGAGTAGCTCATGATGTCAGCAATGTGGGGCCCAGTGTCCCCCTCCCCCTAATCCATACTGGCAGCTAGGGGATCTAACTATGAGGGCCAATCATGCTATTTCATTTCAGTACTTTTATTTTAAATCTCATGTATATGTGTTTTTACTTTTAGTTTTGTATCTATACATCTTGTGATACTGATATATTTCTTCTCTCTATGGTTGTAGTGGATACATAGGGATGGACTATGTTTCTTTCCTAATGTATATCAGAGGTGGTCCCTGCCATGCCCATCTAGGGGTCGGTCCTAGACTCCTACTAGCCAGTTTCAATAGGGTGACATGCCCATCTTTTCAATTGAGTAGCCCAACTAAGGATTACCTATGAGGAGGGTTAGGTGGAGATTGTGCAAGGGATTGCAAAAACCACTAGTGTCTGGGGATAGTGGGAACAGCTATTGAGGGAGTTGCAAATGGCCCTAGTAGATTGAGATGCGGTTGTGAAAAGGGTCGATAATTTCAAGAAGACACATGACACCCTACATATTTGGGTCGATGACCTTGTGGGGTAGCTAGCAATGGTTATTCTAGAAAGCAACCAACATCTACAATAGGAGCTCAGCTAGGCCTGATGCAGATAGCCTCCCTTCAGAGAGAGATCAGGGGGATGCGCACGACCATGTTTGTCTCAAAATCACACCACACCCAATCAGTCTCCACTATGTAGCCTTGACCACAACCACAGCCAAAGGACTCTAGGAGCCATATGCCCAAGGCTTAGATAGCCATTTTTAACACCATTTTTGTAGTCATGACACATATTTTATAGATTATTTTTTATGTATAGACATCGATACATCTATACAATAGCCACTCATTTTTTGATGATAGTGGCATGATACAAGTACATGACATTGATATTTATATATATATATATACATGAGAAATTTATTCTAACATTATGGCACTCTTTGTTTGCGGTGTATTTTCCTTAATTTATTGTATGTTGATGTTATGGATTTTATATGTATGGATGTATGTTAAATTAGATGTTATCATGACATAATAGATGCACATGGATGTATTTTAATTAAGTGCAATCATTATATAACTTCCTTACCAAAAGATGTAATACAATGCATGGATACATAGCATAGTAAAACACATGCATGTATGTCTCTCTCACACACGTAGGGTTCTATCATAACAGAAAAAAATTTATACATTTTTTTTAATGAAGGAATTTCACAACACACAATGCTACAACCCCTAAAGAGTGAACATTGCACATATAACATATGGACACTACACGTAGTATCGATGAAGATGCATTGCATTAACAGGTTCTTTTAGAGGTGTCCCATCCATGGATGACAATTCATAGGCATCAGAACCATACATAGAGATGACAATGTAAGGGCCTAGCCAATTAGGGCTAAACTTTCCCCTTTGACCAGCAGGCACATTTACATTTCTTTGATTCTCATAGAGAACTAGATCACCTAACTTGAGAGTCCTGGGGAGTACATTTTGATTATATTATCTAGATAATGATCATTGATAAGCTTTAAGATGGTTGAGGACCTATAATTGATGTCCATTGAGCATCTCAAGCTAATGCAAACAATTAGATCGGTAAGTCTCATCATCAATAAATCCGTTAAGGGAAACCTACAAAGATGGGATTTCCAACTCTAAAGGTATGATAGGTTTGGTATTGTACATGAGGTTGTAGGGCATTGTTCCCATCACCATATAAAAAATTATGTGATAGGCCCACAAAGTGTATGTTAATTGAATATGCCAATCCTTACCATGTCTGTTTACTATCTTGTGAAGAATAAGCTTAAGAGTTTTGTTAGATGCTTCTGCTTGGCCCTTAGATTGAGGATAATATGTTGTAGAAAATCTATGTTGAATTTGTAACTTCTCTAGGAATTGCTTTACTTCCTTGTTCTTGAATGGTATGCCATTGTCAGAGACAAGTGCAGAAGGAAATCTAAAGCAAGCAATGATATTGTTCAAAAGAAAGCTACATATATCTTTAGTGTTCATATCTATCGAAGTGAGATATATTAAAACCACTTAATGAAG
Organism: Sequoia sempervirens; assembly: GCA_007258455.2. Lineage (NCBI taxonomy): Eukaryota > Viridiplantae > Streptophyta > Pinopsida > Cupressales > Cupressaceae > Sequoia > Sequoia sempervirens. Next base: position 317,612,063 of record VDFB02281492.1, on the reverse strand, counting down.
TAATCCATAGTAGTGATGATAAAGATATGTCCTTTAGAAGAATATGATATCTTCCTAATAATATCCAACCCCCATTTCACGAAAGGCCAAGGAGAGTTATGGTTTTACAGTTCTTGAGCCGAAGCATGGATAAGATGACTATGTTGTTGACATTGTGGGTACTTCTAAACAAAATTGAAGGAATCTTATTCCATCATTTTCCAAAATTTCCCCATGTGGATCAATTTTTGTACTAGGTATTTGTTGGTGTAAATAAAGTCTTGTAACTAGTTAATTCATTACTAGGGGACTTATTTACATGTAAATTTTGCTTAGGTCCTAGGAAAGAATCTTTCTAGAAGGTGTTAGTTGTCATTAGTTGCTATCTTATCTTTTTACTTGTTTCACATGTGACGTAGGTAAGTGTGATAAGTTCTCTCATGTCATATGATTAAGAAACTTGTTATAATCTTATGACATCTTGTATCTCACCTTGGTTGTATAACCAAGGGGTCTCTACTACATTGTACACACATTTAACATTGAATCATAATTGATAAGAATATAGTTTATTCTTGTCATATTCATATATTCTCTCTTTGTGATTTTCATTTGGCCTCAAGATCTTGGTAGGCTATCTCCATAGCCAATTCTAATAGGATTTATCGCCAAAGTGTCCAACCCCAGAACTCGAATGGGCTTCCTTAAGGGAAAGGGGTATTTCCACTTTATTGAGACATTGAAGAAGCAAACCATTGTAATATTTTCAATAAATAACATCTGATATGACAACATAATGGATTGAAAGAATTTTTATACAAGTGCAATCATTTTTTGTCACATCATCAGGAAAGTTTTCAATCTTTAGGTATTTGTAGATGTTAGAATACCCTTCTCCTGAGTCCATGTGATAACACATGAGAGCATGAAATCTATGCTGATAAAAAATAATAGAAGATCAAAGAACATGTACCACAAAATGGTATTTTTTGTATCCTTATCTGAGGGTACCAAGGAGGTAGCACTCACCATGGCATCCACATGTTAGTTTTCTCCCCTAGGTACACTATCTATTGTGAAAGAGGAGAATCAATTAAGGAAATACAAAGAAATATTTTGATATTGAGACAACTTACTTTGTTTAGCTTGATAGGTTCTCGTAATCTGATTCATAATAAGCTCAGATTCACCATGTATATGGAGATGTTTTATCTTCAGTGCAATTGTGGCACACAAGCTAGCAATAAGGGCCTTGTACTTAGCTATGTTGTTGGTGAAAGTAAATTCTAATTGAAAGGAGAGAGGTACTGGCTTTCCTTCTAGTGATGTTAGGACCACACCCACTCTGCAACTAGTTTGACATCTCGACCCATCAAAATAAATCTTCCACACAAAATCTTGATTGATTGTGAAAATAACCTCATTAGGGAATAAGTCCAGACTAGGGAAGGAACAAGGTGAAGGAGCGTCTACCAAATGATCAACAACTACTTGATGCTTTATTGATTTATGAGTAACAAACTTTATTTCAAACTCTGAAAGCAATATTAACCACTTCGCTAATCTCCCAACAAGGTTAGAACTAGAAAACGAATGCTTCAAAAGATCACTTTTCACAATAACATGTGTTTCAACATGAAATCTCTTCGATGGTCCAATGCAGTTATGCTAGTTACCTATTAGGTGAATTGAACTAGTTGTGTACATTTGCATATGAGAAGTGAATCGGTTGGTTTCTTGGTTGGTCTGGAATGTAGAACGAATGTTGGATTAATATAAAGCATTCTAGAAATATTCAAAATAGGGTGAGTCTCTCTCTTAGCAGTTTGATTGGATGAAATCTCTTCCTCGATGTGAATCCATGTTGTATACTGTAAGAGTATTGTAACAATGTGAATATTGTATTTGATGGAGAGATTGATAAGAGAAATGTAGTGAGAGAGAGAGGACATATTTGTAGAGGGGTTGTGCTATCAAGTTCCTCCAAATAGAACGAGATGTTAAACTTTGTAAAGGCTTAGAGCTTGTTATTGTATTTGTAAATATTTTTTTTCTGAATAATACAATGGCAACCTGGGATTTTGGAGTGTGGGGTTTTTTACCTAAAAGGGTTTTCCCCATGTAAATCTGTGTGATCATATCTTCTATTCTATCTTTCATGGTTTTGTTTGATAAATCTATGTTGCATGTTGTTGGAACTAGTTGTTATTAAAAGATCTAAAATTGCATGAGCTTTTCTCAAAAGGATTAATGTGAGAAATGAACTATGTTTGATTCTACTTTCTGGCATAGTAGTATGTGTCTTTGAGGAAATCTAAGACAATAAAGGCTACCAAAGGCACTACTGATCTTGGTTGTTTCTTTCTGAGATGATTTAAATTTCCCAACACAATGTTTTTGAACTATGATTGTATAGTGGAAGAAACACTTCTTATTTTGGCCTTTTTTTGAGGTATCCTCAAATCCTTTTAGGGTTAACTCATGTGTAAGATAGAGGATAACCACAAACCCTAGGATAGTTACATTTCCAAAGAGATCCATGGAAAAGAGGTTTTTGAACTCACAAAGGAGTTGTTTTCTAGAATAGTCATTTGTTCATTGGAATCATAGGCCACACAAAATATTTAAGGTTATCATCATTGAGTTTCTCTAGAAAATTTCCAAAAACCACCAAACTTAATCAAACACAATGAATCATTTGTATAGTTTTTGGTGTTATAAGTTGGAAACTTTCCACTATATTCAAAAGTATTCATGTGCCCAAAGCACCATTCAATTCAACTATTTTCAAAAGAATCCTCACAAATAGTAGTCTTCAACATATTTAGCAAATGGAACAATAGGAGTAGATGAGTCAAATTATTTTCTTTGCTCTATACATATTGAGTTCAAATTTTTTGTACTAAATTCATTGCATGGAAATGATTACATAACAAAATCTCTAACAATGGAGTAAAAGGAATCAACAAAAATATTGCTTATAGAGGATATATAGATGCAAAGTTATTATCTAAGTTATGCCTGAGAAAATATCATGAACAATCTTCAAAGGGACAACTTACTGTCAAGGTCAACTATGTGTAGATAGTCATGAAAGGGTTTCCTCACCTGATATTGTTGAAAGAGATTTCTATAATGGATTGATTTGCAAAGGATAAGGGATCATTGTAGGACAGTCTTAAAAGCTTGAAGATAGCACAGTCAAAACAAATATGACAAGGTTTTGCATAAAGGACTAAAATGACTATGAAAACTTTATTGATAGTCATAAAGGATTGTAACTTCTTTGGCTAGGTCTTGGAAAGTTTACAAATGGAAATAGCATCAACAAGTTTCAACCATCAATGAAAGAACTTTGAAAGGGGAAGGGTTATAATAGCCAATGTCCTTTTGACTGTGTAAGAGTCATGAGCTAGGGAAGACTTTTTGAGAAACAAGAGGGCAACAAATCCATGATCATAAGTACAAGTTCAAAGGTTAGTCATAAGTCATTAACCTTACTTTTCAGACTACAAAAGAATAATATCAAGCATGGATAGATCTACTTATGCATGGAAACTTCACTATTGAAAAGGATAGTCATAGTAAATGGAGGATAGTGACATGATAATGGTCAACAAATGAACATGATGAAGATGCAAAAGTGAGGACAGTCATGGCTATTACTCTCAAGTAAGCACATGCCTACTAACTATGATCACTTGAGATAATGAGTCAAGAAAAGTAATAGTAGAGAAAATTTATATATTATGTCATCATAATCTTCAAGTTTCAAATGATAAAGATAATATCTCAAAGATAGTTCAACAATAAGAACAATCATCTTGCAATGTAAAGAACAGTCATCTTCACGTCACTGAAGGGTGATAGTCATATTTGATTAGGGAAATTTGTAAAAAAAATAAGGATAAACATTTCAAAGACAAAAGCATAATCAAAAGGAAGAATATAATTAAGAACAAGAAATGGAGGTTTTCAAGGAAAAAAAGTTCTCAATACACAAGGATGAATTCAAGAATAATTGAGTTGGATAAAGGGAAACATTTCTCATTCAATATATCACAAAGAGAAGGGTTCATAAGGTATATAGTCATGACAATAGAGGTTACAATTTCAAATATGAGAAATGAATAAATTAGTCATGATTATCCAAGGCAGTCCTTTAGCAAGAAAGAGATAGTCCCTTAGAGATAGGAATGGAATAACACTTATAATCATAAATTTGATCAAAACCTTTGATATGTGTTGAGTTATTTAAGGCATTGAATGACAATCTATGGACTTGTAATATAAAAAGGACCATAGTCCACAAATTACATCTAAAATGTATGATGTAGGTGACAGCTCATGGCAATGGTATTATAGTAATTTGGAATGGTAAGTCATTAAAGTGATAGTCATAAATATGTAGCAAATGACAACCATAAAAGATGAGCAAAAGATGATAGAAAAGATGCAGAAAATAGTGCTAATGAGGACAATAAATAGTGCCATATGAGGTGCAACAATTAAAGCACAATAAGGATAGAAAATGGACAAAAAATAATGATAAAAGAGTGCAGAAAAAGATGTCCAAATATGTGCAACAAAATCATTACAAAACATGCAAAAATTTCATGCAAACAAGTGTGGAAATATAATGACAGAATATGTATAGAAATATTATTACAAAATATGTAACAAATGATGACAAAATTTACAACAATATCAATTAATAGAGGGCAACAATATGAATGAATCTAGATGACAACATTTAACCTTCAAGGAAAACTCTTATTAAATATATACATAGTCAAATGCAATTGCTAAGGACAATGATCATGAAATGAAACCTAGCTAGGGTAGTCCTCAAAATTTTGGTAACTCAAATTTTTGAGAGGTTCTTAAGATCATGATAATAACCTCCATAATAGAGGAAAAAGTAGGTAGGCTCATCTATTGAAAGGGTAGCAACTTCTTGATAAAAGACCAATCAAAGATAAAGGATAGTGATATGTCATGTGTATTGTATTTTAAGGTTTTTCTTTGAAGTGAGTCCACAAAATGAATAGAATGATAATGATAGAACTAGAAAGACTTGGAAATCTTGTTGATGAAAAATTTCATACCAAGGGTTTTATATCATGCCATCAAGCCATTTCCTTTATCCTATTGTTTTGGACATATGGAATAGATACAATAGGCCATGAGCAAATACGAGTGGACCATAGTCCTCAGTACATGAGATAAACCATCAAATAATAGTACAAGAAGATAGATCAATCAACTATGATAGAAGAAAAATTCTTGAACGAAACATCTAAAAAATAGTCAAAGCATGGTTCTTATGATGGTTATACTAAAGATGATAATGACAGTCATATAGTTGTACAAATAATGTTAATTTAAATTTAGAATCAATGTAATCATCCAAGTGATCATTCAAACACTTGAGTTGGGTCATGCAAACAATCAGGAGTAGTTAGAGGCCTTAAAAGAGGGAATTTTGGAGCAAATACAATAGTTCTAGTTGAGTTCAAGACCCTACACATGGGTACAATATCAGTCAAGAAAAAATTTTAGCCTACAAACAATCAATTAAGAGCAGTTCTAAGGCCTTTTTTTCCTAGGTTTTCTCTCATGTACGACCCAAAGGAGATTCATCATGCAAATTGGAGAAAAAATCAAGGAAATAAGATAATCAATTTAGCATAGTAGAATTTTATCATGAGTTCGAGAGCTAATTCATCATCAATCTTTTCTTTTAGGGGTAAGTGCAACAATCTCTGACACAATTTTGATTCCAAATTGGAAAAAATGAAAAAAAAGTCCAAAGTGAGCATTCCAAACCTCATTTTCTTTTCAACCTATAGCTTGCCTCAAAGGTTTTTAGCTCTACAACTCATGCTCGCCAAATCTCTTCCATTTTTTGCACTCTTAGCTTGCAATTCTTCATGAGGATGTTGTCAACATGTCAAAGAGGTCAAATATTACAAAGAGGTATGTATTTTTATTATTTTTATTTTGAATTTGATTTAGAATGTAGATTGAAATAGTTTTTTTTAATAAAACTATGTTCTAATTCTCAGGGAATGAAACTCCACCTCCAAACATTGAGAATTCACAATCACCCCCTCATAAAGAGCTTCCTATACAAGAAAAAATTGAAACCCCTCCATCAATTCATAGGAATCCTCAAGGAACACAAGAAAATGTCCTAAATAAAATTAAAAACAATAAAAGAGACATTGAACAATTAATTGGAAGATTAAATGAGCATGTCAAAACCCACAATTATAGGAGAGGGATTGTTGAATTATTGAAGTCAATTGTATCTCATGTAGGAGAAATGAGTGAGAAAATAATTTTTTGGTCAAATAAGAGGCATGAGATGAGACAATTTTATGCTAGTGGTTTGTCATATGTAGATGTGAAAAAAAAAGTTAGCAAAGCTGACTTGTGTGCCCTATTTATAGACCCAAGAACCAATACACCTTTGTCTCATGCATGCAGGGGGTTCCCCATCCATTGGTGCCACCATGAGTTAATTAAAAATAAATTTTGGGAGTAGTGGTGGATGGTATTTGACCAACCTATAGGAAATAACCATGAGGTACCCCAATACTTTTTGAGGAAACTCTATTGTGAGTTTTTCCTCAATAAGTTGCCAAATTATTTTGACATCTTAGACTTTCAAGGTAGAGGTGGGGGCTCCACACAGGATAGACCTCTTGCAAGATGTAATCCATAGTTTGCACTGAGACCCTTGGCTAAACCTATGGTGGAGGATGTCACAGTTCCTTCCAATGTTAAGGACAGTGTAGAGGTGGACACACTGGAGTTAATTAGTTCGCTCACCTAGACCATTATATAGTGTGTGTGGCCTCTAGTAGAGCCTGATGTGGAGGAGATGTGTAGGCCCTGAGCTCCACCCCACCATTGTGGTGCTTGTGGTTATGTTTGCATGTATGATTATTAGAATGCTTGGGATGCAGCTACATAGTGTACATCAGTTGCAAAGGTGATGGCTTTCACATATGGTTTGTTGAATAATACATTCGGCATTGACACTCAGGTAAAATTCAGCAAGTTCATTTATTTATTTTATTAAATTATATTTTGAAATTTAAGAATAACTAAATTAGTAGAATATCAATATGATGAAATTTTAGGGTTGGAGTGTTCATGAGATGTGCTCCATTCTTGTAGACCCTTATCCATTCTTGACATTGAGTCCACATGTATGCAACTAGTATTAAATATATTATTAATGCATTTGAATAGTTGAATGTTATATTTGAATGTTTGTCTCATAACATGCTTTGGATGCCAAACTGTTTCCTAGTGAACTTTCAACCTCCACACCTCACAATTCATGTCCTCAAACAACTTTTACTTAGGTAGCCTTTATTCATTATTGGTGCTGTAAAATAATGTTAGCTAGTTTTCATAATTTTGTGTATACAAATCTAAAAAAATGATGAGAAACACAAAAATTGGTTGGTCTTGTGAGATCCTAATTATATTTACCATTCAACATCCATCTCATTCTTACATTCCTTTCATCACGCATATTTTAACCATTTTAAATCACATATCCCAATCTTTAACACCTTATATATTATACCACCTTCCTCCATATTTCATCTTATACACATATCATTACAAGAAACCTTTCCTTCTGCTAATTATTGGCCAAATCTCTAATACATTATTACTAAACACCTCAAGTTCCAACTTCATGTCCTATATTCAAACCTTAGACACCACCTAATTCATTTTAATATCTAATATTCCCTCCTAATTACTTCCCATTAACCTCTAGTATAGTTCACCATAAAAATATTTTATTATCCCATCCTAGCTCATCCAATTAATCTCTACTAGTCCATTCTATGTTCCATCATCCTCTCTTGATCGCGTCACATTATCTTCTCCTAATTCACTTTTTGTTCCTTTATTCATGTTACCTACTTTTAGCCATAGCTCAAAATAGGCAGAGCTGAATTGCATTTTTCATTGAAAGGTACAAAATTTCTGCTAAAATTATTCATTCTATTCTAGAATCTAACTACTTGTGAATTTCCAGTGTGATTATGCAAAAGTTTATAATAGAAGAAATCGTCATTTGAATTGCATAGTAATGTTGCTTTATTCATATTGTAAAAACCAAAGTCCCACACAAGCTGTGGAAGTAACTTAATTTGATTTTTATAATCAAATAATGAATGCAAAGTAGAATTGTGAACTACACAACTGAAGATAATATAAACATGAAAGAGGGGAGTGATTCATCATTTCCTATAATGATAAACCATTTATACTTTAAGTCTTAAAGTTGTTGTGTTTGAGTGCCTCTAGGTTGTTCTAACTCTAAGCTCCATGGTTTCCTGCAAGATTGTTAAAAAATGGTGTTAGAGCAATGATAAATTGCATCCTACTTCATGCCTACATTACCAATGAAATATTTAATGCACATCCAATTAGGAATTCACCAAATGATTAAATCATAAAAGAAAAGGCAGATGTTCAAGGAGCATGAAGTTCCATGGAAGCTTTCAGCTTCAATTATTTTGCTAATTTGTTTATTTAGTGTGCAGGAATAGGTATAATCAGCTCATTCCAATCAACATATATTGTTATGAGTGGTGAGAAATGTGGCTCCCACAAGGGTTGAGCCCAACTCATTAACAATGACATGGGATAGCAGTATGGAATAAAGATAATCATCATTCTCCATCAATACATTTCATAAAGTAACCTCTAGTTGAACATGATGAAAACAATCTAAGCACGCATCTTATTGCTCATCATAATAAAAGAATAATCAAAACATGTTAAGAGATCATCAGTTTCATTGTTATCTTGTTTCAACTCTACCTTACATTCTTTGGGAGAGCATGGTCAATCCTTTATAGACTGTTTCTAAATAACTTTTGAAATACACATATGGTCTTTAAGATATTGAGAGAGAAACATGTCTACATCAGCAAAAACATAGTACCATCATAAAAAAGGCAGTCCACATGACTCTAGGACAGCATTACTACATCTTGGAATTAAGAGGCAACACAAAAAGTATTAGCTTTATAAGTTATCATTATCTTTGTCTGCCTACAAAAGGACTGAAAAGAACCATGCTCATACATATTTAAGATAGAACATCAAGAATCTAACTACTTCATGTTGCTTCATACATAACAGAGCAATCTTAATAGCCTTAAAGAAGGTAGCCATGAATGAAGCTACGGATGCATGATACTAAGCTACAAACGTGCACCATGGTTGAACAATGCAATGAAGGAGAACAATCAATGCATCATATTTATTGTGCTAGCTAATGAATTCAATGAAGAATCTCAAAGTAGTAAAACCATTTTTTTGTACTTTTCATCATGAAATAAGAAGGATTTGAGGGTTTTCTATAATACCCATATTGTGCAGTGGTATTGAGTAATTTTAAATAGTTTTTGAAGAAACTTTTTTCTATCACAGCTAACCGAGGTGGCTCTTATTTCAAATCAAATAAGGCTAGGGTTTTGAACCTTTATATTCATTCAAAACCATTGAAACATAGTAGGAATCTTAATAGTAAAATTTCAAGAAAAAAAATGAAGAGAACCCAAATTGCTCTTATAAAGCCTACGGCCTACAAGTAGTAAGAAAAATTCAGATGAATTGAAACCCATAGTGATAGCTACAAAGGAGAAACTCTTGAAAAAAACCAGCAATGCAAAGTCATGGCCATATCATCATCAAAAAGGTAAAAACACAGGGATAAGAGCCTTTCATTGTTTTGCATCAGACCCAAATAGAAGGAATATGCAGAGATAAAAGTGTTTTCAATTATTTTCTATTGAAAATGAAATTAAACCCAAAATATTGAAACCCTTAGCTAAGGAGATAGTTTTGAAAAGGAAAGAGATAGAATGAAGTATGAGAAACATACCACGCAACCAACATAAATCTTTAGAGTGAAGTGAATAAAGGCATGCAAAGGTCTCCAAAAGAAACTAGCCTATCATGGTGGTTCCCAGAATGAGCAACAACAGAAATATACACAAAAGGAGGGAAAAAGAATCAGAAGAAATGCATGGTCACGGCTATAGGAGCCCATAAAAGCCTCAAGATAGAAAATATGCCAAGTTTGTAACACTTACCATATTTCTCCTGTAGGATTCACATGGAAATTATCAAAAAATAGCATAAAATTGTGATTCAAGCTCCAAAACTGCCTTCAGACCTTCAAATAAGCTTGTCCATGGCAGCCAGAGGCAGTGAGAGGAAATAAAGGGGAAACACATCAGAAAAATGTGTCATAGTCGTGGCATACATGCTTGGAAATATTTGGAAATGAAAATCCACAAATAAAAAATGCCCATCCTGTGATGAAAAAGCACTTACCTCTTCTTTCCCTGCTAGAATCTTCATGAAATCAATACATAAAAGCTTCAAATCCCAGCAGTATGGCGGCACAGGGATTCTCCAAAGCAAATGAAGAAAACAAATGAGGAGTTTGATGGTGTTTTCGGGTTTCATACCCTAAACACATCAAAAGCCATGTGACTTTTGTCACATTTTAATTAAATTTCATGCCTTTAAAAAATGCTAAGACTGTGGGTTTCATCCCATTAAGCATTTTTTTTGTAAACAATTTCCAAGTTCCCATGTATGTGGAATGAGGTGTTTTAATGTAAGGATAGAAGTTAGGTATTGCGGGAAGATTTGTTCCTTTGTTAAATTTAAATGTTATATACATTGCAAACATTGTTAAGTTAATTAATTAAATGATGAGATATAAATCATTTAGTTAATTTAACTATTTTAAATGCAAGCATTAACATTGAATTTTTCCTCAATCATGCATATGATTGATTAATCATGCACAATATAGAGATGGAGTTCTAGTCATCATAGGTGAGTTGATAAAAATGAGGTGGATTTTGCATGTTTTGGCCCACATTTTCAAGGATTTTCAATGTAGTTTGAGTGCTCTATAGTTCAATTATGAGTTGAACTTAAGTTTGGATCATCATGCACTCATTTTTGCATGACTTTGAGCCTTCTTTTTAGGGATTTTTACTTTTGCTCGTGGACTACTTTGGAGATATCAATTTTTACATTGAGTTTCACTTTCAGTTTCATCTTCATGCCTTTTGAGAGGCTTATTGTATACAGTGAAATGACTTAGTCATTTTTTCACTAGTTCTTGATTTCTCTTGCTTTTGCAATTTTTCGCAATGAAGAATTCTTGTAACTCAGTTTATTTTTTCAGATGAATACATTCAACAGGTTATTATAGGTTAACCAAGTTTTATCAATTTGCAAAGCTTTCCTTTTACCTTTCAGTGTGCCAAAGTATTTTCCTTCAAAATCTTAGGTGTCATGCTATGTGAATGATTTGATAAGGAATCTATAGTGTTTTAGTCTTAGGAACCTTTATTTTCCCGTCTTGTTCATATGTGCTTGTATACAATCAAGTTTGATTCCATGGGTTATATATTGTGCATTTGACTTATTATACTATTTTAGTTGTGAAGACGTTCTTTTCATTCAAAGATGGTAATACAGTCAAGCCTTTATATGAATTATTTATATGGTTAAATTGTTCAGATTTAGTTGTGCCAATAGGTTTATTGAAAGGTAATTATGAAACAAGTTGCATGCAACATCGTTATCTAAGTGCATTGCCAGAACAAAAATTAGTTTTTGCATTTCATTTCAACACTTTCTTCCCTTTTCCCAACTAGTTTCATTATTTAAAACAAAAGAACAAATAGGAAGCTGGCCTAGAATCTGGAGGTTCAATATCATTAAAGGTCACCCATAGCCTAAGTTTGATCCAATGTTACACGGGATTGCATAACTTTCCAGCCCTGCATGCAGGTGCAAATCCCTATGATAAAAATTCCTTCCTAATCCCATCCTATTAACATTTAATTGTTCACCCTATTTTCCATGATCCCCTCCTAGCCCATCCCACTAATATCTTCTAGTCCATCCTATGTGTCATTATGACCCTCTACTCCCATTTTATTGTACCCATTATTATTTCACCCTAGATGTTCCATAATCCCCTATGTTCCACCCTATGATTCTTTATCCATTCTATGTCATACCATCTTTATCCACATTTCTCCTAGATAACTCTTCTCTATTATTACTACACACAGGTCAAGTTCGCACTTCATGTACTATAGCCAAGCCCTAGACACCTCCTAATTTACCCTATGTTACATTATTCCCTACTAATTGCATCTCGTTAACCTTTAATTGTCCACCCTATATTTTGTTATCCCATCCTAGCCCATCCCATCAATCTATACTAGTCCATCCTATGTTCCATTAACCCCTTTTATTCCCATCCCATTACCCTCTCTTACTCCACCTTCTGTTCCATTATCCCCTCTTGCTCTTGTCCCACTATTTTTCCCTAATTCACCCTATGTTCCTTTATTCCCTCCTAATCCTATCCCATTAACCTCTAATAGTTCACGCTATATTTTGTTATCCCATCCTAGCCCATCCCATTAATCTATTCTAGTCCATCCCATGTTAATCCATTATTGCATTTGACTCCCATCCCATTGTACCCTCTATTATTTCACCATATGCTCCATTATCCCCTATTGGTCTTGTCTCTTTATCCCTTCTATGCTATAGCACCTCCATCCAAATTTTATCCTATACACCATTAGAAGAAATCTTTCCTTCCAGTCATTATTGACCAAAGTTGTCTTCTCCATTACTACTGCACACCTCAACAACCAACTTCATGTGCTATAGTAAAACCCTAGACACGTCCTAATTCATCATATGTTTCATTATCCCTTTGAAAGCTTCTAATAACATGGTAATCCTCACTTAATTCATGTGAACTTCATTGTGGCATTATCACTATGTTGGCAACATGCCCTCATTAACATTAGTTCATCAACATATGCAATATGAATCTCAATGAGCATTGAACTTTGGCATTTGCAAGAGTTTAGACTATCCCAATGGACTTAGTACTTTCACCATTATATGATCTATAAGCACTATATTGTAGTCTCAACTGAGGCCAACCATTTACTCTTTCATTTATGGTAGTTATAAAGGGACTACCTAAACTTCTTTATATTATTGTAGATATGTTGTTTCATTTGCAGTTGTTGACATCAAAAACCCTGGTGATGTTGGTGGCATGATGGACCATGGAGTTGTTGCAACAATAGCTAATCCATTAAGAGAGGTATGCAAAAGATTAGTCAATTTGACATTATATTTTCTCTTTTATGGTCTATTATAGAAAATTTTCATTATACTTTTATGTAGTTTAATTTCTATCTTGATGGTTGTTACAGGTGGTTGTCATTCCAAATTGTGGACGTAGTAATGTTGTAAATGTGCATGATGACTATATGTATGTGGTAAGTGATTATATTTTGTTATATGTCATTCCACAATTCAATTTCTATGTATTAACATATTTAATTTTTATTGTATTAGTTGAAGGTCTAAAGTGAAGAGAGGACTAGTGAGCATGTTTGAAAGACAAAAGAATCAATAGGCACTCCATTTATCCGAATTTTGAAGGAAACATGAGATCTTTTTCCTTCCCGTAGAGGGAAATGACTATGTATTAGGGTCATTTTTTGTATGCCTATGTGGCATTTTGGAACATATGTTTTGTACTATCAATATCTATGTGAATTTTTATGTCCATATGACTCTTTTTTACTAAGCTTGTATGGATTTTTTGGATATATTATATATAATTTTATCAATATATATCATTGTATAGCCTTACGACTTTTTCATTAAAGAAAATCGTATTTTTCTATTGCAATTCTTGAATTATGTTATCATACATAGTGTGTAAATTATATGCTTGAATGTTGTAGGCATGGACTTTGTTAACATCTAAAGCTTAATTAATTATTGTTGATTTCTCAATAAGCTCCATCTACTGTGTATTGTGTAAACAAGCTTCATTCCTAGTGGTTTGTATCCTTTGCAATGCTTCAATTACTTATGCTTCACTTATTCACATGTATGCTTCACTTATTCACGTGTATACTTCACATATATTACGTGTATTCTTCATGATTCATGTGTATACTCCATGTATTTTCATGTATGTTTTGTGCTTCTTGAGTTATATTATTGTCTAGTGGCAAGGACTTTAACACCAAAAGGTTTCAAATGAACTGTAAGAGCTCCTTCCCATAAAAAAGTTTATTGCTTTTGATTCATGGCTGAGGCTAGCATCCAACAACTAATGGTTTTGATTCTAAAGCTTAGAAATCATTGCATTTGCATCTATAGAACAAGTCGATGTTTCAAATCTCATGGGAATATATATACCTCTATGAATTTGTATGAACGTGCATCAAAACACATGATAGTTGTTGATCCAACCAACAAAATTTATTTGCATCTGCTAATATCACAACACTTGACATCTCATTAAATGAAATCAATGGACAAGTCAGTTTTAATGATATTCTAAAAATATTAGATGTGTATGAAAAACAATATAAGCTTGATTTCTAGATTCATTACCCATGTGTAGTTATCAAATTTCTCCCATATTCACCATTTAAATAAGTTAAAAAACCTCCTTCCATTTTCTATGCATGAAATAACATGACAAATCATTGAGAAACATGGTCCCATAACTGCTGCCACATAATTTTTTATAACTATAGAGCATGAATTTACCATACATCATGTATATTGAATATCCAGATCTAATGTTTCACTAGTAGGCTAAGTTTTGCATCTTAGCAAGGGTGCACTATTTGGTGACAACAACTGTAGTTTGGACTCTTAAGGGATTTAGATGGTTGAACATAGCTCGAAGTGATTTAGTGTGTTTGGGTGCAAAAGAGAACTGTGCATAGTGTAAATGTACCCACCCAGATGTGTCAGAACAATTCGTTTGGTCACACAAGTTGTAGAACGAAAGTTGCACCACCTTGCAACTTTGCACTACTTGTATTTGACAACTTTTTCCCCAAGAGAAAAATCGCCACCATAGGAAAACACCTTCAAGATAACAAAAATTGAGAGGTTATTGTAGAGGGTCCCAATGTGGCCCCATAGGCTTAGATGAGAAGTTTCTAAGCATCACTATATCTGAGTAAAAACATGATGAAGATTGCATCCATTTTGCACTTTGGACTCTTAAGGGATTATGTCAATTAATTGTAGCTTGAAGTGATTTAGTGTGTTTGGGTGCAAAAGAGAACCATACCTAGCATAAACATACCCACCCAGATCCATCAGAATAGTTCATTTGGTCACACGAGTTGTAGAATAAAAAATAGCACCACTTTGCAACTTTGCACTACTTTCAATTGACAACTTTTTCCCCAAGAGAAAATTCACCACCATGGGAAAAATCCTCCGTGATAGCGAAAACCAAGAGAGAATCACTGATACATTTTGACTCAAAATCTGACAAAATTTTGTCAGAATTTTGATGAACTTTCATCAGAATTATTTCGTCGATTTTCCAATGAACTTTCAAACGTCAAAATTCCAACCCAGCTGACGATGCTGGGTCAGAATTTTGATGTTTCAAAGTTCGACAGAAAATTGATGAAATAATTTTGACGAAAGTTTGTCCAAATTATGACAAACTTTTGTTATATTTTGAGTCAAAATTTATCAATGAATGTTGTAGAGGGGCTTAACAAAACCCAATAGGCTCATATGATAAGTTTCTAAGTGTCATGGTATCTGAGTAACCACATTCTAAAGATTGTAGTCATTTTGTAATTTGGACTCATAAGGAATTCTACTAGTTGAATGTAGCTTGGAGTGATTCAACATGTTTGGGTACGAAAGAGGACCATGCCTAGTGTGAATGTACCAATCTGGATGTTTCAGAATAGTTTGTTTGGTTATATGAGTTGTAGAACGAAAGTTGCACCACTTTTCAACTTTGCACTACTTGCATTTGACAACTTTTTCCCCAAGTGAAAATTTTCCACCAAGGGAGAATAACTCTAAGATAGTGAAAACCAAGAGAGGTTATTGTAGAGGGGCCCAATGTGATCCAATAGGATCAGATGAGAAGTTTCTAAGCATCACAGTATCTCAGTAACAACATGCTAAATATTGCAACCATTTTGCATTTTGGACTCATAAGGGATTCTACCAGTTGAATGTAGTTCAAAGTGATTCAATGTGTTTGGGTACGAAAGAGGACTATGCATAGCATAAATTTACCCATATAGATACATCAAAATAGTTTGTTTGGTCATACAAGTTGTAGAACAAAAGTTGCATAACTTTGCAACTTTGCACTACTTGCATTTGAAAATATTTTCCCCAAGTGAAAAGTCACCAGTAGGGAAAACACCCCTGAGATAGTGAGAACCAAGAGAGGTTATTGTAGAGGGGACCAACTTGATCCCATGGGTTTATATGATAATTTTCTAAGCATCACTATATTCGAGTAAACACTCATTAAATATTGCAGCCATTTTAAACTTTGAAATCTCAAGAGATTTTGTAGGTTGTACATAGCTTAGAATGATTCAACATGTTAGGGTGAGAAAGACAACCATTCCTAGCGTAAATGTACCCACTTGGATGTGTAAGAATAATTTGTTTGGCCACACAAGTTGCAAAATAAAAGTTGCACCACTTTGCAACTTTGCAATACTTACATTTGATAACTTTTTCCCCAAACAAAAAATTTCCACCATGGGAAAATAACTCCGAGATAATGAAAATTGAGAGAGGCTATTGTAGAGGGTCCCAACATGATCTCATAGGCTTAGAAAATAATTTTTTGAGCATCATGGTATCCGAGTAACATCATACTAAAGGTTGCAGTCATTTTGCACTTTGGACTCATAAGGGATTTTGCTGGTTGAACATAGCTTAGAGTGATTTGACATGTTTGAGTGCAAAAGAGGACCATGCATAGCGTAAATGTACCCACCCAAATGTGTTGGAATAGTTCATTTGGTCACATGAGTTTTAGAACGAAAATTACACCACTTTACAACTTTGCACTACTTGTATCTGACAAATTTTTCCCCAAGTGAAAATTCATCACCATGATAAAACCCCTCTTAGATAGCAAAAAATGAAAGAGGTTATGTAGAGGGGCCCAACATGATATCATAGGTTTAGAAGATAAGTTCTAAGTGTCATGGTATCCAAGTAAAAAAATGTTGAAGATTGTAGACATTTTGCACTTTGGACTCATAAGGGATTTTGTTGGTTGAATGTAGCTCAGAGCGATTTAGCATGTTTGGGCATGAAAGAGGACCATGACGCATCATAATAGTTCATTTGGTCACAAAAGTTGCAAAATGAAAGTTGTACCACTTTGCAACCTTCAACTACTGCATTTCACAACCTTTTTCCCCATGTAAGAATTCGTTACCATGAAAAAATGCCTCTAAGATAGCAAAAACTGAGAGAGGTTCATCACAATATCTGAGTAACAACATGCCAAAGATTGCAATCATTTTGCATTTTGGACTCTTAAGGGATTCTACCAGTTGAATGTAGCTTAGAGAAATTCAGTATGTTTGGGTGCGAAAGAGGATTATGCCTAGTGTAAACATACCCACCTAGACATGTCGAAACAATTTGTTTGGTCACACAAGTTGTAGAACGAAGCTGCACCACTTTACAACTTTGCACTGTTTGCATTTGACAACTTTTTCCCCAAGTGAAAATTCACCACCATCAGAAAATTCCTCCGAGATAGAAAAAACTGAGAGGTTATTGTATAAGGGCCCAATGCATTTCCATAGGCTCAAATGAGAAGTTTCTAGGCATCATGGTATCTGAGTAACAATATGTTGAAGATTGTAGTCATTTTGCACTTTGGACTCTTAAGGAATTCTATTGATTGAATGTAGCAGAGAGCGATTCAGAGTGTTTGGGTGTGAAAGAGGACCATGCCTAATGTAAACGTACCCACTTGAATGTGTTTAAATAGTTTGTTTGGTCACACAAGTTGTAGAATGAAAGTTGCATCACTTTTCATCTTTGAACTACTTGCATTTGATAAATTTTTCCCCAAGCAAAAATTTTTCAACACAAAAAAAAGGCCTCTGAGATAGAAAAAATTGAGAGAGGCTATTATAGAGGGACCCAACATGATCCCATAGGCTAATATGAGAAGTTTCTAAGTGTCATGGTATACAAGTAACAACATGCTGAAATTTTTAGCCATTTTGCATTTTGGACTCATAAGGGATTCTATCGGTTGAATGTAGCTCAAAGAAATTTGGCATGTTTGGGTGTGAAAGAGGACCATTCCTAGCATAAATGTACCCACCTGGACACGTTAGAATAGTTCATTTGTCACATGAATAGAACGAAAGTTGCACCACTTTGCAACTTTCAACTACTTGCATTTAACAGTGTTTTCCCCAAGCAAAAATTTTCCACCATGGGAAAACACCTTCAAGATAGCAAAAAATGAGAGAGATTATTGTACAGGGACCCAAAGTGATCCCATAGGCTCAGATGAGAATTTTTTAAGCATCATGGTATACGAGTAACAACATGCTAAAATCTGCAGCAATTTTGCACTTTGGACTCTTAAGGGATTCTACTAATTGAATGTAGCTTAGAGTGATTCAATGTGTTTGGGTGAAAAAGAGGACCATACCTAGAATAAATGCACCCACTCAGAGGTTTCAAAACAATTCATTTGGTCACATGAGTTGCAGAATGAAAGTTGCACCACTTTGCAACTTTCAGCTACTTGCAGTTGACAACTTTTTTCCCAACTGAAAATTCACCACCAATGGAAAAAACCTCTGAGATAGAAAAAATAGAGAGAGGTTATTGTAGAAGGGCCCAACACGATCCCATAATATCAAATGAGAATCTTTTAAGCATCACGGTATTTGAGTAACAACATGTTGAAGATTGCAACCATTTTGCACTTTGGACTCATAATGGATTCTACCAGTCGAATGTGGCTCGTAGTTATTTGACATATTTGGGTGGAAAAGAGGACCATGCCTAGTGTAAACGTACCCACCTAAACATGTTGGAATAGTTCATTTGATCACATGAGCTGGAGAATGAAAATTGCATCACTTGGCAACTTTCAACTGCTTGCATTTGTCAACTTTTTCCTAAGTGAAAATTTGGCACCACAGAAAAATGCCTCCGAGAAAGTGAAAAATGAGAGAGTTTATTGTAGAGGGGTCTAATGTGATCCCATAGGCTTCGAAAAAAAAATTATAAGCACCACGGTATCTAAGTAACAACATGCTAAAGTTTGCAACCATTTTGCATTTTGGACTCTTAAGGGATTCTATTGGTTGAATGTAGTTCAGAGCAATTCAACATGTTTGGGTGTGAAAGAGGACCATGACTAGCATAAATGAACCCATCCGGATGCATTGAAATAGTTTTTTTGGTCATATGAGTTGTAGAACAAAAATTGCACCACTTTGCATCTTTCAACTATTTGCATTTGACAAGTTTTTCCCTAAGTGAAAATTCACCACCACAAGAAAACCCCTCTAAAATAGAAAAAACCAAGAGAGGTTATTGTAGAGGGTCCCAACATGATCCTATAGGCTTAGATAATAAGTTTCTAAGCATCACAGTATCCAAGTAACAACATGTTGAAGATTGCAGTCATTTTGCACTTTAGACTCACAAGGGATTTTGTCGATTCAATGTAGCTCTAAGCAATTCAATGTGTTTGGGTGCAAAAGAGGACCATTTTTAGCATAAACGTACCCACCTATACATGTCAAAATAGTTTGTTTTGTCACACGAGCTGGAGAACAAAAGTTGCACCACTTTACAACTTTCAACTTCTTGCATTTGACAACTTTTCCCCCAAGTGAAAATTCGCCACAATAGGAAAAAACCTCCAAGATAGTGAAAATTAAAAGAGGTTATTGTAGAGGGACCCAATACAAACCCATAGGATCAAACGATAATTTTATAATCTTCACAGTGTCTTGTAATAGCCCATTGAATATTGTAGCCATTTTTCACTTTGGACTCTTAAGGAATTTTGTCGGTTGAACATAGCTCAGAGCAATTCAACATATTTGGGTGGGAAAGAGGACCATTCATTGCCTAAATTTACCCATCCAGATGCATTAGAATAGTTTTTTTGGTCACACAAGTTTCAAAACAAAAGTTGCACCACTTTGCAACTTTGCACTACTTGCATTTGACAATTTTTTTCCTAAGCAAAATGTTGCCACCACGACAAAATGCCTCTGATATAGCAAAAACAAAGAGAAGTTATCACAAAATACCAATTGAATGTAGCTCAGAGCAAAAACTAGTGCCTCACCTAAATTATCCAAAATTTACTAAAAAACTATTTATTACCACGTGTAAATCCTTGGAAAAGTTGGAAATCTTCTTGCTTCAAATTAAGTGTCTTGGAAACATTGACTTGGAAGTCCATTTTGTTGACCTTTTGACTCTAATTGCATTCACTTGGTATGTGATCATGTTGTTCCATCCTTTGTTTGTGCTATTGGGCATGTGACTATGTTTCCAAATTTGACAAGAGAACCAAATGTGAAGTGAATGTTTGGAGAGATTAGTTTGTTGAAGAATGTTTCAAAGTTGTCAAAGGTGTTGGAGGGTATTGAAACATTGCTACCCCCACTGTTCATGTTGTTCTTCCCTTTTGGTATTTTGTGTGATTTTGGTTTTAGGATTTTTTTGTTGTGGTTAGGAGTTTCCTAAGGTCATTCATGACCATGTGAAATCATGTAATCCACTTTATTGTGCTTAGAAGGTTGTTGATTTAAAAGTTACAAAAAGTTGCCAAACAGGCAAGAAAAGTTGTCATGCATTTTTAGTAAGTTATGAAAAATCAAGTAGCAGCTAAATGCAATCAAGAAAATGGTTCCTAATCATTGGAATCAATTTTAAATGGCAAGAAAAAGCATGAATAGGCTATAATGTTCGAATGGAATGGTGCAAGAGCACCCTCAGGACAAACTTCCTACAGGAGGAAAAGTTTGAGTTGTTTCTTTTTTGTACAAGCATAAATATGCTTTTTATGCATAACCCAAGGGTTGGAGGTGGGTTGGTTGAAGATTTGAATAAAATGTGAATCAATGTGGAGACTATTTCTATATTTCTTTTCTGCAATATTGCTGCTTGATTGCATGGTATGGACTGGTAGGGGTTGGTAGGGTCTTGAGATTGGTCTTGTTTGATAGAGTGATGAACTAACTTCAATTTGCATTTGGTTTGGTGCCTTTTCATTAAGTATTTTGAAAGTTATTGTAAATTTACTAAAACTCGCCTGAAACCCTACCTAGGGTTATCTGTTTTGGGGAAAATGTCATAACTTTTGGTTCCACCATTAGATATTTGTAAAAAATTAAGGAAAATTCTATATCCATGTTATCTTCAACCTCACTAAAGCGATTGGCTTCAGTAGGTGTTTTGTGAAAGTTATTAATGACAGTTTGTTGTATTTCATAGTGAAAATCAGATTGTGTATTCATTGGAAAGCATGTTGGGTGGATCACGGCATGATTAGGTCTAGTTTGGAATTGGAGAAGGTGTTGGGAATGTGTACCAAGGTCCTACAGACCTGTTTCAAAGAGTAGTTGATCCATGATAAGAAGTTTGTGTCAATTTGATGTGAATGTTCTATTAGGACTATACAAGACATTTTTGACCCTAGGTGCCTAAGAACATGTTTGAAGTGCATATATGAAACAAGGATGAAGAATAGATGTAATAGAAGCCTTGTAGCCCTATTTCAAGAAGTTGGAAGCCTTTAAATGTCCATTCCCTTGCATTATTTCAGATTTTTTCATAAATCCACATGCTTTTACTTTAAGACAACTTTAAATGTAAACCTTTAACCATTACATCTAACTTTAAATTTAATATACACATTTAATTGAGGCATATATTAAGGAATATACACATTTTCATGTATTAATTTCTCATAATTTTGTTATATCAAAAAATACATGAAGGCAATAACAAATATTACAATAGTGATGGAAGAACATCTTGAAAATTATCCCATTTCTCAATACTTGTAGCAATACATGTAGGGAAATAATCATCCGAATTGCAACCTAGATCATGAAATATATTGTACAAGAAGAAACAAAAGGAGTTGCTACCCAGTTTGTTCTCTCCAATCCACCTTAGGTGGCCTAGTTATTTACATTCCAAAATGCTTCAAAACATGTGCATTCCCTACTTCCTTGGAAACACATGGGTAGTAGCCTCTCTATGGTTGCCACAAAAAACCTGCAAAAGCCTAACAATTTCAAACATGGACTCACATAAAAATCATTAAAATACCAATAACTAAATAATGTCAGACATACACCTTCTGAACAAATATATTATCACCTTCATGCATGCTATAAGTAGATTGATTGAAGGTCCTACAATGGTGATGTGGCCCATCTTTCGCTACTTTCTTATCTCTCAATGATCCTATGTATAAATTTTAAATATATATAAACATAATTTACATCAAACATGTAGCATATACGAATCTAAGAAATCTATGAAATGGAAAATAAAGAGAAGATTGAAAACCATAAAATGCACCAACAATCGATGTTGTTTTCTTAAGTTGACAATCTTTAATGAATCCTTTCCCTTTTTTCTCCTTCACAAGTCTTGCATATATCTTCACTAAAGAAAACATATAATTAATAAGTGGGTTAAAAGATAGTCACAATGAATCAATGACATTCCTAAATGCATATGACATCAAAAACCAATAGAGAATACCAACTTAAAGGTGTTCAATAGAGATTAGCATATAATTATCGTTTTGCAAATTAACAATAATGCAATTTTGCAAACCCTTCTATAATCAAACATAAATTCTTGAAAAAAAGAAATGATCAATAACATTACTTTAGAAATTCAATGCACATACTTACAAATCAATCTAGGGAACCATCCAGGTCTACTCTACTCTTTATTGTGTCAAGTATTGCCTCATGGTCAAACTCACACACTTTCCACAAGTTCTTATTCGCAAGTCTGCCCTTATACTTGATAAAATGAACGTCAGCTATGACAACAAGTTTTGAGTAGTGAAGAATCTTGTGATGCATGTCAAAGTCATCAAACAACCAAATTGTAGCATTCTTAACTAGGTACCTTCTAAGCCATGTTCCAGTAGCAACCACCAGACATGTAGGATATTCTATGTCTTCTCCATCTATAACTGGGGCCTCCAATTTCTTTTTGGCCTTGATAAAATGACACAAGTAATAATTTGTACCCTCTTCATTGTCTTCATCTACAATCACCACATAAACATTCCCTGCATTGATATGTTCATCTTGTTAGATGAATTTAAAGAACATCAAAATAAAACCTGAAAGTAAGATATATTACTTGGTTCTCATAGGTAGGTTTGATACATGATCAAAGTCAATGGATGATTACATCTCCATGATTTGTAGGGTCATTGGGAGTTGATAAGTGTCAAGTGGGGTTAGACTTCTTATAAACCATTCATCAACCCATTCTGTTGACTCACAATCATTCCATGCTTGAACTGTACATGCAAAACAAAATCATGTCATCTTCTACGTATGGATATTCAATGTACTTACACTAGAGCTTCTAAAAGAGTGTAGCTCGCTCAATCCTATTAGTGTACAACAATCCTCATATTTTTCAATGTTAGTATCATGTACTAAATGAAAAAATCTATGAACTAAAGAATTACCTTCACTACCCTGACCCATTACATGATTGTACCACTCAACAATTGATCTTGCATCTATCAACTTTACACTATCTTTTTACTTTAACTCTTCTTGTGCTAAGGATTTTTTGATACATGCGCCTGCTCCATCATGCTCCCAATTCCCATGCACAACCTCTGAGAAGTTCCACATATGGGGAACACCACTAATCCTATACATCCCGCTCAACCAATAAAAAATTTTGGAGTTCTTGAATTGTGATGTACAGTTATCTAACCATATGATATGCTAACTGAATGATATGCCCTTGCTAGCCAAATCAACATAGAACATCTAAAAGAAACCTTGCACAAACTTTGTAGAATGTGTGCGATAATCATTGATGTAAAAGTGATACTCCCTCAATACTTTCTTGTTATCCTCTATACTATCATTTGCATGAATGAATGTTATATGCACAAACATAGCAACCTGTGTGGAGTTGTAGTACTATGATTGCACCTCATTATGCAGTTGTAGTGTGTAGTTCTTTGCAAATTCGACAATTGAAGTGATGCTATGAAGTGGAAATGTTCCCTTGCATAACTTGAACTATGAGTCTAACCATCGAGATCTATGGGTATTCCTTGCATACTCATAGACCACCTCATCATAGAAAATTCCCATAAAATGATACATTAGAATCTCATCACTGACCAATTCACACTTCTTTTCTTCTTTCCCATCTTTTAGACTGTAGATCATTGCCTTGTATTTTCCAAATTCCACAATTATGTCTCCAATTATGTGTGTACTAGCCATGTGTTGGAAAATTGGAAAATGTAGCATGCCACCACAATGATCACATGTTCCATCCAAACATGACTTCTTGTAAAAAATTTAACCATCCACTCTTTCACATAAAATGGAAGATAAGAATTCCCTTGAGGATTTAGGTGGAGGCCTTATGTTACATTCCTACAAAACATTGTCAGTATGCATATCTACACATATACGTCGATAAACATCATAATGGATAGAAAACTCAATATGTAATCTACAAAAAAAATTAGTGCATGTGTGATTTATTTTGACATAAAAAGGATTTAGCATTTCAAAATACCTTTGACATATTTTAATTTTAGGAAACTTCCATACAAAATCAGCAAAAAATTGGGTTTGAGTGGTATCCAAATAATGATTTGGATGTGGCTCGTAGATTTTACTACCAATTCTCCTTCTTACAACATCTCTTTTATTGGGAGAGGTCCTTGTGTTATCCTTCAAATAATCTACTATTAAATATCTCAAGCCTTGAGCAATTCTTTTATGTTTTTGTGGCACTCTACCCGAGAATTCCCATAACCCATTGCTATTTGGATCCTCCACTCTTTCACACCTTCCTTTGGCTCTCATTAGAGATTATTTACTTATCTTCAAAGACTTACTTGTCTTTTTAAGGTTCACCTTATTCCTTGTTTGACTGCTTAATAGTGTTGTCATCATACATCGTGTGGCACAACTATCCTTCATATGCCAGGTAGAACCCACACTCTCATATGCACTCATCAAGTTCTTTACAATGAAATTTCACTTGAGTCATTCAAAACTCTTAGCCCAAGAGCCTTCATGGTGGGCATAAATTTGAGTTTCCTCATCATTTCAATAAATAGTTGGCATCTTCTACCCTCACTTAGCTTCTCAAAAAATAAACTCCATATATCCTCTGTGCATTTCTTGGACATGAACGTTTTGGAATCTTATTAGGTATCCATTTCAAAACATTGGAATCAATATCAATAAAAAAATTAGGTTTTCTATGCAAAACTCTAGGAGGAGTTCTCAAATGTATATTTGTGTCAACATTAGGAATGTCAACAACATCAGGGATAGCTCGTGTACCTTCAATCTGAGGTACAATTGATGACATACCTTGAGATTGACATGTAAATGATGTTGTACCTCCAACTTGAGATGTCATTTGTGGAGTGCATTCAAATAGAGATGTGTTTGCTGATGTACTTATTAGAGATCCAAATTTGCACCCCTCTGCCAAGTTGTGAAAGAACTCAACAAATTTGGAGTAACATGGGACTAATTTCAAGCTGTGGGTATCCTATCATGAAAGTAGACCTTCAACTTTTGGTCTGGGTCCCCTTTGGTGTCACCTAAGCTATTCCTCTGCTTTGTCAAGGAAAAGGGTAAGAAAGAGTACATAAAAATGAAACTAACCCTATGGTGATGCACCGAATTTTATTTCTCAGACCTATACAACTTCTTTCACACATAGTTTCATCAAAATCTCAGCTTAATTTGACACAACTCGGATATTTAAATATATTAATTCATAAGTATTTTGTAAGGAGGCTTGGTTCACTTGTCACTTTGAAGGGAAAAAGTCTCCACAGCTAAAATAACTATTTGACCCATCACACAGCTTACAACCTATGTAAATATATATTCATTCTACCTAAAGGTGCTAAAGTGAGACAAGCATTGAAGGAGTGACCAAAACTCACAAGAACATTCATCAATCACCACACTACACTCAATAAAGTAGCTTCTAAGAAGGTAAAACACTGAATTTCATTAATAAAAATGGTGTTACATACTTTTGTATATGTTTTATATTGAGTCACAATGTTGTCTCCTACCTAAAAAATCTCCAAGATAAGCTACAATGCCTGCAAAAAGAAAGAAAGAACTCCCTAAAACCTCAAGTCTAAAGATACTTAAGCAATTTTGAAACCAACTACCCACACAAGTCCATCTAGAAGGTTCTGGTGAAATGCAACAGAAAAGGCCGTAAAGAACTTTCTAAAATCACTCCAAATTGTCCTCCACATGAAGCAAGGTCAAGCCAATACCATAGTCACACTAAAAATGTGAGAAAATTGCCTCCAAATAGCCCATTTCCTCCAAAATCAGTCAAATGCAACCTCCTGCACATTTCTCATGTCTTCCAGTCATCATTTTTCCCACACATGTATTCAATCCATTTGACCCACACTTTTAGTTCTTTTGCAATAGCACAAGACTCTAATTTGCATTCAAAATAATAATTTGATTAAGTGATTCATAATACATCACTTAATCAAACTACTTTACATTTCAAAACAAATGCAAAAAGAGGCCCCACCACCTCTTTGGATTACATCAATATTTGCATTATAAATAACATTAAATAAAAATTATTTACAAATCACTTAAATAATGTCTTAGAATTGATAATAAAAAAAATGCAAAATAAATGATATACTTCAATTGCTTGTAAAAGCATTCAAGCAAAATTAAACTCCTCCAAGGCATTGATGAAATTTAACTCACCCTCACTTTTGCATTTCAAAGCCATATCAATTGGTCAACATTTCATATTTTCAAATATATGCAAAATGGGTCAATGGTTTGGCCTATGTGAGGATAAGGAAACTCTAAGGTTTTTGGAAGGCACATTTCAAAGTTCTGAATGAATTGCATTTTGTAAAAATGGCGAAAAAACACCAACGCGTAGGGTTGATCTCCAAAATGTAACACAAAGGAAAGATTCCCTAAGTCTTTATGTGAGCCACATGAGACAAACATGCCTAATGCATAAGACTCAATCACTTAGCTCACATAGCAATTAAATTGCTTTACAATTTTTAAAAACACAAGGTAAAATACCCTGGTCGGCCTCCATAGGGTTTCTAACCCTAAACAAAAACATGGGAAAAAGAAAAAAAGCCATTCATTTTTCCATCGAGCCTTTTGGAGAGCTCCACTTTGTCACCATGGGGTTTCTAGGGTAGTACTAGAAAATGTTTTTTCAACTAGTTTCTTGATAGATTCTTGTGGTTTCCATTGGGAAATAATAGGTAATGTGATTTTTGAATCAAATCTGGCTTTTTTTCTACCTTTTTCCAACCATATCATGTGTTAAGGCCATGACCATGAGCAATATCTGATGTTTTTTGTTGCTTTATTTCTCTCTATGGTTATTATATCTGCTCTCAGCCACCATGATGGAGGTTCTTTGAAGTTAAAATGGAAGCCCTTCAATATTAAAATGTTTGCACATTTAATGAAAAGAGAGCCATTTGAGCTTAGGTAAGCTTCTTCTGCATAAACCTTGCACTCTTTTCCATTTTCTGTTAATATAAGCTCAATTCGAGCTCTCTCCATACAACAAAATGGTGAAACTTCTTTGTTTTTTCTATGTTTTCAATGCATTTTCTATAGAAGAATGGCCATGACTTTGTTTCTCAAATGCATATTTCAAGCATTTCTTTTATGTGGCATTCCTTTGTATTTCATCATGGGCATCATTGTTTTCATTGTGATGCCAAATAGTAGCAGCCAACATTGCTATAATCAACTTTACCATGATATGATCATGCAAGATTATAATATGAATGAGTTTTCATGAGAAGTCGTTAGTTAAAACAAGAGCTATCACAGTCAACTATTCCACAAGACAATGTAGCCATGTGAAGAAAAAATGGTCTGCAAAATGATTCGATGTCATTGCACAGTATGGGCATGAGTCAAAGACTCTACACATATTTTTCATTCCTTTATGAGCGCCACCTTTTCCTCTTAAAATCCTTCTCTATTTTTTTCTTCACATTTGCATTATAGATTAGATATCCCCTAGATGGCAATCTCAAAATATTCTCTTTATGCCACATCTCATTTGGTAGAACTAATGGAAGAAATTTTCTTTTGAATACATTTGCAATTGCAGTATCCTCATTCTCATAAAGGTTACCATGAAAAAGACCTTCAATTTATAACTAGCTAAGAATTTCTAGGATAAAATTTGTCATGTCTGATAGAGACAATGAAAGAAATTTTATCATTATCATGCAAAAAATTGCCTCACAAAAATTGTAACCTTAAGTATGTTGAATGCTTTGAAGGTTTCATATTTCTATTCTTGTAGTTCTTTTCCATGTATTGAGCCTTGTCCCAACATTTGTATTATTGATTGATGCTTCTTTGCCAAAATATGTTGTTCAAGACCTTTCTTTGTGTTGTAATTGACCTCACATAGTGAGCACTATCCTAGTTGTTCAGGAAATTTTGAATTAATGGGCTTTGATCCCAAGC
The DNA here is from genome assembly GCA_007258455.2 of Sequoia sempervirens. Taxonomy (NCBI): domain Eukaryota; kingdom Viridiplantae; phylum Streptophyta; class Pinopsida; order Cupressales; family Cupressaceae; genus Sequoia; species Sequoia sempervirens. Next base: position 317,583,369 of record VDFB02281492.1, on the reverse strand, counting down.
CTTGTTTGAACATTTATATCTTTGATTGATGCTTCTTCCCCAATATGTGTCTCTTGAGAACCTTCCCTGTGTTGCAATCAACCTCAAAAACTGAACATCATCCCAGTCCCTTAGGCAGTTTTGAATCAATAGAACTTGAATTATCCTTCTGCAAATTCTTACTTAGTACCGCCCCTTCTTTCATCTGATTTTTCCCCTTATCAAGATTTCCAGCTATGTCTCTCTCTTGTTGTGATTGTGTGTCCTGAGTTTTTTGTTGCATTAAATTTCCTTTCTTTCCATCTTTGGAGCCTTGTTTCAACTTTCCAAACATACACTAGTGCTTCTTCCCCACAATGTGTTTTTGGAGATCATTTTCTATGTTGCAGTCCATCTTACAAAGGGACACCACCTTGTTTGTTTAGGCAATCCCAAATCAACAGGCCTTGAACCCTCCCACTGCATTTTCTTACTAGGCTTGACCTACAATATCTTGTGTTGTTACATAGCATGCAAATGTAGTTGATAAAGCCTTTGTCTGAAGGTAAATTCTAGATCAGCAACTTGTTCATGGTTTAAGATCACTGCGCTTCACAAAAAATGATCTTTTGGAATTGTCCCTTGCCTTTTAGGTCTCTTGTCACCAATTTGAAGACCCTCCATTCTCAACATTCTCTTGCATTGCTTTCCTCACATTATGAAAACTTTTAAGAAAGTTATTGTCATCAATCACAAGGGTCATGTTGATTATCTTATCATTGTTGTGAATAACATGAAAGTTTCTCAATATCACTATCATCACATTGAGTTACTCATAAACTTTGAAGCTTTAGTTCAAGACAATTATTCTCACAAACCCTAGGGTTTAATGCATAAGGTGTTATTGTGACATTTATTTAAAATATCTTTAGCACAATGTAGATCCTTGCAAGGATCCACGATGGTTTATATAGGTTCTTCATGAATTTTTCTATCCATCATTCCCTTCTTGTTGTAAGCTACTATCCTTTCCATGCTATCATGTTAACACCTCTCTTGTTTGATCAATTGATAGTGCATGTGTATTGTGCTCTATCATGAATGGCTTATTGTTCTCTATCATGTATGGATAGTTCATGCATTGACCACACTACCCTTGTTTGCCTCATCACTGTCATTCTTTTACTATGCATTTCAATGGCCTAAAGAGATGCATCCTTGTATAACCTCACTTGAACTACCCCCTCAATGGTCACCCTGAAGTTAGAATTAAATGATTTTTTCATTTCTTGATGAACAGGTTGTCCCTTGGTAGTCTATATCACTTTTCATTTTAAATCATTGTCATGCTGTGATATCACTGCTATCAAGAGGTTTTGTGAATCATCCATGCTTGATGGTTACCTTGCATAGTATGGCTGCCTTTGTGAGCATATGGCTACCTTGGCATCTTAATGCTTTATTGTTACATGAGATTCTTTGCAATAGGACAACACTCTATATTTGTATAGCATGAGTTATTTTCTTGGTAAAACTTGCTCCTTTTATATCAATTTGCATCTTTTTACTTTGTGAACTCTGCTTGTTTCAATTTACCACCATCCAAACATAGATGATTTAATGATGCTTTCCATTTCATAGATATTATTGCAGTGTGATGATGACCTTGAGACTGTCACTATTGTTTCTAAATAGATCTTGCACCAAGTTTTGGAAATTAAATCTACTTGGGAATAAGTAGTGAAAAGAGCCTCAATTTTCTTAACTTTTAGTTGTATTTTGGCATGAGACAACTTGGTAGATTTTTCTTCATCTATTCTCTTTGATAGGATATTGTCTTTATTATTTTGTATCACTATGATTGGATTCATTTGATGACGTCCTTGAAATGAGTTTTATCTACCACTCTTCTATAGTGGTTTTCATTTTCCTTATTATGAGATTGCATCCAACAAGTTTGTTCTAGTGATATTATCATGGACTGTACCTATAAGTTGTTACTACAAACATATGACTGTCCCATTGCTGCCCTATATGATACATTCATTGTTGTTGTCCTTGTATGAGATGTAGCATGATTTTTTTCTATCCTTGTCATGAGATCATTGTTGTTGTCCTCTTATCCACCTAAGAATTCCCTTTGCAAACTCTTAAAATCCATCGTTATACTCACTTGGCATCATGACCTTGGCTTCAAAAATGAGTTTCATCTCTATATTTCATGATTGCTTAATGAATATCATTACTCACTACCATTCCTTTTGCTTTAATCCTATTTGGTAGACATATGTCATTTATGGTGGTGACCTCAAAACTCGTAATCCTAAGTGATGTGTGCTCATTCAATAGGATTGGAGTGAGATGAATTGAACTGTTTCTTTCATGCAACAATGCATTATTATCTTTGTTCCTTATTGCTGCCCCATATGACTCATGATGGTTTCAAACATCACTTGGTAGCTCCTTCATTATTTATGAATGGATGCATAATTGAACTTGATGCATCACAAAAATTATTTACTTCTTTAATAAAATGGATCTTGGATCCACTTAATAAGATTGAAAGACATATCCAAAAAAATACTACCCCTTTTAACATGATGGCAACCTATTGATTGATTCATTGTGAAAAGATGAAGGGTAACTTTCTTGAAAGTTCACATTATTTTTTGCATCTTTTGAATCTGATAATGAAAGTTGATTAGCTGGTGTGATTCCATATTGATTTAATGCATCAATAATTGAACTTGATTATCAATTTGATCAAGTTGCTCAATTTCCTATTCCTCCTAAAAAAAAAAGAGGGCAACATGTTGGGCTCAAACCTCATGGGAGGCACATTTTACTCCACATGTTGTGATTAGCTAAATCAAAATAGTAACAAAGGCTTGCCCTAAATCTGCACAAGGAACAAACCAGTTAGATAAACAAAGCATATCATAGGTGTGTTTGATTACTCTTTTCTTGTTTTCCTGGACACTTATGGTATGCTATCTATTTTAATGCTTATGTACATCAGATTACACGTTTATGGATGTTTTGCACATATTTTGATTAGTGGCCTTTCATTTCTCTAACAACCCTCTCTTTTTAGATGCAGAAAACCTATGAACAACAAGGAAAGTGTCAAACAAAAGCAGGACAAGTGGGGAAGACCGAGATGATGCAGGAAAAGGCCAATGGGATTAGTCATTCCACTAGGAAATATTGGGTCCCTTTTTATTTTATGTGCATTTCCTTCTTTTTATCTATAAGTGTATAGTCTTTTCTTTATAAGCATTAGACTAGTTAGTCCCTCAACTTGTGAGGGACATTATACACTTATGATCATCAATAAAGATTAAATTTTCAATACATGTTGATTCTATTTCTTATTTGTATGTAATTGTAAAACTAGAATAATGCATCTATTTTGACAATCTCCTTTATGCACATTAATGAAATTTAGCAGAAAATGATGTATCTTTTAATTTTTAAATGAAAACACAACAATAAGTTACCTGATTTAGCTGGAAGCAAAATTTAGGTAATACTACTTTCAAAATGCAATGTTGTTGATGGTGTTTCTTCAATTGTAGATGTGATTTTTGATGTACTTGGAAAACCACATTTTGGTGTGTCTTCAACCAGAGATGTGATTTCCGATATACTTGGAAAACCACATGTTGTTGTTGGTTTGTCTTCAACTAGAGATGTGCATTTAACTTCACCTATGCTTGATGATGTGCCCCCAACTTTGAGATCCATTTGTGTCCTTCCACGAGTTTTTTTCATTTGTGCCCTTTGTTTTTCCAATTGGACATCTATCTTAGATTGCACAAGAATTTTTGGTTGTATCGGTTGCAATTCCTTTGCTTCATGAGCTACAATTTTTGATTCTCTTCTCTTTTCATTTTTAACTGCAAGTTCTTTCGGTATTAGAGCCTTTGGTTGTTTCCTCGGCATGACATCGAATGCTACATCTTCACAAGAACACATAGAACAAAAGTAATTAATGCATTTTATCAAACATATTGATATTTTTTATTACATTGCATTTTATGAAAGAAGGCAACGAGTTTTTTGGAATTATCAAACATGTCAATGCGAGAAATTTTTTCATACATACATCTACCTCCATACCGCAAGAAAATTACTTGTAATGCATTTTTTCAAACATATGATCCATACCGCTAATTACATTGCATTTTATGAAACATATTGATATCACTGATTACATTGCACTACATATCTTTAAAACTCAAGGCATTACTTTATATTGCATAACTAATGTGACTTATCAAACATTACATATCTTATCAAACATTGTTGTCCCCAACCTAGGGTTTATAACGAGCTTCAAAAAACCCATAACTTTTGATGCATCTGGTGAAAATATATCAAACTTGGTACCAATTTTCTATAGGCCTATATGCATGCGATGACACAAGGAGGGTTGCTAAATCAACATTTTGTGTGAGTTTTTGAGGATAATATGTTTCTTTTTGCAACTATACTATGTAAAACCTAGTACTTTGAGGGATTTGTACAAAATTACTTCATGTAAGCATTGATCAATGTTAAGAAGGGTTTGAGGGGAGTATTTGGAGTGTGGAAAAGTGCTTAGGAGCAAATACTTGTGTCAAACCCAGGGTATAAGTTGCTTCCACCTTTGAAAACTAGAGATTCTTGTGCTTATTGTTGTAAAAACCACATTGTGATTATCAACCAAGCCATGAAGAACATGAATTCAAAGAAGGGTTTGTGATAATATATCTTGGAATTATTCACTATTTCTTTGGCAATGTGGTAACTTAGAAAGACAAAAACCATTTTCAATTGCACATATTTTTCCCTTTTTTTAATTTCCTAGAAAGGTAAATGGTATGAATGAATGGAAACTTGCATTAAAACAACTTTGTCAAGTCACTTGAATTTATCTAAGCACATGATGAAGGTGAATTTTTTATGGCACAAAAAAATTAATGGAAACTTGCATTAACATTGATGAAATCTCTTAGGTTTTCCAAATCAGTTGAAAATAAAAGTTTTCCCACAACCATCACTAATAATGATTTTGAATCTATTATGTCATGCTTTCCATTTCATATCTTCAAGCTCCTAAAAATTAAACTTTTACATGCAACATCCATCTAATTTAATGTTGAATTCTATGTGTAACAATGAAGATTAATAAAATCATCAAATGAATGGTCTAAAAATTGTCAAAACAAAACAAAAAATCAATATAAACATCTACCTAAAATGAAATAGAGTGAATTCCACTAGCCATGCTAGAAATGGACTACTATAAGCAATGAAAATAGAATTCATAAGCAAATTTTGTATTAAGTTGATGTTGTTTATATAAGTTTAAACATGAATTCATCTAAATTATGTCACATTTTTCAATTTTTTTCTTCAAACTCATAAAAATTAAACTTTTTTATGCAAATCCCATCTAATTCAATGTTGAATTCTATGTCCAATTGTTATGATTAATAAAATCATTAAAGCAATTTAGTTTATATTGTCAAAAACAAACAAATATACTAAATATAAACATTTCAATATTACCAAAATCAATATATTACCTGAGATAATGTAAAATGATGTAGAAATTTCAAAATGTCTTCTTCTACATTGTCTAGCATGCAAATTGGTGGTAAAAAGCTGATGGATCAAGCATAGATTGGTACAACAGGGAGTCAACTACATGAAAATGACAGTTTTGAGTTGGATAAAGTGTTGAACTAGACAAATGCAGAAGCATGTGGGCCTGAATCACGGGTTCAACCCCTATTTTACCATTTCAAGGTAAAACACATTTGGCACTCACAAAATTTGTTGACCACAAAATTTTGCACTCACCAAATTTGGTGAGTGCCAAATGTGTTGCTTTGAAATGTTTTCATAGTATATAGAGGAAGGGAGTGAGACTTGAGATAGAGGGAGAGGGGATAGGAGTGAGAGAGATTATTCTAGGTAGCATCATAGGGATTGAGACCAGAGAGCGATAGAGACTTGTGAGGCATAGAGAGTTATCCAGTTAGGGTGGGGGGAAAGACCTAAAAATGGGAGAGGGATTAGGAGGGATGGGACCTGAGAGATACAAAAATACCAAAGGGGGGAAAGAGAGAGGAAATGTGGGAGATTGAGTTGGAGTGAAATAATTTTTTCTAGGTAGGGTGGGAGGTACATGAGACATGACAAAGATGGAATGTGAGAGAGGGGATTGGAGTGAGACAAATTAGTCTAGGTAGTGTGGGAGGGAGTGAGACCTGAGAGAGAGAGAGAGAGAGAGAGAGAGAGAGAGACTTGAGAGGGAGAGAGAGTTATTCAATTAGGGTGGGGGGAAGACCTGACAGAGGGAGTGGGAGATAGAGAGATGGGATACCTAAACCCTCAACCCTAAACCCTCTACCTTAAACCATAAACCCTAAACCCTAAACCCTAAACCCTCAACCCTTAAATAGTAAACCCTAAACCATAAACCATTAAACCCTCTACTCTCTACCCTTAACCATCTACACTCTACCATCAACCCTAAAACCCTCAACCACCTCTCTCTTTGTCTCTCTCTCTACACTCTACCCTTAA
>VDFB02281492.1:317479030-317576732 GCA_007258455.2 Sequoia sempervirens | reverse complement strand
GAGAGAGAGAGAGGGAGTGAGGGACCTAAGAGAGGGAGAGGGGGTAGGAGGGAGAAACTTGAGAAAGAGAGATAGAGAGAGAAATATAATGACTTAAGAGAGGGAGATGGTGTGAGAGAGACAAAAAAACTAGAGAGGGAGAGAGAGAGGGAGAGTGAGAAAGGGGGTCAGAGTGAGATATATTTATCTAGGTAGGATGAGAGGGAACAAAACCTAAGAGAATGGATTGTAGTGAGAGTAGTCTAGGTAGTGTGGGAGGGAGTGAGACTTGAGAGAGAGAGACTTTAGAGGGATGGAGAGCTATCTAGTTACGGTAATGAGGCAGAGGGCGTATGAAAGGTAAAACCTCAACTATCCATCTATGATCATAAATTGTGCACTCTCAGCATTATCAAAGTGGTTGACTAAAGTGAGGGGAAAGTTACATTTTGTTCAAAGAAGCTCATTTGTCGAGCACCAAATTTGGAACTTGCCAAATGACACATCCCATTTGGCACACACCAAATTTGGAACTCGCCAAATTTGGAACTCACCAAATGTGATGTGCCATTTGGTGAGTGCCAAATTTGGTGCTTGCAAAATGACTTGCTTTGGATGAGTGAATTGATAGGATTTGTCAAACTTCCTCATATTTTTGTTTGTTCTCATCACATTTGCACATCTTTCAATGCAAGTTCCTAAAAAATTGTGATAGCCTTAACCTCTCTCTTAGCTATCTAAATATATAATTATTTTTTTGTTTTCATTCAATTAAGGTTTTGATCCATAGCTTCTATTGTAAATGCCTTCATTTTTGGTCAAAAACCAACATGTGCTAGTTTTAGGATAGATTTTTACTCATTCATCGAAACGTGAAACAAATTACATTTTTTAAAACTAGACTCCATTCTACACATGATGAAAAAAACTTCAATTTTTTATTCTTTTTCAAAAAATTTAGGGCGGAGCACACTCAAATTTTAGCTTTTCAGGATGTGTCCACTTTCAAAATTTGTAAAATATTATATATTCATTAAAAAATATATCTGAAAGAATGAGGATAAACTACATGGTGTTAGCTAATTTCTCACCATTCGGATTTTTGAAATTCTAAAAAAAATTCAATCAAAAAGGGGGGAGCCCTTAGGTGCTATGTTATTTTTCTTTTATAAAAATAGGACCTATTTTGGCCCCCCCCTTTTTGAGACCCTCAATCTTCATTAATTTCAAAAAGAATTAGTATCTTAGAAACTAGACTCGGAGCACTTCAACTTTTATTCTTGTTGCATCTTGAAATTTTGAGCGTAACTATCTCCATTTTCTCGTGCAAATTAGATTTTGTTGATTGTAGAAAAAAAGTGGCATATTAAGAGCCAAAATTGTGTCACAGATCCATGCACTTACCCTTATTCAGGAAATACTCTTCTCTTCTATAAAAATTCTTCTATTCTTCCTTTCTTAGGTAGTTCTTTCTTTCTCCTTGCATACACAACAAAGCACACAACATTGTAACTCAAAATTTTCAAATTATTTTTTAGTATTTTAGAAGCATTTTAGTTTGTAAGAGTGAAGATTCCTTTCATCTAAATAAAGAGCAACAATTCTTTCTCAGGGTATGTGCAGGATCATCATGGAAAAAACAAGCCCTTAAGTGGCAAAAAAATTAGAAAAATCAGAGTTAGGCAACTTGACGTAAAAATTTGAATAAGTTATCTATGTTATTACAAAAATATGTAAGAATACAATCTGTAGCAAATTGAATGTAGTTTCTAAACTACTAGGTTTGTTTAAAAAAACAAAAAATCTATTTGGTGAAAATTTGAAATTTCAATGTAGTGGTACTTAAATTTAGGGAAAAAATAAGAAGTAGGTGTCTGTCTGACCACCCTAACCACAATAAAATGATAATAATTTTTTATAATATTTTAGATGTAAGTAAATGACTCATGCCCTGATGTGATGCATATTTTTTTTGAATTTTTTTCCAAGTAAATAATTAATTATGAATTTTTTATTATAAGTTTTTAAAAATATATAAAAACTCGTATGTCTAACCACCTTAACTTGGTAAAAACTTCATGAAATTCAATTTTTATTTTTTTAATCGTATATTATGAAAAACATAGAATGTGACACATGTTTTGGATTAAAAAAATGTGATACCATTTGAAAGGTATAAATGTTTTTCAATTAGCCTATCAATCAGGACTTTAGACGTAATTTGAATAGAAAATGAATAATAATTACTTATTAAATTCAAAGTAAAGAATAATTTATATTGGTGGAAAGATGAGAATCTCCTTTAAAAATTGTTTTCATTTCATCAATTTTTGGTAAAAAAACAGTCATCAGCCACATACCCATCATATTGCCACTTTTTGGCCCATCATGATCCTGCACATACACCTCAAACATATTTTATTTTAGTATGGAAAATAAATGATCTGATGCATTTTTTGTGTTTTCTTTATAAAACCTTTAAATATGTCTTGTTTATGCACTATGGAAGAAAAAGTATTCATGTTAAATACGGGTTATGAGTTGTGTAAGAATGTTACAATAGTTGGGGTTGTGAAACTTGTTTTCCTTCATACAAAGACTGAATATGGGCCTTCTCATAAAACATTTATGTATTTCATGATTAGTTTTGAGTTATGAGAAAAAACCCTCTTTGTTTGAATCTCATTGTGATTTTATCGAAGTTGATAGAATTTTAAAATTGGTGCATCACCTCCTAGTAGTAGTAGTAGAGTTTTCATTTCCAAAGCAATCTCTTTCTCTTTTTCAAATCAATTTGTGTAGTTTGTAGGAGGTTTTCAAAGGGAATAGGCCATAATCTGGAGGTCCATCCCATCTTAGGCAACTCACAGGCCTGAGGATGTACCCATATTGCACAGGATTACTGAGATTTAAAGCTTAGCATTAAGGACACAATCCTTTGTGACAACAGGTTCTCCAAAAAAGAAAATGCAAATGTATTAAACAAAAAAGAGACTGATTCATTTTAAACCTAAAATCTAAATTTTCCTACTTAAAAATTGAAGACACACAAAATCATGCAAGAACATGAATTAGTAGTTTTGATAGTATTGTCTTCACCAATAAATCATCCTATAAGAAAACATATTAGTAGTTTGACTATAATGTATTCTCCAATCAATCACCACATGTAACAAACAAGGTATCAATAATGTGAGTTGTTTTTTCCTTCATTGTTTTGATTTTAGGCTTGTTTAAATTTTTCAGTTTCGAATGTGTCCACACTCAAGTAGAGTTATCGGAAAGGTGCGCAATGCGCCACATGGTGGCTACACAACTTTCATCTTTCACCTTCCTTTTGGGAGAGAGTCGGGACATGTGTTGGCTCATCAGATATTTTCTAAGGAGCTATATTCATGAGCTCAAAATTTTCTACATGTTTGACATGTCATCTCTTCATTGAGGGTGGATTTTGCTTCCTATGGAGCGATATCTTTTCGGAGTTTGTCGGAGCTTGCTAGCCTTTTCCTTTTCTTGGTTTTCGAGATGGAAGCTTTAAGTCGATGCCTTTGGGTGATGTGATCAGTCAATTGGACCTTTTTTCTAGGTTGTGTTTCTAGGATTTGATCATTTACGAACCTCTATCTTTTCTAAATATCTGAAAAAAATTAATGCGGTAGCTAAGAATTTATGAGAAAATATTGTTGTAACCTAACCAAGGATCTATGATCAGATCATGTGCTATCAAAATCCAACACCTAGCAGTGATTAGTTTTGTCTTGTGGTGGTGTTTTCTTCTTTGCGCAACTATAAAAGAGAGGCAGAAACAAATGAAAGGGTTGGATTCCAAGTTTCAGTTTCCTTTGTCAAGGAAAAGTTTCTTTAGTCTTCTTAGGATATAGAACTATTTTTAGAAGTAAAGTTGTAGAACTACTTTTCTCTAGCATGTTATATATTTTAAGGCTTAAACTATTGTTGAATTGCCATCCAACCTCTGTTTTAAAGTTCATTTGATATTTAAAGCACAAATTATTTAGAAGAAATTGTTGAAACTATGCATATATGGCCTTTATCAAGATTTATTTCTTTATTTTTTCATTCGGGATGAAACACTATGTCTTGCAAGCTAAATTTGAATAGTTTAAGTAGTTTATTTCCTTGCAGTATGCTCATATAGCAGAATAATAATTTATGAAAATTGGATTATGTCATTGGACTTCTCTATTTTTCTAAAAGGTTTTTGTTTTATTATATTATGTTGTATTAAGAGGGAGAGTTCATGCAATTTATGAATGTTTTTCCCGTTACCCTTAGAAATCTTTTTTTGATCGGACCTTAATGAACATTGCCTACGGAAAGATTTAAAAGTGTGAATTGTGCTTGTTGTTAGCCTTTGTTGTTCATTCTCTTTCCAACTATGAAGGGTTGTGGTGTTCTGTGTATAATTATATCAATCATAGGAATGGTTGGGTTTTAAATTTTGTAAAAGAATTGGTACATCACCATTTTTTATGTTTTATATTTACATTTCCTTTTTCCCTTTTATTCAAACCCCAAAGAAGAGTTAAATTTCTATAAAATTCCCAAAGGTATTCAGTGAGGCAAAATTTGGTCCCCCACTCACTAAATTTCCCATAAGACTTTCGGAGAGCTGCAAGCTTTGATGGTCAACAATTTTTTTTTAATGCCCTATGGGACAAGAAGTTTTCTGAATGCTTGATTAGAAGTCAGAAATATTTCTTAAATCACTCTAAGGAAGGAAACTGGAAGTTGTTGCAAGTATGAGAGAGTTTGGTGGTGTTGTCATTAATGTTGTCATTGATGTCAACATAGTTTAAAATGTTGCAAAATGTGCATGTATAATTAATATTTTGAGATGTTGTAGATGTGCTAAAATGATGGGTTTCCAAGTTCTTTTGAGAAAATTAATAAAAAGAGAAGTTAGATTTATGTAAGTATTCAAAATGCGCTTTGTTATGTGCTCCACATTTTTCCTGTGTTGATCCTATGCTTGCACAAATATGAAGAGTTGTTGATTATCTAATGGTGATATCTACTGATTTGTAGTCTTTAGTTTAATGGAATGTGAAATTTGTGTTCACTAGTGTGTGAACTACTCTAGCAAAGTTGATCTTCTGTGGACTATGAGAATTTTTTTTGCTTTGCAGTCCTTCGCTATTTTGTTTCAGGTCTTGTGGATCTGGAATATGTTGTGTAAAGGCTTTCTCTAGGTTTTGGAAAAAGTGTTTGTGGTTTGGTGATTCAGAAGTTGATTTTCAAAGTTATTGTATGTGTTTACATAGTTCAGATGGACTAATGGAAGGAATTATGTGTTTGAAAGTTGTTACACTTACTACGGATGTTTCTAAAGGAACCTGAGATGTGTTCTCATGCATGATGAAGCATGTTATGTTGTTTTTATGTTATCTTCTTGCTAAAAAGTGTGTACTTCAATGTTCAATTTTGTTTTCATTAGGTTTGGCCAACCTGGTGTTTACACTTCATATGAAGAATTAAATTTAATTAAGGAAGTGTGTGATTGATCTGAGACATTATTTTTGGTCTTGGTTAAGTATTTAAGTGGTCCACTCTCATTCCTTTCCCCCATGGGAATGTTGAGTTGTGGACCTAATTTGAATTTATGAAATGAAGCATATGTGGCCGACCTTGGAGAAAGTTTCTAAGGTTGAGGATGGTATAAATGTAAAGTTAAGTTGTGAAGATTTACATGATGAAAATTAATGAAGTAAGCCACAAGTTAAGAGTAGAGTTGTGCAAAAGTGAGTTGAGGCAGCAGTACTTCATTGTGTTAGATTCCTGAAAGCAGTGCACTAAAGGTTTCTACAATCTTCTGATCAAGGTTGTGGATGTATGTAAATTGTTTTGGTAGATATTTTGTTTTCTTTTGTATCTGTAGGAAGTGAACCTCCCTATTGGACAGTGATTCCTTTCTATAGGTAGTGAGCCTTTCTATCTAGATAGTGAGTCCTCTTCTAGGCAATGAGCCCTTAGCAGTGAGCCTTTGTATTCAATTTTTCTATATCTTTATATTGTGAGATAATCCTCACCATGGTTTTTCCCTCATTGGGTTTTCCATGTAAAATCTAGTGTTCTTTTTGTTGATCTTGCTTTTTGTTATCTTCATTTCATGTTCATACATAATAACAAGACAATGTGGTTGTGAAGTTAATAACTGTTGAAGTTTTGAGTTTAATTTGGTGACAACTAATTCACCCCCCTCTCACTTTTCTTATGCCTTTTCACAATTAGTATCAGAGCTTTGGTTCCTTGGTGTAGAGCTTAACTTCTTAAGGAAGATCTGATGGCGCATAAGTTGGTGATCCCTATGTTCGATGGATCTGATTACAGTGACTAGAAAGTGCAGATGAGATGATATATTATTTCTCTTGGTTACAAGACATGGAAAGCTATTGAGACAAAGTATGTTACGCCATCAGTTGGTCTTACTATTGTAGATGAGGTTTCTACTTATGAGGAGAATGAGAAGGCGGGGTATGGAAGATCATTATGAAGGAAATGATAGAGTGAAATTGACAAAGAAGCTAATGACAAAGTGCAGATATGAGAATTTGAAAATGGAAGAGGGTGAAGATTTTGCAAGCTATTTACAGAGGGTTGAACTTGCAGCAAATGATGTTAGGAATCAAGGGGGTAAACTGATCGATGAAGATATAATTGAGAATATCCTAATAACCCTACTTGAGTGTTACAATGATAAGATCTCAATTATTGAGGAGATGTATGATCCTAAGAAGTATACTAAAGAAGAGCTATTTGGCACCTTTTCTGCATTTGAGATGAGAAAGTTTGGAAAGAAAGATGGAAAGATAGAAATTGCATTTAAAGCAACAAAGACTAAGGATGGCCCAAATAGTAATGATTCTGATGAGTTGGAAGCAAATTTTACTAGGAAGTTGAAGAAAGGTACTGGTAAGTATAAAGGTATGTTTCTTTTTAAAAATGTTAGTTGTGGTAATATTGGTCATTATGCTTCAAGATGTCTGAATAGAGTTGTACATAAGAAGAACAAGGATCATAAAGGTAAGGATAGAAAGGATAAGAAATATAAGAAGTTGTATTATGTTAAAGAAGAAGCTAGAATCTCTGATGATGAATCTGATTATGAGGGTGATGATAGTGAATGCTTGTTCTTAGCTTTGGAGAATAAATCTATGTCTATTAACCCTAGTAAATGTGCAAGAAAGAATGCTTCGAAGAACAAAAATAATGAGCTTGACGGTACTTTGGTCACTACCTTTCATGCCAAATAGGATGAAGACTATTGGGTGATTGAAAATGGATGCACTAATCACATGACTGGAGATAAATGTAAATTTACTAAACTTGAAAAGTATGATGGTGGTTTGGTCATGTTTGGTGATGATTCAGGTGTGAAGATTGTTGGGAAAGGTACACCTAGTTTGGAAGGAATACACAACATTGATAATGTATATTATGTAAAGGGTTTAAGGCATAACCTTTTGAGTGTTGGACAGATGTGTACGAATGGTTTTAAACTTGTGTTTTAGGATAATACTTGTGAAATCAGAAAAGGGTCTGAAGATATGGTTGTTGTTGGAAGGAGAACTCATGGAAACATCTATCAAATTAAGGGTGTTGATGGTCAGTGCCTTGTATCTCAAGTCAGTGAGAATTGGTTGTGGCATCAGAGAATGGGACATGTAAATTTTCCTAATATGGTCAGGATCAATTCAAGAGATGTTGTCTGAGGTCTACCAAGAATCACAAAGCCTACTAATAATATTTGCAGAAGTTGTTAGTTAGGGAAATAGACAATATGTGGTTCTAATGGAAAAGAGAAATCTACTACCAGAATGCTGGAATTAATTCATACTTACCTCTATGGTCTAACTAGAACACGAAGCCTAAATTGTGATAGGTACTTCATGCTCCTTATTGATGACTATTCTCGAATGACATGGGTTGCTTTTCTTAGAGAAAAGACTCATGCTCTAGATTGGTTTAAGGTGCTCAAGGAAAGAGTGAAAATGAAGTAAACCTAAGAATAAAATGTTTGAGATATGATAGAGGTGGATAATTCACTTCTGGTGAATTTAATACATTTTGTGAACAACATGGCCTAAAAAGACAACTTTTTTGCTCCAAGGACCCCACAGTAGAATGGAGTGGTTGAAAGGAAAAACTAGATGGTACAAGAAGTTGCAAGAACCATGATGAAAGAATCAAATGTACCAGATGTTTACTGAAGAGAGGAAATACACATTGTAGTTTATGTTCTTAACAGAGTTTTGATTAGAGGCAACAACACAAAGACTCCTTTTGAGTTATGGACCGGTAAGACTCCTACTATGAAATACTTTAAGGTATTTGGAAGTAGATGTTAAATTAAAAGAGATGATGAAAATCTTGGAAATTTTGATGCTAGATGTGATGAATGGATTTTTCTTGGGTACTCCACTACTAGGAAAGCATATAGATGCTTCAATAAAAGATTGAGGAAGATTGTTGAAAGTGGTAATGTGACAGTTGATGAGGACATGCATAGACCTATTGAGATAAGTGAAGGTGAACCTGATGATCCTATTTGTGGACATGTACTTGAAGAAAATAAGGAGAAGGAAGAAGAAGAAGAAGAAGAAGAAGAAATCCCAGAACCTATTGTAAGTCTCCTAAGTATGTACAAAAGAATCATCTAGAGGAATAGATTATTGGAGATAAGAGTGAAGGTGTGAAGACTAGAAGCAAAGTAGAAACTGAGGTAAATATGTGTTACTTTTAAAAATAGAACCTAAGTCTATGTGTGAAGCATGTGAAGATGAAAGTTGGGTTAGAGCTATGAAAGAAGAGTTGCATAATATAGAGAAGAATCATACATGGGAATTAGTTGCTAGATTCCAATCAGATCCTAAAGAGGCACATGTTACTGTAGTAAAGAGGATATTTAGATATCTTAAAGGTACACCAGATTATGGCTTATGGTATCCTAAGGGTGTTGATTTCACCTTTAGTGTTTATACCAATGCAGATTGGGTTGGTTGTGTGGCTAACTGAAAGAGTACCAGTGGAGGTGTTTTCCTTCTTGGTGGAAGATTGGTTTATTGGTTGAGTAAGAAACAAGACTCAAATTTCTTTATCCATTGTGTAAGAATTGGCTATGAAGGTAGCCACCCAAGATCTAGAGGCCTAATAGAAAGCAGAAAAGAGAGAGAAAATAATATGACAAGAATAAATTGTATTCAATGTCAATAATATGAGATGCAATACAATAATTACATAGGAGACCCCTTGGTTATATAGCCAAGGTGATAACATAGAAAGGTATAAAATTATGACAAGTGTCGTAATCTTACGACATGAGACAACTATGAAAAGTTATTACTCCACCTAAAGTGGAAAGGGATAATGTGATAATCACCACAAAAGGTGGATCACCCACAAAAGGTGGAGAGATAATCATATGATGTGTCCACAAAAGGTGGAAGTGATGAGGTAATGAGATGTCAAGTCCACAAATGCAAACAATGCAAGATGGGTCCCAGCTACTAGGCCATGTTAGCTACCCATGTACAAATGCAATGAAATCTCTCACAAGTGGAGTAAAGATAGAAAAACCCAATGGGAAGAAACTAACCCCAAAAAGAGAGATGAAATACAAAAGATAGGAACATAGCATGAGAAGGAAAAAACCCCATGTGAGGAAAAACTCCCCCCCATACAAGAGAAGAAGAGAGACAAGGTAGCCCCCCTTCAATGTACAATGATCACCCATGGAAGATGCTCGAGAACGAATGAAGAAGCTGCTCCAAAACTGTCGAACAACGTTCCTCCCCTTGGGAAGAAACAATACCAAAGGTGCATGAATGAAGTCTCCCCAATCCACAAGTGAAGAACGAAGAACCCTCAAGATGTAAGAAGTCTTTGAAATCTGCTCAAATGTCCCTGTGTTGATGCCGAAAGATGCCTTCCCCAAACCATGTGAAGCTACAATGGTGTAGTTACTTCCTGGAACCTGTGAGAACCCCTTTGCAACAATACTCTCTTCTACTGAAAAAGACAACTCAAGATCTAGCAAGGATGAAGCTAGAACATACTCCAAAGACGATGTCTCCTCAAAAGAGAAAGTGGCATCCTCCAACTGTTGTACATATGCATCCACAATCACACCAACCTCGAAAGATTGATCATGTAGAGGAGGGTCAGAGTGTTCCCTCGCAACAATTGAAGAAGAATCACCTTCATCAAAGAGAATATGAAAGTAATCAAATGTGTCCCCCAAATCAGCAATGTAGGACTCCACAAACAAACTGCCAATGTCTGACAAGTAGTCATCCCATGGAGCTGTTGTTGGAAGACAAGGTATGCACTATTGCACTGAATCACAAGGAACTCAAACTGACAGAACACAAGTATCATTAGGTGCATCAGTCAATGTAGGATATGAAATATCAACAATAGGCTCAAGAACCTCATGACTAGTGAGCACTCCAAGATTCAAGTAACCATACTCAATCTCCTCAAGTGTGTCCACACTAGGGTGAATTGAATCATCAATAGGAGAAAAATATGAGAAGGTGTAGACTCGAGAATGATTATCAACCTCCCCAACAGCAACAAGAGCCCTTCTATGCAAATCCCAAACAATGACAGAATCTGGTGTGAACTCTACACTCTTGCTTGTACCACTATGTGTAATTTGATAGATGGAGAGGATATTCCTTGACAAAGTAGGCACACACAGAACATCATTAAATGCTCCACCTTCAACGTCAATAGAACCCTTCCCATAAACTGCCAAAGAAGTGTTGTTGGCCATCAAAATGGGTGGTGATGAACAAGAATCAAATGAAGAGAACATATCCTTGGACGAAGTCATATGATGTGAAGCTCCTGAATCAAGGATCCACCTATCTGAATTGGAATCTGCAAAAGCAAGAAATGCTTGTCCCTTATGTTTCTCATATTGAGATGATGAATGAGAAGAAGGGCTTGATGTTGTTGCCATGAGAGTTGTTCCTTTTCCCTTAGAAGAAATGGAAGAGGATGAGTCCTTCTCTTGATATGTAGCTGGAAAGTTGATGTTGTTCTTCTTAAGGATGTGTTTCAACTCATCAATTTGCTTAACATGACAACAATGTTCATCATGACCAATCCTTTTGCAATATGCACATGTTGGTTTCCCCCTCTTGCTTGAATTGTTGTACTTCTTTGAAGAAGATGAAGTTGAGCTTTGTTATGGAGTGGATTGTTTGTTCTCTCCTTGTGGCTTTGGTGAAGATTACTTTTGGTCCTTTCCTTTTCCTTGCTTATTGTTTCCATGATTGACCACCAATGCTCTTAAAGTTGAAGACTTGAGAATACCCATTTTCATCAACTTATTTTGCTCAAGAATCAAAAGATCTGTGAGAGCCTCAAAAGATGGTGTTGTGAAGTTACTTATTGTCAATCTTTGAGTCTGAAAACTTGAAACAAAGGTTGCATACTCAACTAGAAGTTTATCCAACAAGTTGAAGACCAATTGATCATCCTCTTTTTCAATACCACAATCTTTTAGTTGTGCTCTTAGTTCATTTTCCTTAGTGACATAATCCTGAATTGTATCAAAATCTTTGGGATCAAGGCTTAAGAGATCATGTTCAAGCTTGTATCCCTTAACCTTATCAACCTTGCCATACAAAGAAACAATTTTATCCCAAGCTTCCTTAGCTGTAGTACATTTATCAACATGAAAATGAGATCATCTGAAATGAACTTTCTTAGTGTACCCAATGCCATAGAAGTTTTAGCGAGCCAATCCATATATGCAATTGGATCTGCCTTAGGATATGAAGGTGTAGTTATGGTTCCATCAATGTAGTGAATTAAACCTTTTTCCATTAGTTTACTCCATGCACGTACTTTCCATGTACCATAGTTATGTGCAGTTAAGAGTGGAACTTTAGATGAACCCGTGATGGAATGAAAGAGCACAAGAGAGAAAATAGGAACAATCACACAAGAGAAACCCCCCAAAAATCACTCAATCAAAGTACCCCCCCACAAATAGATGATTTTGGCACTTTATAATGCAGTGCGCATACAATAGGCCACTTGCAACTTGGCTAAGTGGGCTTATGATTTCTGATTTACAACTTTCCAAAAATAGGCTAAGAATAGACTAGAACAAATAAGCAAAGACCTAGATTCAAATCTATGCAATACAAGTGCCAAATAGGCCAAAAAATACCATATGCTGAAAGTACAAAATCTACTCAAGATCGATTCAAACTGATTGCAGATTCAAGAAGTAGACAAAAAATCATGCACTTTAAAAAAAATGGCACTTGAAAAGGAGTTCATATGAGCCTGAACGAAGCCTCGAAAGTTGCAGAAATGGTGACATGACAGGTACAGTGATAAGAAACTACAAATTCTAGAATATTTGTCCACCAAAATCAGAAACCGAGTACACCACTACAAATTACACAAAAAAATAGCCTAAATAAAAAAAATTGCTCGAAAAAAGGAGCAAAAATGAGTGAGATACGGACTTCCAAAGTTGAACTGCAAATTCAGAAAGCCCATTGGAGAGGAGGGAAATTTTTTTTGAAAGATGTTGACGTCACACTGATGCCATCAATCAATGCACTTAAATTTGATGGTCATTTGGATGTCTAGGGTCTCCATGAGCCTGAAATTGATAGCTGTCATCCCGTCATACCATCGTTTCTCTATACCATCGTTGCTCTTCTGGCCAGAATATGCTCGCCTGTAATTGGAATATTCCCTGTACAATCGTCGGAATCTTCAAATTTTTTCCATCCAAATTTTTGTTTGTTCACTGCCGGTGAATTTTAATCGCCGGGTATAACCCAGCCTACGATTGGAAG
Source organism: Sequoia sempervirens (assembly GCA_007258455.2). NCBI lineage: Eukaryota > Viridiplantae > Streptophyta > Pinopsida > Cupressales > Cupressaceae > Sequoia > Sequoia sempervirens. The sequence continues at coordinate 317,563,905 of VDFB02281492.1, read as the reverse complement.
AGGGGCCCGCGATGGCGTTGCTAGGAGCCACGTGGAGGCTCGTGGTGGCCATTGATTCCCCTACGGGTATAGGGTACTGCAGTCTGTGTACCGGTTGCGGTACCTCTACAGAAAATTTTGATTTTTTATTTATTTTGATTTAACAAAATCAATACAATTTTTATTTTTGATTTTTTATTTATTTTGGATTTATAAATAAAAAAAAACTTTATATAATGACAAATAATTTAAAAATATATATTTTTGCCAATGATTTTGTATTTAACAAATTTTTTTATAGAATATTTTCTGAAATACAAATTTTCTTTACAAAATTCAATTGGTCCAAATCAATTTTTCTTAAAAAATTCAAAAATTCTAACGATTTTTTTTTGCAGAATATTGAAATTGGAAATTAATTTTCCAAACAAATAAAATTTTCAAATTATTGAAAGATTCAGAAAATTGAAAAATACCCAAATTGGCAAATTTTTCAGATTTGGAGCTCCCAATATCCGTTTTGGATGAAACGAAAGGCAATCTTGATTGAAAATAGCCTCCTGAACGCAATGGTGGGCTCATATTTGGCGTAGGATGCTCCAAAATGCTGCTGAAACATAAGGCCAAAAATGGAATCCTTAAAGAATCTCTCCAAATGACTAACCAAAGGCACTCCAATAGCTCTGATACCATGTAAGAATTGGCTATGAAGGTAGCCACCCAAGATCTAGAGGCCTAATAGAAAGCACAAAAGAGAGAAAATAATATGACAAGAATAAATTGTATTCAATGTCAATAATAAGAGATGCAGTACAATAATTACATAGGAGACCCCTTGGTTATATAGCCAAGGTGAGAACATAGAAAGGCATAAAATTATGACAAGTGTCGTAATCTTATGACATGAGACAACTATGAAAATTTATCACTCCACCTAAAGTGGAAAGGGATAATGTGATAATCACCACAAAAGGTGGAAGTGATGAGGTAATGAGATGTCAAGTCCACCAAAAGTGGAAAATCTCCAACAACCTCCTATGTGGTCCCTAAGTGAACTTAACTAAGGTGTAATCATGATCTAGGACAAGGTACAAGACATTTAATTGCACCAACACATTGTTTAAGCATAATATATTGCTACACCATCCTACTGCACACATGTATATTTACAAAGGCTCTTCCAAAGGATAGTTTTGAGTATCTTAGAGAGAGGTTGGGGATCATTGGCCCTCCAAACTAGGTGCACATGGAGGTGCATCAATCCAGTAAATTTACATATTCTTCATTTATCTGGACTGATGAATGGGTCTACTCCGCAGGGGGAGTAGAAAAGTTTTTCATTGTTGCAATATGAATTGAATGAGTGTACTCCTAAGGAGGAGTAATCAGAGCTTTTGATCTTCACCATTGATGTCAAAGGGGAAGAGAAAGAAATGTGAAAATCAGTAAGAAAAGGAAGAAAAGGTGTTCTCCTGGAATATTGTGTAGATTGTTGTCTTTGATGGTTTTTCACATCATGTGTTGCCATCAATGACAAAGGGGGAGATTGTTGCAAGTATGAGAAAGTTTGGTGGTATTCTCATTAATGTTTTCATTGATGTCAACATAGTTTAGAATATTGTAGATTGTGCATGTATAGTTGAGATGTTGTTGAGATGTTGTGAGTACATGGAGCTATCTTATGATGTTGCAGATGTGTTGAAATGATGGGTTTCCAAGTGCTTTTGAGAAAATTAATAAAAAGAGAATTCAAAGTTATGTAAGTGTTCAGAATGTGCTTTGTTATGTTCTCCATGTTTCTCCTATGTTGATCCTATACTTGAGCAGATTTGAAGAGTTTTTTTTATTATCTAATGGTGACATCTACTAATTTATAGTCTCTGGTTTAATAGAATGTGAAATTTGTGTTCACCAGTGTGTGAACTACTCTAGCATAGTTGATCTTCTATGGATTGGGAGAAATGTTTCTTCTTCATAGTCCTTTCCTATTTTGTTTTAGGTCTTGTGGATCTAGAATATGTTGTGTAAAGGTGTTCTCTAGGTTCTGGAAAAAAAAAATTGTGGTTTGGTGATCCATAAGTTGAGTTTCAAAGTTGTATCTCTTTGCACAATATAGATGGACTGATGGAAGGAGTTCTATTTTTGAAAGTTATTAGATTTTTTGTGGATGTATCTAAAGGATCCTGAGATGTGTTCTCATACATGATGAAGCATGTTACGTCATCTATGTGTTATCTTCTTGCTAGGAAGCGTGTACTTCAATGTTCGTTTGTGTTTTCATTAGGTTTGGCCGACCTGGTGTTTACACTTCATATGAAGAATTAAATTTAATTAAGGAAGTGTGTGATTGATTTGAGAAATTATTTTTGGCCTTGGTTAAGTATTTAAGTGGTCCACTCTCATTCCTTTCCACCACGAGAATTTTGAGTTACTGGCCTAATTTGAATTTATGAAATGAAGCATATGTGGCCGACCTTGAAGAAAGTTTCTAAAGTTAAAGATGGTATAAATATAAAGTTAAGTTGCAAATATTTACATGATGCAAAGTAAATAAGTAAGCCACAAGTTAATAGTGGAGTTGTACGAAAGTGAGTTGAGGTAGAAGTACTTAATTGTATTAGATTCTTGAAAGCAGTGAGCTGAAGGTTTCTGCATTCTTCTGATCAAGGATGTAGATGTGTGTAAATTGTTGTGGTGGATCTTTTGTTTTCTTTTGTATTTGTATGGATTGACCCTCCCTCTTGAACAGTGAGTCCTTTCTGTAGATAGTGATCCTTTGTATCTAGACAGTGAGTCCTCTTATGGGCAATGAGCCCTTGTATTCAGTTTTTCTATCTCTTTATATTGAGAGTTAATCCTCACTGTGGTTTTTCCCTCATTGGGTTTTCCACATAAAATCAGGTGTTCTTTGTGTTTATCTTGCTTTCTATTATCTGTATTTCATGTTCATACATAATAATAGGATAGTGTAGTTGTGAAGTTAATAAGTGTTGAAGTTTTGAGTTTAATTTGGTGACAACTGATGCACCCCCCCTCTCAGTTGTCCTACGTATTTTAACAAAAGTTTCATGTGAAGAGTCCAAACAAAAGCATCTTCAAGAGGCCATTTCTAGTACTCTGAGTTACATGCCTCGAGACCTAGCAGAAGGATATTTACAATCTATGTATCACCTATAAGGAGAAATATAGAAAGAAGAGCCCAATATCCAGAGCCTTATCTACTCCACCCAGAGGCTCAACCTTCCAAATTAGAATACTGATATACCTAATTTATAGGAACCTTTTTCTCTATGGATCATGTATCTCCCCTAGCTCCTAGATTTTTTGTGACTTGGGATAGTGGTAGTCCACTACGTCCACCCACACCCCTAGATGTATGGTCTTCCATACCCTCTAATGCCCTCAAGGCCATTCCACAATTCTCCAGAGAAGACTTCAAAACCCCTTCTAAACACCTCCAAGATATAGTGGAGGTATGTAGGGTACATAACATAATGATGGAGAACATCACTTTGAATCTGTTAACTACCTCTTTCAAGGGAAAGTCCCAAGATTGGTATCGATCTTTGGCCCCAAGCTCTATCATCCCCTAGGATTAGCTCAAAGAATGGCTTTTCGAATGCTTCTCAGAGAAAGGAGACAACTCTTCATTGCCACAACAACTAATCACCATCAAGAGAGATCCACAAGAGGCCATGAGCGATTTTAACACTAGGTTTTATAAGACATAGCAATGCATCCCCGTGATCGTTCAAACCCAAGCCGCGATGGCATTCATGTTCTATTTGAAGGCTCTCAATTCAAACATTGTAGTTATTGTAACCTCCATGGCATGGAATATATTTCCTGATGCATATGAGGTGGTTGTGCACATGGAGAATAGTCTAAATGATGTAAGATTTTTCCCCAACCTTCGATGTCGATATTCATAGAAATCTCCAGTGGCCTTTGGGAAGAAGCTACTCCAAGCACTTCCACTACACAATTGACATCGGCCACGCCACAGTCTATGTACATGTATCTTGTCATTCAAACAAGCTCGTCGGGCTCTTCCTCAATCATGGAAGATTTCAGTGACATGAAGAGCCTCATGTGAAATTTTGCTAACGAGTTGGTCATTATCAAATGATAGCAAGCAATTCCTTCGAAGCAGACCACCCAAGCCTATGGCAAAGGAAAGTCATCTTATCAGCAGAATCCATACCAAGGATCCTCCAAAGGAGGAATTCAACTGGAGATGTCTACAAACATAGATAGTTCTGGTCACCATGCCACTATAGACAATCAAAGATAGCTCAAATAAAGTGTTGATTCTAGGCCAGAACAATTTGGTGGAAGATGAGAATGTATGGTGCTTCCCACGTGTAGCAATAGTCATATGCCTCAAAATTGTCCAAGGGGGAATATGCAACAAAGGATAGCAGAACAAAGGAGCAAAGGCGTGCCCTTGAGTATGGACAAATATGAATCTTCCAAAATGGAAAATGCTCATTTTAGAGCACAAATGCAAGGAATGTCTTTGGAGCAAGAACTAAATATTACACCCAACCAAGCTCTATTTTCATTGATCGAAGAAGAAGATATAGTGTTTGCAAACGAAAATCTGATGACTAGTGTTCCACAAGTGTAATCTGATTACAATATGAGATCTAAAAGAAGGCTCATGGGAGAATACGTGTAACAAGCTTTGCCACGCGCTTAGCCATGTCAACCACCCCCGCAGGAAAAGCAAGCTCCATTGCCCATCATCAGGCCTTTTCCATAGGTGTGTGATCTCTTGTTGGTAGAGAAGGAGGTGAACAAGACACCAAGCCTAGTCATGATAGAATGTTATCTTCTGAAAACAAGAGAAATACCACCATGCAAGTCAAAGACTCAACTAGTCAGAATGCTCAATATGGTGAACAACTAAAGAAGGCAACTGCTAATGTATCACTATGGGACATCATATATATTCCTAAACAAAATACATTGCTTTGGGAAGCATTAAAGAAAGAAGAACAAATACCGCAAGTGTACGCAACTCAGTCATGTAGACAAAGTAGAGACAAAGGATATGTGTCACCCCCTCAAGCTCCAAAAGTAGCAACTTATATGAATGATGTGAGCATTGCAAAAGAAAAAGAGGTAAGCAATCCAAAGACCACACCTTTCTTTTTAACACTTATTGTGGGAGATAAGCTTTTGCATAATAATATGATTGATTTGGGAGCTAGCACGACTGCCATGCAAAAACAAGTGGCAGATGCTTTGAAATTTAAGTATGAGCCCCTTGAAAAACGAATCATGCAACTAGATGGGAAGAAGGTTCTGACCATCAGTTGGATAAAGGATCTATCTCTGACCCTCTTCTCATGTCCAAGTCAAACATTCACACAAGAAATAGTAGTAATAGACATTCCCTCGATCTTCAGAATGTGTCTTTTAAGATATTTTACTACAAAGCTTGGTGAATACTTAGCGATCAATTGGTCCCACCTAATATTGAGAACCAAGCACGGGGTGAAGATGAAGATTTTTTTTGAATCTTTTCACCCCAAACATATTGCAAACAATGCAATCCTATGCTTTGAGATGGCACATACCTCCATCTCTCAGCAAGAAAGATATGGTGTAAAAATGTTGGAAGATGAAGAAGATACAAGCGATCGAGCTCCCAAAGAAGAGGTGCTACTCAACCAATTCATTGACTCTGACCCATTCGGTAACTTCCATGCAACAGGGCTAGGCACCTATGTGATTTTTGACAATTATCAGGTCTTTCTAAAATTAATGAAGGATCGAGAGGAATGTGATAATCTAGGTGATAATCGTCTATGGACCTTATATTTTGATGGCACTAAGTGGAAAGCTAGCTCTGGAGTAGGTGTCTGACTAATCCCCCCAAAAGGATTAGAAACCCTCAAAGCTTTCCATTTTTTAGTTCTCATGCTCCAACAATAATGTCAAATATGAAGCCTTGGTTCATGGGTTGATTCTTGTAGAGCGGATAGGCACAAGGAGAATACAAGCTTTTAGAGATTCTGAGCTAGTGGTGAGCCAGGTCCATGGAAAATCAACTACAAAAAACACAAGGATGAAGTCATCTAGACATTGAGTTTGGGATCTTATCAAGAGCTTTCAAGCTTTCAATATATAAGTTATTCCTTGATCGTAAAATAGTGTTGTTGATTAGATAGCTTCTGCCGGTTCACAATTTGAACCAGTTTATGATCTGACCAAGTAGAGTGTGGTGCAAGTCATTGTTCGAAACTCAATTCCTGACAATGATAAAAAAGAGCAAGTGTTTGATGACAACATCAGAATTGCTTCCTTCATATAAAAATCAAGGACAACTTCTGACTATTCACCACCAAGAGCAAAATTTCTTGAGGAGAAAGTTGTCCAATTGAAAGGGAACAAGCTATCCCAAGGATTAATTTCTCTAAAAAATCTCTTTGATTGTGAAGATGCAAGAAATGGAAAGAAAAGATTCACTACAGATGCAAGGGATTATGAAGAGCTTGATGTCAGAAGTGGAAAAAAGTTGAAAGTTGGAAGAGAAGTTCCTCACAAGGACAAGAAAAGACTGAAGGATCTATGTTTCAAATATGACAGGGTTATTGCCTTGACCTATGATGATCTAAGAGGTTATGACCTTGGTACAATTCAGCATACCATTGACTTGGCGGAATGATCCAAACCCATTCGATAGAAGCAAATGCTAGTCAACCCGAAGGTCGAAGCATTGATGGCACAAGAGCTAACCAAACTAGCTGAGTCAAAGATCATATACCCTATCAAACATTCTACTTGGGTGTCAAATATGGTTCCAGTCTAGAAAAAGAATGGTGATATTCAACTTTGTGTTGATTTCCACAATTTGAATAAAGCCTCGTTGAAAGACCATTACCCCTTGCCACTGATGGAGCAGATTTTGCAGATTGTGGCTAGATCGGAAATGTTCTCTTTGCTAGATGGTTTCTCAGGATATAATCAAGTCTATGTGAAGGAAACCGACCAACATAAGACAACGTCTACCACTAAGTGGGGAACATTTTCATACTCAAAGATGCTGCTCAAACTTTCTAATACTGGTGTGACTTTTCAACAAGCAATGGATATTTCTTTCAAGGGATTGATCAACCCATTTATCCTAATATATCTCGATGACCTAGCGGTCTTTTCAAAATCAAAATATGATCAATTCAATCATCTAGATAAGGTTTTTCAGAAATTCCAATAGTTTAGGATTTCCTTAAATCCTAAAAAATGTGTCTTCGGAGTACCTCAAGGTAAACTCCTTGGCTTTGTAGTGTCAAAGGAGGGAATAGCAATAGACCCCAAAAGGGTCAAATCTATAATGGAACTACCTTTGCTAGTAAACTAAAAGTGACAACAATCTTTTCTGGGGAAGATCAATTTTATCAACAGATTCATATCAGATTTTGTAGGCATTGCAAGAACAATTACGTTGATGCTTAAGAAGAACCTACTTTTCAAGTGGGCCCTCGAAGGAAAAGTAGCTTTTGAGCAGCTAAAAATAGCCATCTCCACAGCCTCGGTGTTCATCAACCCATATTTTTCCAAAGACTTTCTACTCTATGTGTATAGTGGCCAACATAGTATAGCCTCAATTGTCACTCAAAAGTGCGAGGAAGATAATGGGGAGCACCTATCACATTCCATTCAAGGACCCTGAAAGGTTATGAAGCTAGGTATAATTTCGTAGAAAAGCAGGCTTTTTCCATTTTTTTAAAAGCTTAAAGAAGTTCCAACACTTGGTGTCAACCAACAAGATCACTATTCTTGTAGCACATCCCAGTGTGCAAGAATACATTATAGAAGGTGAGATAATAGAAAAGAGGGAAAATTGGATCACCAAGATCCTAGAATATGATGTGGACATTAGACCAAGCAAGTTGGTTTAGGGAAGAGGTTTGTGTGAATACATTGAATAGGAATGAATTCACAGAGTTGAAAGAGAGACAGATCAGGTCTACTCGAACCAATTCTAGTCTGAAACATCTTGGGTGGCTGATCGGACATAGTATATGCAAAAGGGGTATACCCAACCAACCTTCTGTTCCATAAAAGGTAATACTACCAATTGAAAGGCACTAGGTATGTATTAATTGAGGGTATATTATTCAAAATAAATTATGATGGTGTTTTGGTCCAATGTCTAGACAAGCTACAAGTGGAAAGAGCTCTCAATGAATTCCATCATAGTCTCGAGGGTTGACATTTATCCACCAAGACTACCACTTTAAAGATCATGCAAGCAGGATATTATTAGCCCTCTATGTTTTCCAAAGCATGTCATCTGGTGAAAAAGTGTACCTAGTGCCAATATTTTGTTAGCAAAAGGAAAAAAAAATCTTTTCCCCTGAGCCCGATCGTAACCAATGAACCCTTTCCTCATTCGGGTTTGGATTTTATCAAAATGATAAATCCTATTTCCAATACTGGACATAATTGGATCCTCACAATGACTGACTACTTCACAAGGTGGATAGAGGATGTAGTCCTAAAACTTCCATAGAGGGGGAAATTGAAAAATTTCCTTGAAGAGCTAGTAGCCAAGTTTGGCCCACCCAAGACCATCATATCTGACAATGCCCAAGCCTTTGTGGTATCAAGAATGTTAGATTTTTCTATCAAACATGGTGATTTTCTTAAAACTTCATCAAATTACTACCTACAAGGGATTGATTTAGTATAATCAACCAACAAAAACCTAATTAGGTTAATCAAGCACATTGGAGTGGAACGACAAAGGGATTGGCACAAAAATCTATGAGTTGCTTTATGGGTGGACCAGATTACTCCCAAGGAAAATTTGAAAACTTCCCCTTATGAATTGGTGTAGGGGAAAGAGGTAGTGTTACCCATTTCCATAGAGATCCCTACCTTACAATTGTTGAAAGCCTTGGAAATTGAAGAAAGCAACGAAATGGAAGTATGACTAGAAGAACTCCTCAGGCTAGAAGAAGATAGAGAATAATCTTATGAAGCTACGATCAACCGTCAACAAAAAGTAAAGCAGTGGTTCAACAAAAATACTTCTAACCTAGAATTCAAAGAGGGGAGCTTAGTGATAATGTACAATGAATGTACTGTGAAACCAAGGAAACACACAAAATTTGAAGCGCTATAGAAGGGACCCTTCTGAATTAGCATGTGCAAGGAGAAGAATGCATATGAACTTGAGGATATGGAAAGGAAATGATTTAGATATACCGGTGAATGGTATTTATCTGAAGTTATTCCATTAAAATACACAGTTCTTTAAAAAAATTATAGTTATAAACCATATGTATAAATTTTAGTAAATACATTTTAAATTTTGAGAATAAGCCATCCAAGAATAACACTGAAGAAAAAAAAAGTTGTATTATATTATATTCATCAAAAAATTTACAATATAATGCAAGGCTCGAGGCCCTGATTTAAACATGAGGCTCTCTCGAGAAAACCCAAAAAGAGTAGTAGAGAAAAAAGAAGCAAAAGGGAGGCAACATGCAAAAAACAATAAAGTCAAGCCTTCAGCCATTGTCAATGAAGCAAAAGGGCTCATTATCAGGTTCTTCTTCTTCTTCTTCTTCTTCTTATCTGATGGGGTACAAAAAGGCGCTAAACACACTACACACATGGCTACATAGTGCAGACCCAAGGCCTATTCACTGTGACTCTACACTAGGAAGTTGAAGTGCTTCCTCTAGGCGAGTCATGGAATGCACTTCACGATGTACTCGCATAGTAGATAGGTGTTTGTTGGTTGAGAAGAGTAGTGGTGCATCTCAAGGTCCATAGTGTGAAAGTCGGAAAGGAAGAGAAACCAGGGTACATCTATTCCAAAGTCCACATTCCTGCAAAGATCCATGGTGCTTGGGATACCAACACCAGGGATGGCCACTTGCACTATCTTGCCAAGCCCTTCCATCAATGAAGCATCAAACATCTGGTGGCATAGCTCATTTATCATAGGCTTGGCCACATTTATGTCAAGTAGTGAGGCCACAAAGTGGGAAAGGACATTGCAGTTGCTCTGGAGCTGGTTTCAATTGTTGATAAAGTCCAGTTTGACTACCCACTTGAATGCAACCATGGCAAGGTAGTCACATTTCTTCACCAGGCACTTAATTCAGTCACTAGTGACCTCTCCCATGAAGTAGTATTATAGCCTCCATGGGAGGAGCCGAATAGGAGTGCCCAATCCAACAGACATTCTAAGAGAGCAACAAACTATGGTAGAATGGAATAAGTAGAAACCTTGCTAAACTTAAGAGGCTATATTTTTGAATGAATATTACATAAGGTGGGATACCTATATATAGAAAGTGAAGCCAATGAACTCAACCAATGAAAGGTCTATTTTTGGCCACACAACAATGGGAAAATATCAAGGAGAAATGGAGAAGGGTAGATAAATCCAATGGAGGATTTGACAGAATGTCTTGAGAAATAAATTTGGGAATTAGGAGTAAATACTCTTGTATGTTGATTGTTGACATGTGTCCTTTGCCATCATTAGCACTAGCAAGCTTACTAATGAGAAAAGACATGGATTAATGCACTAAGCTTTGAAAAATTAATGCTCACGTCTTTTCAAGGGTACCTTGTATCACCTCAACATGTTTCACATAGCAAAAAGAACGTTTTTCAATGTAATGAGTTTATTTGTTAAAAAGGTGGCAGGGAGAATGTACTAATTTTATTCTTAGGGATTTTTTGGCATTCTTGATGGATACAGATCTCAAATCCACACATATCACCTCATTGAGTAGCATTAAATGGACTAGTGGTTATGGAATAGCCTTAACTACATGTATGAGTGAGTGAATTAATTGCACTCAAAAGTATATTTCTTCAAAGAAGTGAAAGGCAAGTGGTCATTGTCATTAAGGAAACTCTTTGCAACTTTCTCATACAGCCATGGAAAAAACATCAACCTCTGGTAGAAAAACTATAGTTTCAAGTAGAAGATCTCGTTTCACCTATATCTTTGGACGAAACTCATTCACCAATGCCCCAACAATCGAGGAATGACCATTCAAATTATGCAAGAAGGTGTTACTTGATAAGCACATCCCAAGAGAGGCAGTGCAAGATATCACCGACAATGTTTTCAACCCTAAGTTGTTATCTAACCCTAAAAGTCTTAGGGAAGGTGCATTTCAGAGAATTGTGGAGCATGAACCATCAGAGGGTTTTGCGTTTTAGCTCTAGAATTGTGGTCTGCCACATTTTATACTGCCTGTCATACATCCATGCTTGGATTTGGTCAACGCATGAGCCAAAAAATTCAATAAAATGACAGAAGCCATTAAGGGCAGCAGGGTCAAGGTTACCATTTTTGCTAGAGCCAAACGAGATATGTTATGTATCCATACAACCTGGGGTGCTGAAATTTTTGATGAAGAATGGATGGACACCTTTGGGGAAGAGATGGCCAAGAAAACAAATTTTTATGAGGATGAGGGAAAGAAAAGGCCAGAGAGAGGTCATCTTCTCTTTCCTCTTTCATGCAAGAAATTCAAGGACACACAGTCAATATTCTCCATGTTGGCTTGGGTTTTTTCCCTTGATAACTATGAGAAGGTTGATCCTTTTCAGTTTGGCCTAGCTTGTGCACTCAAAAGGGAAAGGATCCTAAAGTACTATGATTTTATTGAGGTGATAGCTGGAAACATGCTAGAATAGCTAAAGAATTATAGTACTGAGTCTAAATTCAGGTATTCTTTTGTCTGGGCTCATTTAGTTTTGCATTAGAATTTTGAGTGGCTGGGGAGGAACATACCAATGTCTAGGTTAGATGAAAGGGGCTATCTCTAGCTAGTTACTGTGTGAACCCATGTGCTCTCGAGAACAAGGGATTGTTATTATTTTGTAGATCACTTCCTAAGGCCAGTGCTTCAAGATTTGTTGCCTCACCTTATTGGTCATTTCTCTCGAGAGGTCATACAATGAATTCAAGATCCACCAACCTCGATGGATTATTTCCTAGGTGAGGATTTAACATTTATCAGTTTTAGCTCCCCAAATCTGCACCCTATTTGCTAAGCCTTGAGTGAACTTAGTAGATTTGGACTAACATCAGACTGCTTTCAGGTTGTGGGTAACCTGGTCGAAAGAATACCTTCATATTATGGGTTGGCTTCCCTATTTGATGCCACCTAACTACTTAATCTCTGAGATAAGGGTAAGATTTTGCATAAAATAAACCTAATGCTTGAAAGAAACTAAGGTGATATGCCAAAAAAACTTAGACCTTCTAATAGCCTTACATATTCAAATCAATATCTCAAAGTTAACTCACACAACTCCCTTTCCAAATCAGTTCACATCAATAATTTATAAAGAGGTCTGTAATAGTGATTTCAAAAGGAAAAATAGATTTTCACAGTCAATAACACCATTAAACAACACAGTAAAATAACCTGTAAACATACATTTTCTATCAAATGGATGGATGAAACATGGGACAAGTTTGTAAGGAAAGAAGACTTTTCATAAAATAGACTAATCAACCATTAATGGCATACCATAAAACATGAAGAGAGAAGATAAAAATGATCCAATCTATTAATTCAAAGTGCTTATTGTATAATAGATCTGTCTGAGTTACAATACAACTCCATGAAAGATAACTCCAAGAAAGTAAAGCTATCCTCCTGCTAGAAAAAGAAAGAACTCCCTCCAATGAAAAAAATCAACATACATAAGCCAAAACCATCAAAACCCCTCACACAAGTGTTTCTAGAAGATTCTGGTTGGATAAAACAAAAAAGGCCACAAAAGAACCTTCTAGAACTCTCCAAAATTTCCTCCACATGAAAAAAAATAGGCCAATTCAAAAGTCACCCCAAAAATGTGACAAAAAAATGCCTCTAGCTGGCCTCCCCTTCACCAAAATAAGTCAAAACAACATCCCACACATCTCACACTTCTACAAGTCATCATTGGTCCTCATACAATATTTGTGTTTTTTGAAAACACATGTTTTTTACAACATTAAATATAATGACCTTATTAAGTGATTGATAAAACATCACATAACAAGTCACTTTACAATTTAGGACAAGACAAAGGGCCCCACCATTAATATGTAGTACATGTGTATCAAAACCAACCAAAAGTGATTTTCAAATCACTTATATGACATCCTCAAAAACTGGAAACAAGTGCAACATATAATGTTATGTCTAAAAGCTTTCAAAAGCTTCAAAGGCACTTTGACTATCAACTTACCATATTTTACATTTTACTCACACACGGTCATACACATTGTTTTGTAAAGGCATCATAATCCAAAAACACTTGGCCAATATGGCTGACCTCCAAGTCCCTTGGAAAGCATATTCCAAGTCATGATGTTGGGAAAACACAAGGCATATCACATTTGTTGCATGGCACTCCATATGTGTGTTGAGGACTTAGCATAACTCAAAATAAGGGAAGAAATCCCTAAGGAATAAAGTGCCTAAGTGATAACATATGATGCAAATTGATGACTTAGCAAAGTTTTTTTAAAAATGGGAAGAAGTCTTAAGGCATAAAATGCCTAAGGGAGAAAACCATATGTTACGGCCCCATTGTATTTTCCTTGTGTTTGATTTTAAAAGCAAGGGATAAAAAATCCCATTGAAATCTAAAGGAGGTCAAACCCTAAATGACAAAACACCGAAATGATGAAAAAGCATCATCATTTGATCATTGAAGAAAACTAGAAAATGATGCTCTACTACCATGGGGTTTCAAGGGCACACTAGAAAATGCTTTACTAACTAGTTTTTCGGTGATTCTGTGAGGAAAACACCATGGAAACTTAGGTAACAACATTTGTTTGGTATAAATCTGCTTTTTTTCCACCTGGAGGCCATTTTTTGGACTTACAAGCCACGACCATGTGTAGTTTTCTGACCCATATTGTGTCATTCATTCTCTTTGTGCCTAGGTGAGTTGAATCAACTCTATTCTTATTGATTTTGTGTAAAATGACCCATATTCTTGTTTCCTCCTTAAGAATAAAGCATAATATGCTTGCTTGTTTTTTGTATTTGTTAATAAGGACACTCCCTTGTGTTGTTTATGTTGATTTCGTCAAGTAAAAGACCCACTGGTCGTGACCATGAATAAGAACAAATTCTTTTGTGTTCATTTCTAAAACCCTCATGTATTCTTTTGATTTCTTCTTTGTATTAACAAATCATAACAACCCAAATGGGCTCCCTGGAATGTAGAAAAGAAAGAACCAACTATGGGTATGGCCTCCATTATGCAAACTGGGTCTTCTTGCATTCACGATTTTTCTTCTTCATTCTATATTTTAATTGCAAAACCCTTGTTTGGGTTTCCTGTAGCATGTATATTTGTTGAAATTGCAACTTGTTTGTAAAAAACCCATGTGGGTTACATGATTTCTTTGAAAAGTTCAAATTTGTTGCAAGAAATGCAGATGATTTTGTAAAGTCTCTCCATTCTTCTATAGAAATAGCAATGTTGGCTCCATTTATTGAAACCCCAAGTGGGTTTTTCATATTTGTAAAAGAATGCCAATTTTCACCATGGCTTGTCAGAAACACATGAAATGGCTTTTCATTTTTGAACTCCTGTAGAAAGTTTACCATATTGCCATTTCCTTTCACAGATTTTATGATGAACCCAGATGGGTATGTTTTCAATTTGAAAACAACTTCAGATTTGGTCAAAAAATGAGTCTCCATGTTATTGCACCGTATCTACTCTGAATAAACAGCTACATGAGATGGTCCATTTTTTTGTACTAGAACTTGAGTTGATGTTTATACTGGAATTCTCTCTGCATCCTTATCAACAAACAAGTTTATAAAAATTCAAACTAGATAGAAAAACAAGCCTTTTTCAATGAGCATCTAAATTGTTTTTTGTAATCTATTTCATTTTTGTAGAATGTTTTTTGGAAACAAAAACCCCACATTGGGTTTGGTCACTATGAATAATATGTGTTTCACTCAAAATCTCACATTCTATTGAAAATATTGGATTCCATAGGGATAGTATTGATTTAGTGGCATATATAGGCACCATGAAGAGCACAATAACAATCCATTTTTGTTCCTTGCCTCCCACTACTGGATTCTTTTCTCCTTTTCTGATGATGAAAGACTATCAACCTCACCATTCCTTTTGTGTGCCTTAACCTACCACTCTCTTTCCCCACAACAGATAACGATGCCTATCTGTTTTTGTCATTTTATTCTTATCGCATTTGTATGGCTGAATCATATGTGTAGCAATAAACATTGGATCTTTGCTCATGCTTGGGAAACCTTTCACCAAAAGATGCCATGGATTCACCTTACCCAAAGCATGCTTTAGGACCTCCATGTATACAAACACAAGGATTGTCATTTATCATTTTGTAATAGTGGTAGCTAAGATGATGGTACTGCCCCTCCCTTGGACATTTCTCTCTTCTTGCAATTGGATACATTTGTCCTCCTTTTGATGTTGTCAAAAAGATATGAAATGATTTCTAAGCAATGCCTTATTGGGTCAATGAGATCACCAATAGTCTAGGAGTTGTCAGATAAAGGTATATTATTGACACCTATCCCTTTGCTATTCACTTGTTAGGACTTAGTAATGACTGTCCAAAGAGAAAATGAGATAGTGGCAGCAACCATTTATATTATTGATCTCACTGCAATCTATTTCATGGCTATAGTCATGTTGTCACCCAGTGTAGATTTTTTTTTTCAAATTCATAGATAACATGAAGACAAACCTATAGGCTCCTTTAATGGTACTACTCTTATTCATGACTACAATCTATTCCCTTGAAGCACCATGATTTATGATGGTTTTTATGTTGAATATCTTCATTAAAACAACCTTGTGCAAGTATATGCCTTCACTATTACATCCTATTGTTGGAATGGATGATCAATGGTATGAAAAGGTAACAATGCAACTATGCTTTGCTTCCTTCACTGCTTCTTGCTGATTGTTGATTGTTGTTCATATGCACTTGTACTACCAAAATGAGACCTCCCCTTAATCATGACTACTTAATTGTCATTTGTAACTTTCCATTTCTTGTATGCAATCATGATCCATGTTGGATCAATCATGATGGCCAAAACCCCTGCATGAAAGGTTATGAGCATAGAAATTGTATGTTGATCACATCATATGAGGGTTCCATTACTATCATAAACCTCTTGTAATGACATGTTTCCAATAAGCATATTATGTGTGTCAACTAGAGTTGATGTTCCTTAAATGTCTTTTCCTTTTGTTAAACCATCCTGCATTGAATGTTATCTGGCAACTTGTTTATCTAATGTTTGATTGAGAAAGCCTTGAATAGAGCCTTTTGCAACTTCATATTTTGGTTTTTTTGTTGTCCTTTATGAGATCATTGTAGCATGCATTGTTGGTTGTCCTTATCAATTACAATGACCTTTACCTATTGCATTCACTTTCACCAGTACACCCATGAATGAATAATATCAATCCCCTTTGCCTCCTATAGCTCTTGCAAAGGTGTTTTCCTTATACTTCTATAATGACCTTGATTCAACCATTTCTCTTCTTTTGTTATGTGTAATAGATACACATAGTCTCCTCATTTTAACTTTATTGAACAACCACTTGTCACATACATGTGTGACCTAATAGCTCACCTTCCTATGTGATGTGTGACTGCCCAATAGGGTTATGGTGAGAGGGACTTGAAAACAACTTGAAATGCTTCCTCATTGTTTAAAAGATGCATAATTGAACTTGATGCATACAGTATGTGTTAATGTTTCATGCAGCATCGTAGCATCTTCCAGCGCATTCATTCCTTGAAGAAATTAGATAATAGCCAAAGGCTATCTAATTTATAAGATCTCTAAAGGCACAATACAGAAGTCATTTTGATTTGCTAAAAGAAATTAAACATTGAATAATGTTTTATTAATATTTGACTTCACTTAAAAGGCGTGATTTTTTAAAAGAAACGTCTTTACATAAAAAGGCCGACATTGCATCTTGGAAGAACACATCTTTTGAAGTTATATCCTTTCATCATCTATAAAAGGAGATCACTGTTATTCATTTGAGATATAGATTTATTAAGAAAGTTTGAATTATTCCTTCATTCAGATTGCAAATTCCTTCAAGAGCAGTTTGCAAATTTCTCTAAGGGCAGTTTGCGAATTTCTCTAAGTAGATTGCGAATTTCTCTAAGTGCAGATTCAGATCACAAGGAAGAGCAGATTATCATCTGTTATTGCATCTAGAGTTGATGCTAGATATTGGCCTTGTATTGGCCTCATTGTAAAGATAATTATTGCCATTACTTATATATAAAAGAGAGATCTTCGTTGTTGGGTTTTTCTCCCTCAAGAGGAGGGTTTTCCCAGGGTATATGCTGTGTTACTGTGTCTGATTTTTGAATTAATTTTCTGTGCACTTATCTGATCTCTAAATTTAACATGGTATCAGAGCGGGTGTGAAAAAGATCATGGTTAGATTTATGCTTTCACAGCTTATTCTATTCTTTTTTGAGGGTTCTTATCTATCTTCACTCATTCAAAATGGTGAACGGATTGAAGATCAAAGATAGACTTGATGGAGCTTCAAACTACACCTCATGGAGATTTTGAATCATGCTTACATTGGAGGAGAATGATTTGTTGAATTTGCGGAGACCAAGGTTCCCGAACCTGAAGAGGAAGAAGAGAAGCTGCAATGGAGGAAGAAAGATATCAAAGCAAAGAAGTTGCTAGTTGACTCCGTGAAGGACCACATCATCCCTATTGTTTCCAAGTTGAAGACCGCTAGGGAGATGTTCAAAAATTTAGAAGAAATGTATGAAATCAACAACACCAGCCGGTCTCTTGCGCTGAAGCAACAACTTCATCATGTGAAGATGTCAAAGGGAGAGACCGTGATCACCTACTTCATGAGGATTTCAGAATTGAGAGATCAGCTCTCCTTTATTGGTCATATGGTTGAAGATAAAGATTTGAAAATGCTTGCACTCAATGGTTTTCCATTATCTTGGGAGTCCTATATTCAAAGAATTAGTGCAAGGTCTAAACTTCTGAAGTTTTATCGTTTGAGGGCTAACTGCATCCAAGAGGAATCAAGGTTGATGGCTAGAGGTGTTGGCCCAAGTTCTTCTAATCAAGAAATCCATGTTCTTGTAGCCCAAGCTTCAAAGAAGAAAGGAAAAGGTGGAAAGAAGGGACACTTCAAGAGGAATCATGATAAAGGAAATGATGATGCTTCCCCTCCCAAGAAGAAGCGAGATTTGTCTAAAATTCAATGCTTTAGGTGTGACAAGTTTGGTCATTTTGCTAAACATTTCCCTGACAGACCTAAGCATCAAGCCTCCATTGCAGAGAATGTTTCTCCTCAGAAGGATGAATATATGTTTTGCTCAGCCTTGTCAAGCAATGTTGCCACTGACACCAACACATGGTTGATTGACAGTGGTGCTTCTCGCCACATCACTGGGTTCAAGGAGCACTTATCAAGCTTGGTGAAGAAAGACTCATTGGAACAAGTTATCATTGGAGATGATGCTAGCTACACCGTGAAAGGGATTGGGACCTCTACTCTCCATTTGGATTCAGGTATCACACTTTAGTTGAGCAATGTTCTTTATGTTCCGGGGGTCAAGCACAATCTTATCTCTATTTCAGCCCTAGAAGATAAAGGATATCAAATTGCCTTCTCAAAAGGAAAAGTTCTTGTATGAATGGAGAACTCTAGTTTCAAAGATGCTCAAGTTATTGGAGTGAGACATGAAATTCTCTACAGGGCTTGCACTCATCCTCTACAAGCCTTGGTTCATGATACTTCTTCTCTATGTGATCTTTGGCATCGAAGATTGGGGCATCTACACTTTCGTGCTTTGCCTATTATGGAGAAGATGGTGACAGGTCTACCTAAGTTCGTCAAGGATCATGAAGGCACTTGCAAGGGTTGCGCTCTAGGTAAGAATGTAAAAGCCTCTTTTCATAGTAGTGAAAGTAGATCTACGAGTATTTTAGATCTCATCCATTCAGATTTATGTGGTCCTATGTCTGTTCCTTCTTCAAGCGGATTTTTGTATTATGTACTGTTTACTGATGATCACTCTAGGAAAACTTGGATTTATTTCTTGAGGTCTAAAGAGTCTAAGGAAGTATTAGCTAGATTTAAGGAGTTTAAAGCCTTAGTAGAAAACCTTTCTGGTAAAAGAATTAAGGTCCTTAGATCTGACAATGGTGGTGAATACACCTCTAGCAGTTTTCTAGACTTTTTATAGATGTAGGGATTAAGAGGGAGTTCTGTGTTCCCTATAATCCTCAGTAGCATGGTGTTGTAGAAAGAAAGAACAGGACAATCATGGACGCAGAAAAGGCCATGATTCATGATCAAGATTTGTAGACTTTCTTATGGACAGAAGCCTCCAGGACAGTTGTATATGTGCAGAACAGAAGTCCTCACAAGGTTTTGGAAAATATAACTCCGGAAGAAGCCTTCATAGGGAAGAAGCCTGAAGTTAGTCACTTAAGAATATTTGGATGTCTTATTTATATTCATGTTCCAAAGGAGAAGAGAACCAAGTTGGAGCCTTCTGGCAAGAAGGGCATCTTTGTGGGCTACAACGAGACATCTAAAGCCTACAGAATTTACATTCTAGGACAAAAGTTGATTGAGATCAGTAGGGATGTTACTTTTGAGGAAGACATTGCATTTAGAAGATCCAAGGGCACTCACATGGAGATCAGTAATGAAGAGTCTCCTCAGGATATGGAAGTTGACCATACTCCTGAGATTCAGAGGGAGACTGTTGAACCAAAAGAAGATGCTGATCTTGTTGAACCCTTGGAGCCTACTGATGGGCCTACTGACATTGTCATTGGAAGAAAGAGACCTCTATGGGCTAGGCATACTATGCAAGAGGCAGAAAGCTTTGCAGCTCCTAGAGGCACATTCGGAGAAAGTAAAAGGCCTCATAAGTTCTTCAATTATGTTGCCTTGATGAGTTAGATTATTGATTCAGAACCTTCATGTGTTGAAGAAGCATTCAGTCATCAGGTTTGGAGAGATGCAATGGAAAAGGAGTATCAATCAATTCTGAAGAATGATGTTTGGGATATTATTCCTAGACCTAAGAGAAAATTAGTGGTATCTTCAAAATGGCTCTTCAAAATCAAGCATGCTGCAGATGGGAGCATTGAGAAGTACAAGGCAAGATTTGTAGCTCGAGGGTTTTCTCAGAAAGAGGGAGTTGATTACGAAGAAACATTTGCTCCTGTTTCCCATTAAACTTCTGTCAGAACCATCATTGCCATTGCTGCATCGAAAGGATGGAAGATTCATTAGATGGATGTGAAGATAACATTTCTCAATGGCGTAATTGAGGAAGAAGTTTACATTGAGCAACCTGATGGTTTTGAAGTTCGTGAGAAGGAGTCACATGTGTAAGCTGAAGAAGGCCTTGTATGGTCTTAAGCAGGCTCCTCGTGCTTGGTACGAAAGGATTGATCAGTACTTATCTAGTTTGGGCTTCCTAAAGAATGATGCTAATTCAAATCTCTATTTCAAGGTAATCAATGGTGATGCACTAATATTGGTTTTATATGTTGATGATTTGATTCTTACTGGAGAAGATCACCTGATTCTCGAGTGCAAGAAGGAGTTGACTTCAGAATTTGAGATGAAGGACCTTGGGCTCATGCATTACTTTCTTGGTTTAGAAGTCTGGCAGAAACCAGATGAGATGATTCTAAGTCAAGGAAAGTACACCATTGATATACTTAAGAGAATTGGCATGATGGATTGCAAATCCATGTCTACACCTATGGAGACCAACCTACATAAGTTGAAGGAGGCTGTAGCTAATTCAGACTTGGTGGATCCTACATTGTATAGACAGTTGATTGGGTCTCTGATGTATCTGGTTAACACTAGACCTGATATTTGCTATGCAGTGAGTGCACTTAGCTAGTTTATGTGTGATCCGAAACAGATACATCTTGTTGCAGCTAAACATATCCTGAGATACTTGCGTGGAACAGTTGGATATGGGTTGAGGTACACTTCAGATGCAGACTTGGAGTTACATGGTTTTACAGATTCTGATTAGGCAGGGTGTGTCATAGATTGGAAGAGCACCTCTGGTTGTTGCTTCAATTTAGGTTCTGCTATGATTTCCTGGTACAATAGGAAGCAGTCATCTGTAGCATTGAGTACAGCTAAGGCCGAGTACATTGCAACTTGTATGGAAACTCGAGAAGCAGTGTGGCTTCGTAAGCTCCTTTCAGGATTGTTTGGACAATCAATGGAGCCTACCGTCATCCATTGTGATAATCAGAGTTGTGTGAAGCTTTCTGTCAATCTTGTGTTTCATGACAGAATGAAGCATGTTGAGATCAAGTACCACTACATCAGAGACATGGTATTGTGAAAGGCTGTACAGTTGAAGTACATCAGCACTAATGAGCAGATGACAAATATTCTCACCAAGCCTCTCTCTAGGATAAAGTTTGTATACTTTAGAGATAAGCTTGGTATGGTGGAGAATCCAGCCTTGACTGAGAAAGAGTCTCAGTATCAGTGAGCCATTCTATCATTTACCATAGTATGGTTGTAGCCATTATGGTAGATATCATGTTGAGGCGATATCCAATATCACGTTGAGGTGATATTTATCTCTTACCATAGTATGGTTGTAGCCATTATGGTAGATATCGTGTTGAGGCAATATCCAATATCATGTTGAGGTGATATTTATCTCTTACCATAGTATGGTTGTAACCATTATGGTAGATATCGTGTTGAGGCGATATCCGATATCACGTTGAGGTGATATCTATCTTTTACCATAGTATGATTGAAGCCATTATGGTAGATATCGTGTTGAGGCAATATCCAATATCACGTTGAGGTGATACTCCTTTGTTCACCATAGCATGGTTGTAGCCATTATGGTTGATATCATATTGAAGCGATATTTGACATCGCGATGAGGTGATATGTCTTGAGAAGCTGGAAGTGTGCTCCTTACCTGAGAGGGAGTGTTAATGTTTCATGCAGCATCGTAGCATCTTCCAGTGCATTCATTCCTTGAAGAAATTAGATAATAGCCAAAGGCTATCTAATTTATAAGATCTCTAAAGGCACGATTCAGAAGTCAGTTTGATTTGCTAAAAGAAGTTAAACATTAAATAATGTTTTATTAATATTTGACTTCACTTAAAAGGTGCAATTTTTTAAAAGAAACATCTTTACATAAAAAGGCCAACATTGCATCTTGGAAGAACACATCTTTTGAAGTTATATCCTTTCATCATCTATAAAAGGAGATCACTATTATTCATTTGAGATAGAGATTTATTAAGAAAGTTTGAATTATTCCTTCATTCAGATTGCAAATTCCTTCAAGAGTAGTTTGCGAATTTCTCTAAGGGCAGTTTGCGAATTTCTCTAAGGGCAGATTGCGAATTTCTCTAAGTGCAGATTCAGATCACAAGGAAGAGCAGATTATCATCTGTTATTGCATCTAGAGTTGATGTTGGATATTGGCCTTGTATTGGCCTCATTGTAAAGAGAATTATTGCCATTACTTATATATAAAAGAGAGATCTTTGTTGCTAGGTTTTTCTCCCTCAAGAGGAGGGTTTTCCCAGGGTATATGTTGTGTTACTATGTCTGATTTTTGAATTAATTTTCTGTGCACTTATCTGATCTCTAAATTTAACAGTATGAAGTCACTTCCTTTATAAATAGATCATGAATCTTCTTAAGAAGATTGAAGGACACATCAGCATAATATGTTGCATCTTTTGAATCTGATAATGAAAGTTGATCAATTGGTGTGATTCCATATTGATTTAATGCATTGATAACAGATAAATCTTTGATCAAGTTGCTCAATTTCCTTTCCTTCAAAGCATGTTGAGCTCTACCCTTGTGGGATCCACGTTTACCCTACATTTTGTATTTGATCCAAATCAAAACAGTAACTAGACTTGTCCTAAATCTACCCATGAAGCAAATAGTTAGAAAATAAATGCATATGTTGGATGTGTTTGATGACTTTTTTTTTTCTAAGACATCCAAGGTTTGCATACTTATTTAATGCACTTATAGATCAGTTTATATGTGCATAGGTAGGTGTGTATGTAAGGATTGAATCTTTCATTGCTTAGAGCCTCGCTCTAACATCATTGTTTTTTTAGATGTAGGGGCAGGAGCACTACTGAGCTAGGGAGGACACAAGCAGCTCGAGGTAGCAATAGAGAGGAGCAGGGCAACCTGTAACTAGTCATTCTCAGGAAATGACTAGTTCAATTCTTATATGCACATTGTTTGTTTCCTTTACTTATTCATGTATGAATTACTTCATATGTTCATTGAATAAGAGAGTTAGTCCCTTGGCTTGTGAGGGACATGTACATTTCAAGATTATCAATAAATGACTACATTTGTATATCTCTGATTTTATTTCTCGTTTGTTGTAATGCGACATTGAAATGACAAAATGTAATCTAATTTATTTGACAATCACTCCTTCATGCATATTGAAACTAGCAATTTTATGGTTTATCCTTTAAATGCTTAAACAACATGAAAAGAACAAACACTAAGTTACCTAATTTCAGCTAAAAGATAAAAATCAGGTAACAATCAGATTTCATGGTTTTGTTGAGGAGCCTTTCTAACTCCCTAGATTTGTAATGGGAAGATTTTTTCATGTTGGAGGCATGAAGACATGTGACCGTTGTCAACAAGATCTATGGCGTCAGAAGAAAAAAAATGAAGATATATCTACTTCCCCTCATAATCAATGTTAAAAGTTAGGTAATACTGAATAACCAGAAGGCCAAGGGTGAAATCACAAAATTTATTGGTGGCCTTAGTTTTGGTCCTCATTTGTGACAAGTGGGACTATAACCCAGATAGGATTTATAGTTTGAAACATGAGATTCATGAATATTTTGAGAGAAGGAGGAATCTGACTTGAAAAAAGTGTGAAGGTGTACATTGATTTGACTCGCATTCCATTCTAGTGACCAAAATGGCAAAATTTCTATGAATTGTAGGTGGAGTATCAGAGGAACCTCCTAATGGGAAAATCCCTCAACACACAACTGAAGTGAAGGGGATGGTCAAAAAGGAAAAAGGTAGAATTATGGAGGTTCTGATAGGTAATGAGGTGCTAGGGGGCCCCGTTCGGTAACTTTCAACCACTTGATGATGAATTTGAGGATATATAACAAAGAGGCTAATTTCAAAAATAGCAATCTAGAGATGAGCTACAAAATTGATGAGGGACAAGTTCCACATTAGGTTTCTTGGCCTTGGGAATCTGACAATCGGAGAGACTTGAGGCAAAATGATCCACAAGCTCTTTCCTCCTCTAGTGCTCGAAGTAAAGGGAAATGAACCCAGTAGTCTCCAAGAGGGTTCACTGTTGTTGAAGGCTAGGTTTTAGAAGGATTAGTTTCTAGAGGATCGGGACGTACTAGTGCTGGTCATGCAAAGAGAAGACGGATCCAAAATTTAGGTGCCCCTAACGTGCCAACCCGACAAGAAGAAGAAACAAAGTCCACCCTACAAAATGTTTTGACCACTGTGGCTCAGGTAAGTTTTGCTCCCCTACTTCTTCCTATTTCAACATCTTTGGTTAATCCTCTGCCCCCTCCCTTGGAAAGGAATCCTCCATCCTCAAACCTTGAGTTGATAATCCTGAATGCACCCCCTACCATTTTAAATGAATCTTCTGAAGCTACCCTGCGAACTGAAGGAGTATCATCCGTTGTGGCTGAGCTATTATTTCCCTATCAAGGGGCCCCATTGAAATAGTTGAGACCCCCGCTTTACCCATCACTCTTGGCCCATCTACTACTAGGAAGGCACCTCTCCATCAATTTGTTTATGTGTTTACCCCAACTAGTTATCCCCCTGCTCAATTAGATATCCTGCCTTTTTCCATGATAACACTACCTTTTGCGTCCCCACTTGCTCATGCATCTGAGGTTTCCCCTTATGTCACCATTTTTGGACTACCTCTTGGTTCTTGCATTGCATCACAAAGCATTGATGTCCATCAAACTCTTCAAGGTCATTTTGATGCTACCAAGCAAGCCTGATAGGACAAAAAGAAAAAAATATTGTTAAAAAATACCAAGATGCCCGCTACCAAGAAGATTGAAGCTTGCTTCAATGAAGAGTGGAACTCTCTGCTAATCACTACCATGAAGCTACTCATTTCTAAGCCTGAAGGGAAAATGAAGATGGAGGACTACAACATTCATTCCATGGGCTTAGACTTGTACAAAACTCACCCATGCAACAAAGTGGTCCTAGCCAAGGTCACTCAAAAGGTGGTATATGTTGACTATGAAAGGTTGGACAAGAAATTGAAGAAGCTCAAGGTAGAGTTGGAAAATATGAGGAAATAGTGAGTCTAGACTGTAGAATGAGATCTGAGCCAGAGAAGCTGAAATGACCCATGTAAGGAAACTTCAAGGCCAGCAAGGGGAAACATCTAAGTTACTTATTGAAGCTCTGAGTGAATAAGTTCAACTTCATGCTAAAATTGAAAATATGAAAAGAGAGTTGAATGATGTTTGATCCTGAACTTGTGACGATCTTTGGAAAGACCAAGTGAAAGCAGAAGAGTCAAAACAAGATATCAGAAGGTTGAGCTCAAAATTGATAAACTACCTCAAAGAGAGAGGTCAAATGGAGGAAAACATAAGAGCAAGAGAGGCTCAGTTCAACCAAGAGCTAGTTGTTGCATGAGGATCTCAAACCCTCCAGATAATGAAGAAGCTGGTAACCACACATTGGGAGCAGATCATAGTTGGTGTCACCATTCTTGGGCCTGCTTTGCAATTCTTAAGAGATGTTTAGGAATTGAATGTGAAGGTTGGCCCGATGGCTAATCACTTCATGCAAAAATGCTCACCCCAAGTGGTAGAATCACACAACTTCATTTCCAAGTTATGCGTAGCCACTGATAAGGCCCTAAAAAGTGTGGGGATTGTTGATTGGCGGGTCACCTCTATAAAAGCTAATGAGATCATCAACTGTCACAAGGTTGTAGAAAAATGTAAAGAGTTTCAGATGATGCTAAACAAGAAGGTCATCGAGATCAAGAAGGACTTCGATGTTTTGGTTAACTATGGGCTACCTCCTCTTCTTTCATTAAATGAAGATGTGTTGATGATTGAGTAGGTCACAAATGCAATCCAACACAAGATCCAGACCTCTGTAGAACTCTCAGGTTCAAGTACAATTCCCATGGTTAATGATATCGAATGTGATATTTATCCTCTTTCTCGACTCTATTATCACCTTGGAGTGGTTTCTTCCAAATGGGGATTTGTCTCCTTTAAAGAAGTTTTCGAGCTAGAGCAAGCATATCAAAAGATCTGTACTCTCATCCTACCAACTAATGCAAACTTGGAGGTGCAACATTCCACTTTCCTCAAACTCCAAGAATTACCAAAGGCCTAGGTTTGTGCCTCCATAAGCGAAGACCACCTATGAGTCACCAGAACTGTGAAGCATTTTTTCCTTGATCGTTTTGATTTTTGGCTTGTTTAAAGTTTTCAGTTTCGGATGTTCCCACACTCAAGTAGAATTATCATAAAGGTGTTCAATGTGCCACATGGTGGTTGTGTAGCTATCGTCTTTCACCTTCCTTTCGATAGAGATTTGGGACACATATTGGCTTATCGGAGATTTTCTAAGGAGGTATATTCATGAGCTCAAAAGTTTCTACTTGTTTGACACGTCATCTCTTTATTGTGGGAAAATTGCGCTTCCTATGGAGCGATATCTTTTGGGAGTTTGCAAGACCTTGATGGCCTTTTCCTTTTCTTAGCTTTCAGGATGGAAGCTTTGAGTTTGTACCTTTGGGTGATGTGATTGGTCAATTAGACCTTTTTTCCAAGCTGTGTTTCTAGGATTTGATCATTTACGAACATCTATCTTTGCCAAATATATGAAAAACATTAATGCAGAAGCTGAGAGTTGATGAGAAAAGATTGTTGTGACCTAACCAAGGATCTACGATTAGATCGTGTGCTATCAAAAGCCAACACCTGGAAGTGATTACTTTTTTATTATGGTAGTGTTTTCTTCTTTCTGCAACTATAAAAGAGAGGCAACAATAGATGAAAGGGTTGGATTCCAAGTTTCAATTTCCTTTGTCAAGGAAAACTTTTTTTAGTATTCTTAGGATACAGAACTATTTTTAGAAGTAAAGTTGTAGAAATACTTTTCTTTGGCATGCTATATCTTTTAAGGCTTAAACTATTGTCGGATTGGCATTTGACCTCTATTTTAAAGTTCATATGATATTTAAAGCACAAATTATTGAGAAGAAATCATTGAGACTGTGCATATATGGCCTTTATCAATCTTTCTTTCTTTATGTTTTGATTCTAAATGAAACATTGTGTCTCACAAGTTGAATTGAATAGTTTAAGTAGGTGATTTCCATGTTGTATGCTCATATAGCAGAATAATAACTTGTGAAAATTGGATTATGTCATTGGACTTCTCTGTTTTTCTAAAAGGTTGTTGTTTTATTATATTATGATGTATTAGAGGGAGAGTTCATGCAATTTATGAATTTTTTTTCCTGTTACCTTTAGAAATATTAATGTTTGATCAGACCTTAATGAACATTGTCTGCAGAAAGATTTGAAATTTTGCACTATGCTTGTTGTTAGCCTTTGTTGTTCATTCTCTTTCTAACAATGAAGGGTGGTGGCATTCTTTGTTTAATTATATCAATCATATGAATGGTTTGGCTTGAAATGTTGTAAAAGCATTGGAGCATCACCATTTTTATGTTTTATATTTACATTTCCTTCTGCCCTTTTCTCTAAACCCCAAAGAAGATTTGGCTTTCTATAAAAATCCTAGAGGTATTCGGTGAGGCACAAATTGGTCCTCCACTCACTGAATTTTTCATAAGACTATCAGAGAGGTGCAAGCTTTGATGGTCAACAAATAACACCAAAACCTCTTAGCCTAATGCATGCAAAAGAAATAAATGAAAAACTTTGAATTTAAACCCTTTTACCCCAAATAGGAAATTAGGTTGGGTATGTGCAAGAACATGATGGGCAAAAAAGTGGTGATATGATGGGTATGTGTAGGGTAAGTGCCATTTTTTCTAGCTATTGCATCACATTGTCCAACAAATGTAGTGTACTTTATTTTCATCACTTTTTCAATTAGATGTGTCATACATTCTCACAAATTTGTTGCACCATCTCAAAAATGTGTCGTACGGATCTACAAACTCAATAAAACTCAAAAATTTCTTCAAATTTTGTTAGCTTCACGTCAGGTTCACCAATGTAGGATAGGGTTAAAATCATGTGACAGGTAAAGATCAATAGTAGAAACAAAAACTACTTAAAATCCAAACCCAAAAGACCCAAATCCAAATAATAAAGCACAAATAGGAATAGGAAACAAATAACAAAGCAATATACCAAAATTCCTATGCCATGGTTGAATCATCTTCCTTGCATCTCCTCCGTTTTTGTTATATATACAATCTTTCCCCCATATTTTGTTGTATGCAACTGCTCAGACAAGTGATAGTGATAGCAAGAATATCGTAGATTCATGGTTGTAAGGTCGAAATGATGGAGACAACTCTCTTTTTATAAAAAAGGCATTCAAATGGACAAACAATAGTGAAAGCCAATATGATGCCAAGATCAATGGATGAGGTTGCTTGCACAATGAAGAGATAGGGTTAGGGTAAAAAAAGGGCATGCTAAGGATGAATGGTTTAGATTAAAAGAACACAAAATTATCAAGGGTTAAGATTCAAAAGAGGAATTGGAGGAAAAGTGGAGTAAATTAAATAATCATAAGATTATTTGATTTGAGAGGAAATATGAGTACTTAAATAATCAAAGTGGTTATTTAATTGTAGAAGAAGTGGGGAAATGTGATTTTAATTTAAAATATTAGAAACAAGCATTTAATTAAAAATAGAGGAAAAGGGGTATACCTTTAAATAATTATATATTAAATAATTAATTTAATTATTTAATAGTCTACAAACTATTAAATAATTAAATTAATTATTTAATAAGGGAGGGAAAATGTTAAATGAATCTAGTCAAATAAAAATAATTATTTAACTATAGAAGGAAGAAATGAAGGATGAATAATTAAATAAATAGGAATTTATTTAATTATAGAGAGAAAAAGGGCATTAGTGATGTAATTAAATATTAATTTAATTAACTAATTGAAGGAAAAATAAAGAATGAGAAATGAATCAATTAAATAATTTAAATAATTTAATTAATAGAAGAATATGAATTTAGACAATAATCAAATAATTAAAACTATTCAATTATGCGAAGAAAAAGGGAATTGATAGGAAAAATTGTGTTCCCAAATTTAAGACATTTTTCAGTATCTACATTTAATAATGAAGGAATAATAATACCACATAATGACCCACCAATATTAGAAATCTCCTTTTAATTATTTTCTAATTCATCAATTTTTATACTAAAGTGAGTGAGGGAGAGTAGGGAACCCTTTCTAACTCCACTAGTATTATAGGAAGTTGTAGAAGTGTCATTTACTATACATAATTAAAACTTGACTAGTTCGTGAGGTCTCAAAATTACTCGAAAAATAATGTCATGTAGACCCAAATCAACAATATCAAGGCATTAATAAAAATTAACAAAGAAACAATATAGGATCACCAAGTAAAAATCCAATCAATCATATGATTTCAATCTTTAAATCCAACTTGAATTTGGGAATAAGTCTTAAATTTATCCATAAAGGATGAGATGTAGATATATATAACAATTGTATAAATCTTGCAAAGTATAGACCAATGATGATATTCTTATGATTATTAGGGTCAAGGGGATCACCAAGCTTGTAGAGAGGATAAATTATATGAGAAACTAGGATGGAGAGAATATATAGATTATTATTCTATAACTAAATCAACAATAGAAAAAAAATTACAAAAGTTGAATAATTTAGGAATACAAATTGCACTCTATCAATATCAATCTCTTTATTAGTTTACAATTTATATATGAATTCCTTTATTTTGCAATGCAAGTAAGGAAATCAGAAAAAAGATGATGAATAAAAAATTGAGGTATTGCAATTAGAGGTTCATTAAGAGTATTGTATAAGTTAGAGCCACAATGGAACCAAATACAAGGGTCAGTGATATGATAAATGTTCCTTTGAGGGATGATATCATGCAAAATGTTTTAAAGGTCAATGCATAAGGTAGATAACATGTTATGATACTAGCTAGAAAGGAATTACCACTTTTTGCTTCATAAAGTAGTGTGATACATTATATGACGACTCTTAGTAGAAACTATCATGTATAAGTAAGTCCTTGAGTGTCTAGTGATTTTTTTTATATTTTCCATCTAATTATTTATTCATAGGAAACTACCTAGTTCTTTGATTTCTATCTCAAGAAGTAGAAAATGGGAAGAAATTTATAGTAGCAATCCACAAATTCCAATGAGGTTGCTTTCTCATGTCTAATTATGATACAAGTATGAGAAGGGAAAAAAGTGTTCAACATAGGCATTGGCTTGCAATGAAACTAGGAATGAGAGATGATGCTAAGTTCTTAGGTTAAAGGAAAAGTGTGTATAGTTGGCTAAGGGCATGTGAGGTTACACAAAAATGTAATATATCTAGTATGCATGTTAGATTCCAAGAAATAATCACCTATGTTAGTTTCATATTTATGGTTAAAACATGTAATCCTATGTGAATTTAAGAATCAAGAAACACCATTCCAAATAAAAAGGTGGTGATGTTCACCCATACCAACTGAGGATCTACCATGAGAGTTGATTTATACTTTCATCCATAGAGGCTCAAGATATGTCAAAATATTATATTTCAATAGTTACAAGAAGATCATCCCATGATAATTCATGCATAGTAAATTCTTGTGTGTTTCTACATCCATTGAAGTCTCCAATCATAACATATTTTTTAGAAAAATAATGATTTAGGCCTTGAGAGGTTTGATCTAAAGGGTTTAAATTAAAGAGATATAGATCAAATACCCTTAGATCAAACCCCCTTGAATAGAAACCCCTAGTCTTAAATAAAACCCTTAATAGAGTTTCCTTTGCACCTATCAAAATACTAACAAAAAAGATGGGTATGTGTAGGATCATCATGGAAAAA
This sequence comes from Sequoia sempervirens, assembly GCA_007258455.2. Classification (NCBI taxonomy): domain Eukaryota; kingdom Viridiplantae; phylum Streptophyta; class Pinopsida; order Cupressales; family Cupressaceae; genus Sequoia; species Sequoia sempervirens. Next base: position 317,532,723 of record VDFB02281492.1, on the reverse strand, counting down.
ATATGCCCTTAAGTGGCTATAAAATTCAAAAAAATCAGAGTTAGGCAACTTGACGTAAAAATTTGAATAAGTTATCTATATTATTTCAAAAATATGTAAAAATAGAATCTGTAGTAAATTGAATGTAGTTTCTAAACTACTAAGTTTATTTATTTATTTTAAATCTATTTGGTGAAAATTTGAAATTTCAATGCAGTAGCACTTAAATTTCAAGGAAAAAATAAGAAGTAGGTATCTATCTGACCACCCTAACCACAATAAAATGATAATATTTTTTTATAAGATTTTAGATATAAGTAGAGGACTCGTGTCCTGATGTGATGCATATTTTTTATAATTTTTTTCAAAGTAAATAATTAATTATAATTTTTTTATTACAACTTTTAAAAAATATAAAAAACTTGTATGTTTGACCACCTTAACTTGGTCAAAACTTCATGAAATTCAATATTTTTTTAATCCTATAGTATGTGAAGCATAAAATGTGACACCTGTTTCAGATTCAAAATATGTGATACTATTTGAAAGCTATAGATGTTTTTCAATCAACCTACCAATTAGGACTTTAGTTGTAATTCAAATAGAAAATGAATAATATTATTTATTAAATTCAAAGTAAAGCATAATTTATATTGGTGAAAAGCTGAGAACCTCCTTTAAAAACCCTTTTTCATTTCATAAATTTTGGGTAAAGAAAAAGTTTTCAGCCACATACCCATCATATCGCCACTTTTTAGCCCATCATGATCCTACACATACCCAAATATTTTTTCTTCACATTTAGGGGTTCAATTCAAGTCATGTAGAAATTTAATTTTGTAAATATGTAGCCCTTATTATAATTTTTCAAAAAGTATAATTTTGAATATATTTATTTTTTATTCTATTTATTTTTAATTTTCTATGAATGTAGATTTTTCATTGAACATCAGGGTCTTTGTTTCACACATGCAGATAAATAAAATAATAATAAAAAATCTTAAAAAATTGTGTACTAGGTATTTTGATGTCCTTGTTTCAACAAAGAAAAAAAAAATTAATTTAGATATTGTAGTGTAGAAAAATGTCGCCCTTGACATTTTCACATTTGTTTGGGCCCTCCTTGCAGAAATTAGGCTTTTATGCCTTAATTGGCCTTATTTTGCATCCACAAGCCTTAATCAATGCATCTTTCCAAGGATAATCTTGACATGTATCAAGTGACCAATCAAAATTTAATGATTTTGGATCGTATGGACTAGATTTAGTGATTTGGGACTCATACGCCACCTCAAGGGCATATGGATCCCACCTAAGTTTCACGGCCCCAATTTGAATTTCACATTAAACTAAGCATTTCTTGAAAATTTTGTCCCAAGCTTAGCCTAATGGGACTCATATTCCCCAACTGGCATATGAGTCCTACTTAGCATAGACCTAATTTGAACTCAAATTCTAGGGGGTTTTTATTCTCCTAGATCTGATGTCAACTTGTAGTGTTGTAATTTCAAGAAATTTGACATAAACAAGTATAAATACAAGGTTATTTCACATATTTTCTCCTAGCAATTTTCATGAGCAAGTGTGACCTAAGAATTCAAGAATTCTAGCATTAAAGAGAATTCAAGAGTGATTATCAAGAATTTTGAGAGCATTATTCAAGTATCAAGTATCATGCCAAAGTCATCATGCATCATTTTTTTTTTTGAGCTAACATTTGTGATGTAGGGTTCTTATGATTCAAGCAAGCATTCAAGTCAAGATCGACAACATTCAAGCAAGAGACAAGATCCACATTAATGCTAGCCATTTCATACATGTTTGTGGCATCTTATTCAAGGGTTTGGTGAGTTGCAACATTGCATATTTGTTCATTCATCATTCCTCCACTTCATTTGATTTCATTTCAAGGTTTGATTACCAAAATGGGGTTTGTCCAAGAAAACCCCCTATCCACTAACAAAACATATTTATTCCCTTTATTTTATGTGTGATTGCAGATCTAGGTGAACTAGGTTGAAGATCCATTGAAGAGCAAGATTGGAGAAAAGTTTTCAAGTTGTGAAAGTTTTCATCTACCTTGCAAGATCAAAAAAAGTCACTTACAAAGCAGAATTCAGTGTTTTAGAGCTAGATATTTGGCAGGAGGGAAGCTACAAGAAAGCATTAGAGGATATTCAAGTTTTTGGAGAAACCATAATACAAGGAATAAATTGCCACTTGTGGTGTATGAGTCCCATTATACCTATTTTTAGACTTTTTATGTAGATCCTAATTCAGTAGTTGTAGATTCTGGTTTCAGCTCGAAACCCTAAATTGGGACTAAATCACCCCTACTAGCATATGAGTCCTAGTGTGTATTAAAATCATAATTTTCAATATTTTAGTTCTTCATTCAAGCCTCTTCAAGTTTCCAACTACACCTCTATACTTTCTCAGTTTATTGTTTTGATTTGAACTCATTTCTAGGTCATTTATTTAAGTTTTTCATATCATTAGGTTTTATTATTAAGTATTGCATATTACTATTCTTTCCAAGCCCTAGCTTGTTGGTGAAGCCCCTTTATACCTTTAATCACACCCTTATTGTAGATCTCTTTCCCTTACTCTATCCTTGGATTGAGATCTCTAGGGTTTCCTTAAATGAAACGTGTAGGAAATTAGTTGTTATATCTCCAAAGCATAGAGTGACAATATTCAAACTTTCATTTTGTTGAACCTAGCGTTTAGAACACCTTCATTTCTGATTTGGAGTGCATCATAGTCCTAGATCTGGCTTACATTAACTTTACATTAGGTTTTGTGATAGTTAATTTGCATCTAGGGTTTCAAAATCTTGCATTAGTAAAAGTGCATAAAGGTTGCATTTTTTCCTCTTGCATCATTGCAATTCACTTAAAATTTATAATTACAGTATTTAGTCTAGACATTATTCAAACTAGAGAACCTAACATTCAATCAAAAAAATTGAAATTTTTCAAAAAACCTTAATCTGAGACTCATACTCTCCTCTAGGTGATTTAGTCAAAGTACAAGTGGTTTTTCCTAATTTCTAGGTGTTTGTGTTGACTTTTTATCAGCATTTGAAATCATGAAAAGCCCTAACTAGGACTCATATGCCCCTTTGGGTGATTTAGTCCCATTTCAAATTTTAAACTACATTTTCTAGCATTAAAAACTCTATTTATGTGTTTCTATTTGTTGTTATTAGATTTATGTTCTAGTTAGCAAAGTTTTTGTTTCATTCATTTCACTATACTTGGTTTAATTTCATTTGAATCAGAATTAGAGAATAGAATTTATCTTGTATTCATTGATTACCCCTTGCATGAGATTTACAACTCAATGTCCTATTGCTAATACTATAGTGAGATGAAGTTCAAGAATCATGTCATCCCGCGATAGCACAATCATCATGGATCTTGGGTTATCTAGGTCTTTCACTACTAGTGTTGACACTAGTTCACTAGGTATGGACCATACCCTTAATAACTCTTTGTCTTCAAGTAGTGTGACAAATTTCAAAACAATGTTTTCTAGTATTCCGCAAGAAAACATAATCCAAATTCATAAGGACTTAGCAAACTGCAAAATCAAGTGAGTACTAAAAACATTTCAACCACTACTATCCCTACTATAGATAACATACACCGCATGATTGAAACTGAGGAAGGAGTTGAAATTGTGCATAACGTAGCTCAGATTTTCAAAAAACTTACTAGTGGTGCTCCACCTTCAAACAATGTCCAAAGTCAAGGATGAACTCAAATTCCTCCTCCTACAACCATTGCCTCTGTTCCTACCTATACCAACTGTCAAGTTACAACAATGCAACCTACTAGTAATTTCATTCCTACCTTAGGTATTTCCGCTAGCATTCCTAGTACCTTTGTGGCATCACACATTACATCTCCTACCACTTTACCTCCCATAAGCATTCCATCCAATTGTCCCTTTAACACATATACACCTCCTCCTTATTCTCCTCCATCTCAATGCAAACAATGATGCCATAATGAACCAATTTTTGCAAATTGTTTCATCCCATCAAAAGCAAGTTTCCACGATAAACCAAAATTAAAATGGCCAACCTACATACTATGTCAAAAGAAATCCCTTATCCTTGGAGATATTATGATTGCTGATATGAAAAGGTCTAGAGATTCCTATATTTGAGAAATATGGGGGGAAAGGAGATCCTTCTAACCATGTTTCCACTTATACCACATTATGTAGTGATTTTGTCCTTGAGGATAAGCTCTTGGCTAAGCTTTTCCCTAGGTCCTTGAAGGATACCACCTTAGAATGGTTATCCTCATTATCGAACAACTTAATTCATTCATTCAATGAACTTTTTGAGGTCTTTATAAACCATTTTCAGGTACACATGACTCCTAAGATCCTTAGCTGATTTGATGAGATGTAAGCGAAAACATGATGAAAAATTTATTGACTTCATTTCACACTACCAATCACTTTATTCCCAAATTGATGTAAAGATTCCCAATCCTCACCTTCAACAAATTTTCATTGAGAACTTACAAACCAAGATACAAGATAAGCTTACCATGATGAAGTTTCCTTCCTTTGTACACTTATGTACTACTCTTCATGATTATCAAAACTCGATTAGTAGTCATGACACAAAACCCACCTCTAGCCAACTTGAAAAGTCTGAATCCACAAACCAAAACAATTATCAACCTTTTAGAAAATAAAATAAAGGCATCCTTCAAATTAATCCCCCTCAACAACAAGCTCAACATGTAGATACCCAAGTGGCTACTATAAAGAAGACAACTCCTTTCACATTTGGGGATCTAGATAGACAATTTACTACCTGTCTAATACCCTCCATAACACCATATCACAAATTTTAGAATAGAAAATGATCACTTTGCCTCCAATTAAAAATCTTGATCCTAATAAGCCTTTACCTCTAAATTTTAGATCAAATACTTATTGCCATTATCACCAACAAAATGTACATGACACTGAACATTGTAAGCGTCTTCAACATCTCATGCAACACCTCATTGATTCTGATCAAATTTCACTTGGAGGTGTTAATGATCAAGAAAAAAAGTCTATTGCTCCTCCTAACTAAAACTTTTAGATCATTACCAACCTTATGCCTAATCATAACATTTCATTTTTCAAAGCTAGCAAAACTAAAAAGAATGATGTGATTAATTTTGACATGGATGATGACAACATAGATACTATTGAAAAAGATCTTATAGATATTGATGAACAAGATCCTACGAATGATATTGATTGGATTTATCAAAATTAAATACCTCGTAAGGGCTGAACTAAAAAGCCTCTTGACATTGCTTTCTCATCTAAAGATATAATTATAAATGCACCTGATGCTCCTCTTTACATAGCCGGTTCAATCAATGGCAAGCCCACTAATGGGATATTAATTGATCTCGAGTGTGGAGAGAATGTGATCACCAAATAATTCTTACTTGTGCATGAACTCTATAAAGAAACATATGATAAACAAAAAGCATGGATACAAATACATAATGGTTTCACTTGCCCTATGACAGGATTGATCACCCTCCCTTTAAAAATAGGACCGAAACAATTAGATATCAAATTCTCCATCATCTTGACATTGGACCAATTCTGTGTGAAGCTTGGTTATCCATGGCTATGCTCCATGGAAGTCGTCCCATCGGTTGTGCATAAATTCTTAAAGTTTAATTTTGACAATGAAATCTTCACTGTGCACCATAGTGGCTTTGTGGACACGAAAAATTGTACTCCTTTGTAGATAGTACAATCTGTGGCCTAATTAGGTCCTATTTTAGACCCCCTTACATCAATCACCCCTTATAAACTACATTTATAGATCCCTAATGCTCATGATTTTTTACTTTAAGGCCTATTTCACTCACAAATCACTCAAATCCTAACAAGCAACATTCAAACCACTCAAACTTTGTAAAACCTGCCTCAAAAATTCCTTGTGGGACTAAGTCGCCTAGGGTGGTGACTTAGTCCCTTTTGGGGTATTTTTAACTTTTGAGTAGGAAAATCACTGACCTAGATCAAATTCCTGAGGGATGTTAACCTGTGATGTTGAAATAATGAGCAACTCAGTGTTAATGCCTATAAATACATGTTTTGAGGTCATTTTTTACATCTCCTGGTCATTTTTCCAAATTGAAATCAAGAGTCGAGAAAAATATCTTTCACAAGAAGATTAATTAGTCTTTCTATAGAAAAGTTGAAGCTTTGGGGTAGAAAACTAGGGTTCATGTAGGTCTTTAAGCTCAATTTTTGTTCAAGATCTCACATTGCAAAGGGTTGATCATGGATTCCTATGGTGAATCATGGAGAAATCTAGGTTGAGGAGATGCAACTAGCCATCAAATCACACCTAAGGACTTGTTTTCAAAGTGATTCCATCTTCCATTTTCTCTCTATCTTTAGATTTAAGGTTTGCATGTCATTTATATTCATTTGAAATGTTGTAGGGTTTCTAGGATTGAATTCTTACATCATTCAAGTGTCATTTACTTATCTTATTCTAGCACAATAGAATAGGATTTTGTTTTATTTTAGATTTTCCTAGTCTTAGACACTCTTAGGGCTAGGGTTTTATGTAGATTTGATCTCTTCCAAAGTTTAAATACCAACTAGGGTTTGACCAAGGAAAACCCCCCATTAGGTCAGATTCATCACTAAAAACAAACAAAAACTTCACAACATCTAATGAACCAATAAAAACAATGCTTCATTCTAGGATGGCCATATCATCCCAAACTCTTAGTAGTGATGACTTGGATAGGTTAGATGAAGCCTAACAAGGTTTCCTCTCACTAAACTCATCCACTAAGGCTTGTGATGAAACACCTAAACCAATTAATGACAACTTATCTGCCAAACCTTTCATTAGTGATGACTTTGATATATTATATGAAGCCCTTGAGTACTTCATCTCGCAAATGTCATCCACTAAGGTTTGTTGTGAGAAACCTAAAACAAAATTTTTTGATGTAATTCAACCTCAACTTGTCCTTTACCCACCTTCACATCAACCTAAACTTCCACCTAAACCCGAGTTTACCCTTTACCCACCACAACATGATGTTGTTGCACACACACATTACACTCAAAGTAACCCTCATCCACTGCAACCAACATGAACCTCCTTACCTTTACCCAGTACCACACTACCTAGTGCTCCTCAATTAAGAGAGTATGATCTTGTTGAGAAAATTAAGAGTACTCCTGCCAAAATATCCCTTTAAGACCTTCTTTAAAATTCACCCAATTATCATTCAATGCTCCAAACAACATTGCAAAAACTAGTGGTTCCTCCTGGTACAAATGCAAATGATGTGGAAAATCTTATAAAAGGAATGAATGTAGTCAATGTAGACATTACCTTTCATCAACATGAGCTCCCTCTGTTAGAATTAAGGAAGCAAAATGAGGCCTTTATGATAATTTCTCAATATAATACAATAGGCATCAAAAGAACCCTTGTTGACAATGGCTCTACCCTCAATGTGTGCAGTGTAAAACTCTTAGATTTCTTATGTGTGGATACATCACAAATCAAACCTAATTCCTTATCTATTATAGGATTTGAAAATACTACAAAACAACCACTCATTGTAATCACTTTGCCTATAACAGCCGGAGTAGCAACCTTGCAAACTCCTATTCATGTCATGCCCTATTATCTCGCATATAATTTTCTATTCGGAAGGCCATGGATTCATGAGATGCATGTGGTACCTTCGACTCTTCATCACATAATGTTCAAGTATGTCTATAACAAAAGAGCATATCAAGTTGAGATAGACCCCGAGCCTGAGAGTTGTTTACAACATGAAAAAGGAACAAGTCCTCTAAACACATTAATTCCAACATCTCATATAGAACCTCTTGAGACCAATAAACTAGAAGAAGAATTTGTTTCTAAGTTACTAGATGATGATTGGGCTACATTGGAATTCACGCCTTCATTTATGGATGAATACATAATTACCCGAAAAGAAGATGGAAAACAAGAACAAACAATAGCTATGTCAACTCAAAATTTAGAAGAATCTTCTCTCAATATAACTCCTCTCCTTTGGAAGATAATACAACATACACAACTAATTTTGATGTGATATATTATCAACAACCACTCAATCCAAAGGAAATGGGATGACTTTATGGACATGGTTATGAGCTTATGAAACAATTGGGATATAATGGTAAAGAATGTGGAAAACATGAACAAGGCATACGTGTCCCTATTGAACCTAATCCACAAGAGACAAATACTGATTTAGGATATTCCTTTTCTAAGACAACAAAAGAAACTCAACGACCATCACTCAATATCAACACCATCACATGTAAACCAAGAATCACTCTTACGCTAAAACATCTTGAATTTCTTGATATGAATTCCCCACCATCTTCAGAGTATGTTGAAAGTGATGAAGCCTTGAAACAAATGTTAGGTTCTATTGATAAACCATCTTCTTCCAAATGAAACATTACCTACGCTCTGATAAGTACCAAACCACACAATATTGATGATAATGGGAAACCATGGAACCATATGCTCCTGAATCTCCTAAGTCAAATGCACTCCCCTTAGGAGATACAATTGATATACCTATGGACATAGAATATAAAGAAAAGGTCATTAATATTGGGAAATATCTTTATGATGAAGAACAAGAGGAAACTACAATCTTACTCCATTATTTTCCTAAAAAAAATTCTTGGAAATATTTTGATATGCTAGGAATAGACTCGAAGATAGCAATGCATAACATTTTTCTTACAAACAACGCTAATATTGTTCGACATAAGAAACAAAAAATGAATCCTAAGATAGCCTTGCATGTTAAAGGAGAGCTTGAAAAACTCCTTGGCACAAGTTTCATTCGCCCTATTGATTATTCCCCTTGGATCTCCAATATTGTCATAGTTGCTAAACCTAATAATCGTATTAGGATATGCACAGACTTTCATGACTTGAGTAAAGCCTCATTAAAGGTTATTTTCCCCTTCCTAACATTGACATGATCATGGATTCAACTATTGGACATGCTTTTTTGTCATTCATGGATGGATTTTTTGGTTATAATCAAATCTTCATCAACCCAAAAGATCAATACAAGACAACATTCAAAATTGTTTGCGGAATGTTTTAATGGGTTATTATGCCTATTGGACTAAAGAATGCAGGAACAACTTATCAACGAGCAATTACATTGATATTTCATGATTACATACACAAAATATTAGAAAATTATGTTGATGAAATCCTTGCCAAATCCTTAACAAGACAAGACAATGTGAATTTCCTTCGAAAAATCTTTGAATGCATGCATCAATACAACATGAGACTCAATCCAAAAAGGCGTGTCTTTGGAGTAGCTAGTGGAAAACTTTTAGGGTTTATCATATCTCACAAAGGCATTGAGGTGGACATGAAGAAAATTGATGCTATAATAAACATGCCACCTCCCCAAAAAATTTCTCAATTGTGCACGTTACAAGGACGAATTTAAGCCATTTATCATTTTTTTACCTCTTTAGCTGATCAAACATTATCTTTCACACATCTCCTCAAGAAGGATGTGCCTTTTGATTGGAATGAGGATTGTAAACATGCCTTTGAGAGTTTGTGATAGGGAGTGGGGTTGGAGGAATCAACCATAGATTCCTACTCTAGGCCTTTCCTTGTAAGATCTCCTTGGTGTTTTGCTTCACCAATCTAACCTATAGGTCCCTACTCTTGACTAGGTGCCCTTGGTTTGTCTGCCAACCCCTCTTCTATCAACAAGCTTCCCTTTTACCAAGCCAACCTTGGTGTTGCCTCATGTTCTCCATTGGCCCTTACTCTACCTTAAAGGCCTGATAACCTCAACCTTCTACTAGATCCTTGTAGGGGTGTGAAGGTGTTGCAAAGCTTCAAAATACCCTATCTAGGCTCCTTGAACAACCACAAGTTTCCAACTTTCCATCGCTTTCACACAATTCCTTTTCTAGAGTTTGAAAAGGCTACAAGCCTTGAGCCCCCAATTAGGCCTCTAAATAGAGACAAAATGAAATTTTAACCTAAACCCACCAAAGGAAAAAGAATCTTTGCTTAGGGTTTGTGTTTCTCATGCCCTCACCTCCAAGATTTTTAGGGTTTCAAGTCTGCTCAGGCCGTACACTGTCCATACACCAAAATGGTCAAAAAGCTAGGGTTTTTAAGCTTTCTCAATGTTGTTTTAGACTGTCAAAGAGTTCTCCCTCCAAATGACTCATTGGAACCTCCTCCTGACCTCCGAACCTAGCTAAGACCCTCAAGAAAATTCACAAAAAATAATTTCTCAAAAATCTCATTTCCCCTGCAAGTTATGTGACTTTTTCTCCAAGTCTGCCCTAACCGGACCTGCACTGGCTCGCCTAGGGCAAAGCTTTGTTAGTGTCTCCTACACTTCCAAAAACTCTACTAACTACCATATTTACACTAAGGGATCCTAGGAACAAATCCCAAAGGGCCATACAATTTGTACGGTGGGAAGGTGCTCTAAGACTCCATTCTTTCAAAACTACCTATTCCAGGCCTGAAAAAAATAGTAATCAAACTATGTACAGATAAAAGATGAAAATGATTTACAAAGGCAAATGAAAGGCACACCAAGCTTGAAAAAAGTTAGCACTACATGCTACAAACAAAACAACAACAGAGTTACTCCATTAAAGCTCAGTTTAAAAGCTAAACATAGAAAATTGTCCCTCCAAACGTTGTTTCCTTCAGCTTTACAAAATATCACTCTAACAAAATGCCTCCAACCCAACCTCATGGTTGAGCCATGTCTTAAACAGGCCTCCAAAAAATTTTAGATGCTTTGGTCAAGCCCATAGATGACCTAATGAAACAATTTATAAAACCCAATGTGTTTTCAAACCTTTGACAATGTTGGTAACCAAGACAACTTAGAGCTTCAAAACTCATTCATGATTTTCACCTCCCAATCCATTGATCATAATAGATCAAGTTTTATTCAAAAAAACAAAAACTAGCTAAATGGTCAACATGACCCCAAGATAACACAACAAAATTTCAACTTCCTTCTAGACTTCCAGAAAACCCAATGTTTCCCAGGTGCTCCTGCACCATTCTCCCCCTCTCAGCTCAAACAACTAAGGAGTTTTAGGAGAGATCATAGACATATCAATGCCATGCTTCTTAAATTCTACTTCTTCTACCCAGGTAGCTTCAGATTCATGCATGTTCTTCTATTTGACAAGATGCTCCATGTACACCTTGTGCCTTGTAGCTTTCTTCACTCTTGACTCCAAGATCTTCGCTACTTGTAGCTTGTCCAGATTTTGTAGTTTCATGTTGCTAACATCCTTGAATATCTCCCTGTTATGCTGATCCATGGCAGTTATTATCCCCTTATACTTGATCAGATTGGCCACATTAAACACTGGAGATATGCCTAGGTCTGCTAGTAATTCCACCTTGTAAGCATTATGTCCATACTTGGCTAACACCTTGCATGGTCCCACTCTTTTCATATGGATTTTGGTTGACATTCCCTTCTACAATCTGGATTTGTTAAGGTGGACCATGACATAGTCCCCTACTTGAAATTGCACATCTTTCCTTGACAAATCAACTTTCTCCTTCAACTTTTGGGTTGTTGTTGTGACTGTTTGTTTGACTTGCTCCCGAATCTCTTTCATGGTCTGAGTGAAGTCCTTTGCATGTCCACTCCTATTCTCCATAGATCCAAGGTCTCTGAGCTCACAAATTCCTCTTGGGTGCATCCCATACACAACTTCAAATGGACTCTTCCCCATAGTTCTGTTGACACTGTCATTATAGGCATATTTAGCTTGGGAAATAACCATATCCCATGTCTCTCCATGTTCTTTAGTTAAGCACCTCAAAAGATTACCAAGCACCCTATTAACCACCTCTGTTTGATCATCGGTCTGAGGATGGTAAGTTGATCCAAATGACAGATTAGTACCCAATCTGCTCCATAGAGTCTTCCAAAAGTGACTCATGAACCTCACATCTCTATCAGAAATAATGCTTAAAGGTAATCCATGGATCCTAACAACTTCCTTGAAGAAAAGGTGAGCTATGTAACTAGCATCATGAGTAGTCTTGCAAGGAATAAAATGACTCATCTTGCTAAATCTGTCTACCACAACATAAACACTGTCAAAACCAGTCTTGGTCTTAGGAAGACCTACCAAAAAATCCATGCTCACACACTCCCATGGTCTGTTAGGAATGGGCAGGGGTTGATATAAACGAGCATTGCTAGCTCCTCCCTTAGCTTTTATGCACACAACACACTATTCCACATACCTTCTAACATCTCTTTCCAACTTAGGTCAGTAATAGAACCTTTCTACTAGCTCTAAAGTCTTATTTATGCCAAAATTCCCACTAAGACTACCATTATGCTTTTGGGTATGTGCAGGATCATCATGGAAAAAACAGGCCCTTAAGTGGCAAAAAATTCAAAAAAATCAGTGTTAGGCAACTTGACGTAAAATTTTGAATAAGTATTCTATATTATTTCAAAAATATGTAAGAATATAATTTGTAGAAAATTGAATGTAGTTTATAAACTACTAGGTTTATTTAAAAATAAATAAAATCTATTTGGTGAAATTTGAAATTTCAATGTAGTAGTACTTAAATTTCAAGGAAAAAATAAGAAGTAGGTGTCTGTCTGACCACCCTAACCATAATAAAATGATAATTATTTTTTATAATATTTTATATATAAGTAGAGGAATCATGTCCGGATGTGATGCATATTTTTTTGTAATTTTTTTCCAAATAAATAATTAATTATGAATTTTTTATTACAACTTTTAAAAAATATAAAATCTTGTATGTCTAACCAAAAACCTTAACTTGGTCAAAATTTCATGAAGTTTAAGTTTTTTTTAAATCCTATAGTATGTGAAGCATAGAATGTGACACATGTTTTGGATTCAAAAAATGTGATACCATTTGAAAGTTATAGATGTTTTTCAATTAGCCTATCGATTAGGACTTTAGTCGTAATTCTAAAAGAAAATAAATAATAATTTTTTATTAAATTCAAATTAAAGAATAATTTATATTGGTGGAAAGCTGAGAATATCCTCTAAAAACCTTTTTCGTTTCATCAATTTTGGATGAAAAAAAAGTCGTCAGCCACATACTCTACAAATACCCATAATATAGCCACTTTTTGGCCCATCATGATCCTGCACATACCCTTTTCCTGAATCAGATTTTCCCTCATTGACCCTCTTGGAACACATAATTGATTTCCCTTAAAAAACAACCACTTTGCAAAGTATAATCTGAATATTGGCTATGGAAATGATTCTCAAAGTCAGAACATACCTTATAGGCCTCTGAAAAGTCTTCATCCTCTTCATATAGATCCTTGAAACTCTCTATGCCAATGCTCTTGAGCTGTATTTCTTGCACTGTCAACAACCTTCTGCTTAATGCATCAGCCACCTTGTTCATTTTTCCTTTCTTATGCTTGATGGTAAAAGTAAAAGCTTGGATGTATTCCATCCATTTCAAATGCCTATTACTCAACTTCTCTTAGGTGTTGATATAACTAAGTGCTTGGTTATCAATAAAGACCACAAACTCTTTGGGTAACAAATAATGCCTCCACTTCTTAAGGGACTGCACTAAAGCATATAACTCTAGATCATAGGTAGAGTACTTTTCCTTGGCTTCATTGAGCTTTTCACTAAAGAATGCCACACGCCTACCTTCTTGACTACGTACTCCTACTGCTACTCCACTTGCATCACACTCAACTATGAACAACTTGTCAAAACTAGGCAATAATAGAATAGGTTGAGTTGCCACTTCTTGTTTCAGTTTCACAAACCCTTTATCAGCCTCTTGAGTCCATTTAAACTTTGTTTTCAGACCACCTTTGATAGTATCTAGGACTGGTGCACTTGTACCACTAAAGTTCCTTATGAATTTTCTATAAAATTGAGCCAAACCATGAAAACTCCTTACCTCTGTTGTTGTGGTTGGTGTAGGCCAGTTTAGGATGGCTTCCACCTTGCTTGGATCCATCTTTAATGAGCTTTTGGACACTACAAAACCCAAGTAGAAAAGCTCTTGCTTGAAGAACTCACATTTCTCAAAATTGATTGCCAACTTCTCCTCTTGCAACCTTTTAAGAACCATCTCCACATGCTTGAGGTGTTCTTCTATTGTCTTACTGAAAAACAGTATGTCATCAAGATATACTACCACAAAGATCCCTGTGAAATCCTTAAGCACTTCATTCATGAGTCTCATGAATGTGCTAGCGGAATTTGAGAGGCCAAATGGCATCACTTTCCACTCATATAACCCATCATTTGTCTTAAAATTTTTCTTCCACTCACCACCATCCTTAATTCTGATTTGATGGTATCCACTCTTGAGATCCAACTTTGTGAAGAAATGAGCACCTCCAAGACAATCCATCAGGTCTTCAATTCTAGGAATAGAAAACCTATACCTAATGGTGATCCTATTTATTTCCCTAGAATCAGTACAAAGTCTCCACTTACCTCCTTTCTTGGTTGCTAAAACCACTGGCACTGCACAAGGGTTGATGCTTTTTTGAATCAATCCTTGATCCAATAATTCTTGCACTTGCCTAGCTACCTCTAGGTTCTACTCTAGTGTAAGTTTGTATGTTGTTTTGTTAGGAAATGAGGCTCTAGGTATAAAGTCAATTTGATGACTTATTTCTCTATTTGGTGGTAGAGTTGTAGGTGTACCATCACTAACTATGCTCTTGTACTTATCAAGCAACCTTTGGACTGCTTCTAGTAAGACTATCTTTTTAGCCTTGGCTTCTTCTTTAGGTTGTAACACAACCACATACCCTTCATTCCCTTGGTGTAGGTCCTTAAGAAACTCCTTACCACTTCTCAACATGATGTTAGGTGTCTTGGACTATCCTGCATCTTCTTCTGACAGTGACTACGGTTTGAAGGTTCTTCCATCCTTCTTGAATGAAATAGTATTCTCCTTACCATCATACATAACACTTCTGTCATACTGCCATGGGCTTCCCATTAGTAGATGGAATGCATCCATGGGTAAAACATCACAAACTAACTTGTCTTTATATCCTCCAATAGAGAACACCACCGTTACTTGCTCATTCACCAAAATACTCCGCCCTTTATTCAACCATGTGACCTTGTAGGGGTTAGTGTGAGGTACCTTCTCCAATTTTAGTTTTTCTACTGCCTCCTCTGAGAATATATTATTTATTGAACCTAAGTCTACTATAACCTTGCATACTTTTCCAAGTATCTTGCACCTTACCCTAAATAGAGCTCTCCTATGTTTTGGTTCCTCTTTAACCGATTGTCTGATCAAAACCATGTTGAACATCAGATTTTCTCCTACCTCAGATTCTATAAGACTGATCTTAGATGCTTTGGGACTCATGGTGTCCTCTTGTGCATAAGCCACTCTCTTTTCATTGCTTGATGAAGATGCTTTCTCTAGGCATCTATAAGTAGGGTGACCTAGTTGGTTACAATGATAACACTTCATGTTTGCAAAATAGGAACTGCTCCTACCTGCTCCTCTTCCTCTATTTGAACCTCCTTGAGGTCCTCTACCTCTATTGAATCCTCCTCTTAAAGATGTTTCACCTCCATGCTCAGTGAGTTTTGATTCTCCTTGATTTCTTTGGTCACTACCTCTACCTTGGTAGCCACCACACAATCCTCTTTGATCTCTTTGATCTCTGCCTTTGCCTCTACCCTTAGAAGCCTGATCTTTCTTCCTCTTGTTCCTTTCCTCAATCTTGATAGCCAACTGATAACATTAATGTATTGTTTTAGGACTCAAAAGAGCCATCTCTTCTTGGATGTTCCATTTCAAGCCATTAAGATACCTAGCCACTTTGAGACTCTCATCCTCTATCACATTAGTTCTCATACAAAGCTTTTGAAACTCTTCAATGTAAGTGTTTACATCTTGGTCTTTCTACCTTAGACTTTTCCTTTTCTTGTGCAATTGAATCTCATAGTCATCTGGCATGTAGGCTTCCTTTACCTTGGCCACCATTCCTTTCCAAGTTGATATGGGTTGTTTGCCTTCTTTTTCCCTCTCTATCTGAATGAACTTCCACCATGTCAAGGCTGATCCTCTCAATCTTGACTTAGCAACCTTCACATTTTGTGCTTTAGTGACTCCATCACACTCAAAGTGATTCTCCATGCCTTCTATCCAATCCATGACTAAATTAGCTTCCATCTTTCCACTAAAAAGTGGTATGCCTTCAAGTGCTTTCCCACTCAAAGCTTTCAATGCCTTCAAGAAAGGATCCTCCTTAAAAACAGGGTCAGGTTCAGGAGTCTTATCTTCCTTTGCAACCTCTTCTTCTTTTGGTATTCTTCCCTCAAACTATGCACACCTCACTGCTGCCTCAAGTTGGGCTATTCTTTCCCTCAATTGTTTATTGTCTTCTTCCTGCTCTTCAACCATCTTAGCCAGTTCTGCATTGGTCACCATGATGGAAGAATCACTAGATTCAAGGTTTGACATACAAGATTCTTTCCCAAATCTTTGACTACCTCTGATACCAATCTGATAGGGAGTGGGTTTGGAGGAATCAACCACATATTCTTGCTCTAGGCCTTTCCTTGTAAGACCTCCTTGGTGTTTTTCTTCACCAATCTAACCTATAGGTCCCTACTCTTGACTAGGTGCCCCTGGTTTTCTGCCAACCCCTCTTCTATCAACAAGCTTCCCTTCTACCAAGCCAACCTTGGTGCTACCTCATGTTCTCCATTGGCCCTTACTTTTCCTTAAAGGCTAGATAACCTCAACCTTCTACTAGATCCTTGCAGGGGTGTGAAGGTGTTGCAAAGCTTCAAAATAGCCTATCTAGGCTCCTTGAGCAACCACAAATTTCCAACTTTCCATCGCTTTCACACAATTCCTTTTCTAGAGTTTGAAAAGGCTACAAGCCTTGAGCCCCCAATTAGGCCTCTGAATAGAGACAAAATGAAATTTTAACCTAAACCCACCAAAGGACCAAGACTCTTTGCTCATGGTTTTTGTTTCTCATGCCCTCACCTCCAAGACTTTTAGGGTTTCAAGTCTTCTCAGGCTATACACTATCCATACACCAAAATGGTCAAAAAGTTAGGGTTTTTAAGCTTTCTCAATGCTGTTTAAGACTTTGAAAGAGTTCTCCCTCCAAAAAACTTGTTCAAACCTCCTCCTAACCTCCTAGCATAGATGAGACCCTCAAGAAAATTCACAAAAATAATTTCTCAAAAATCTCATTTTCCCTACAAGTTGTGACTTTTTCTCCAAGTCTACCCTAACCGGACCTGCACTGGCTCGCCTAGGGAAAAGCTTTACTAGCGTCTCTTGCATTTCCAAAAACTCTACTAACTACCATATTTACACTAAGGGATCCTAGGCACAAATCCCAAAGGGCTGTATAATTTGCATGGTGGGAAGGTGCTCTAGGACTCCATTCTTTCAAAACTGCCTGTTACAGGCCTGAAAAAAATAGTAATCAAACTATGTATAGATAAAAGATGAAAATGATTTACAAAGGTAAATGAAAGGCACACCAAGCTTGAAAATATTTAACACTACATGCTACAAAAAAAACAACAACAAAGTTACTCCATTAAAGCTCAGTTTAAAAGCCAAACACAGAAAATTATCCCTCCCAACGCTGTTTCCTTCAGCTTTACAAAATATCACTATAACAAAAATGCCTCCAACCCAACCTCATGGTCGATCCATGTCTTGAATAGGCCTCCAAAACAATTTAGATGCTTGGGTCGAGCCCATAGATGACCTAATGAAACAATTTATAAAACCCAATGTGTTTTTGAACCTTTGACAAGGTTGGTAACCAAGACAACTTAGAGCTTCAAAACCCATTCATGATTTTCACCTCCCAATCCATTGATCATAATAGATCAAGTTTTATTCAAAACAACAAAAACTAGCTAAATGGTCAACATGACCCCAAGATAACACAACAAAATTTGAACTTTCTTCTAGACTTTCGAAAAACCCAATGTTTCCCAGGTGCTCCAACACTAGTTTGAAGGAATACCTTGCAACTCTAGGAATTTTACAACCTGCTATTCCAAAAAAACCATTCATCCTCTACATAGCAACATCCACTCATGCTCTTGCAGCATTATTGGCTCAACACGAAGATAAGGGAAAAGAACACCCTATTTATTACATTATTCGAACTTTGATTGATTATGAAACATGATACACAACAATCAAAAAATAATGTTTAGCTCTTGTATTTGCTAAGTTAGTAAGTTGCAACATTATTAACTAAATATAGAAATACGTGCATCATGACAAAATTTGACCCTCTCAAACATCTTTTCAATAAAATAGACCCATCAAGACATCTAGCTAAATGGGTAATGTTGTTGACTAAGTTTGACCTTAAGTTTGTTTTACAAAAAGCAATCAAAGGCCAAGCCTTGAATGACCATTTAACTGATGCCCCTTCTCCTTTAGCATTACCTAGCAATGACTCTTTTCCCAATGATAGTGTGCTGACAATTGACATTTCTACATGGGAATTATACTTTGATGGATCCAAGTGCAGAAAAGGCTCCAGTGCTAGAGTAATATTAGTTCTTCCCAAAGGAAAGCCTATTCCCTTGTCGTATCGACTAAATTTCCTATGTATGAATAACACGGTTGAATATGAGGTGCTAATTGTTGGGTTGTGTGCTGATTTACTCACGGGTGTCAAAGATATTAGGTTCTTTGGTGATTCACAATTAGTAATTAAACAAATAAATGGAACATATCAAGCCAAGCATGACAAATTATCCAAGTAAAAGGATCTTATCATACACTTGTTAGAGAAGATTAAGACATTTACCATTGATAACATCCCACAAAAAGATAATCTACTTGCAGATGCAATGGCAAGTGTTGCCTCTCTTATCTCCCCTCAAGATCCTTCAAAATATTTCTCATTCACTATTCACCCTATTATGAAACATTCGATCGATGACAAAACAAAAGAGGTTTTAACAATAGTTGAGGAAAACTCGCTGAATGATATGATGCCATATTCAACTATTTGAAAAGTGATACCTTTCCTGAGCCGACAACCAAAAACCTCTGTGCACATTTACAAAAGCTTGCATCTAAATATGTCATCCTCGTAGATGTGCTATATCCAAGTTCATTCACTGGTATCTTAATTCGATGCTTAAATAAATCTAAGATACCTCTCGCACTTCACCAAGCCCATGAAGGTGCTTGTGGTAGAAATTTTGGAGGGAAAACGTGACTTCAAAAACTTATTTTTATAGGGTATTATTGGTGCCACATGGAACATGATTGCTTTGATTATGTTTGAAAATGTCATAAATGTCAAGAATAGAGCAATTTCCATCATGCTCCTGCTAGTGAAATTCAAACTCAACTTCTAATATGGCCCTTTGCGGTTTGGGGATTGGACATTATAGGAAAAATTTCACCTCATTCTTCCGCTGGACATACCTTTATTATCACTGCAACTAATTATTTTAAAAAATAGGTAGAGGCCATTCCCCTTCAATCTGTAATAGCTAAAGTAATATGTCGGTTCATTCTCGAACACATTATTGCTCGCTTTGAACTCCCTTCTGCATTAGTTTTTGATAATTGTACACCATTTAAGAATAATGATGTGAAGAAACTTTTGGAGAGCTTTAATATCCAACATAATTTTTCAACACCTTATTACCTACAATCTAATGGTCAAGTTGAATCAACTAATAAAGTTCTTGAGCAAATCTTGAAGAAAACTATTAATAAAAATCATAGGGATTGGCACTTTGGGTTTATTGTACAAGTGTTCGCTCTTCCACAGGGACCATGTGTTATAATTTGGTCTATGGTTGTGAAGCCATAATTTCCTTGGAATTAGAAATCCCTACACTACAAGTTTCTCTTCAAAGCATTGTTGACGATACGTATTATCAAAAATAACGATTACATCAGCTTGAGATGCTTGATGAACAATGTACTAATGCTCTTGAACATCTTCAAGCTTATTACAAAAGGAAACATAATCATCACAACCTTAATTTTATCCCTCGATCCTTCCAAACGGGTGACTTAGTTCTATTTGCTAATCAGCGCAACGTCAATGCTGACCCAAATGAATGCGACAAATTCTATTCTAATTGGTTAGGACCTTACATCATTGACAAAACTTTTGGGTTTGGTGGATACATGTTAACTAAACTAGATGGAACACCCCTTAAAGAACCTATCAATGTCACACATTTTTGTCAGTATTATGTCTAATCCCTTTGAATAGTATGAATAATAAAGAAATGTTGTTAAAGTTATGGGGTCTTATCCTATATGCTTTCAAAATTGCTTAGTTCCTAAAAAACAACTCAAGTGTATGTCTTGAGAACTAAAGTGATTATTTAATTACTTTAGGTTTCATGCTATTCAAATTCATCTTGTGTCTTATGATAAGTTAAGTTTAATTTAGCATAACATACTCAATCATCATGTTGTATCTAACAAGAAAATGTAATATGTTTTAATTAGATCACATCAATTCTATTAAATCATGAAGACATTAATTAAAAAAAACTTGCAAAGGTTATTTTATTAATCACATTTCCATTTAACATTTGACCACATTTTAAGACAAATCATAAAACATCAAATTCTCATATATATATATCCAAATTTTTATGTACATATAATCATAATATACAATATCATTGAGGTCTATAAGAACTATATCTCTCAGGCCCTGGTGCTCATGATCTCGTAGCCGGCCATCAGGAGACAGTCATATGTGATCATGACCGTGATCCGCTAAACCTAAGTGCAAAATCTAGGCCCTCTATCCATCCAAGGGCCACCCAATGCTCATCTACTATCTGCTCCCTCTCTTCCTGTAGCCGTGATCCTCTGCCTATAATCTCTCCACCTCTACTGGGCTTTGGGATGACTATGTTGTAGTATCAACTCAGCAAAGTCATCTCCTCACACTCTCATACGCTTCTTGTAGCCTCATGAAGGGTCTTAGTGACTCTGGATCCTCCTTCATGATAGGTGGGGGCACATAGTCTAAGTCTATCTGCTTGTCGATGGATGCAGGAACTATCTCTGTAGCAGCCTAATGGTAGAACTCCTGTCAGTCTCTCATCGCTCCTACAAGGTAGAAATAATACACAATCAGTAAACATCATCATGATATATATATACAGAGCATAAGCACTAAAGTACATGCATAAAATAAAAAATCATCACCTATGTCTCTGGTAGGCCAAGCAGTCTCAAAGTCATCTTGTACAGGGGGCATGGAGGATGTGCTAGCCTCTCCTCGACTGTCAGTACTAGTTTTTGCTGTAGCTACTACTCATGACCTCATCATATGGGTGGGAGAGGGATCTCTCCACCTATGTCGATCCCCAACTGCTACCTCATCACTCTCACTTAGGGTGGCTCCTCCTCCTCATCCTCCTTGTACTCCTCATCCTCATCCTCATCATCCTCCTCCTCTCCCTCTTGGCCATCATAATTTAGATTTTCATCTTCATTGTACTCATCATCTATAACATTAGTGAATATATCTACAGCCCTATAGCATGCTTCCTAGACCCTATCCTCTCATTCATCTCCCTCATCTGGTAGTGGACCTACATCTCCCACTGGCTCATCCATCAGAAATACCATTTTTGGTTGTGTAACTATCCACCACTCCTCATCATCCCCTATGGCACTGATGTTGTCTATGTCAGAGACTAGCGACTAGTCATGATCAAAGCAGTTAGAATCACTCTTGACCATGTGCTCTAGAGTAACTATATCACCCAGTCTCTGAGCACCCAAAATTGACCTCCTAAAAGAGGATTATTCCTAGGGTGGTATCTGCTCCTATCCAAATTACCACATGACTCAATTGTAGTAGAAAGGTCATACTGTGTGGTCATGAGGCCAACCAAAAATCTATCCATTTGCATCCTCCTCAGCTGTCTGGTCTGATCTGCCCATTGTAGCATTAGTTGATAAGGTCTCCAAAGATCTCATCCTCCTCCAGTCGGTCAAATCACACTCTCCAAAAATGCAAATCACCATACTGCCATAGTCATCGTAGAGGATATCTGAAAGCTTGATGATACCCCATTGTTGTTGCACATGGATAGCTGACTAATCTGGTGTATGTAATATGCTCAAGGCACCACACCTATAGAAGCATGTAGTGCACCATATTTTCCACCTCTTGGAATACAAATTGCCCAAGATCATAATATAAATGTGTCAGGATACACCGCCCCGGGCATATATTGTCTGATGCTCTACCATCCATTGAATCAAATGGACTAGTCCTCCCTCGAGGTACATTGCCCACCCATCAAGGATGAGTACTAGTGCTATGGTGTGCATCATAATTTGTCGAACCGCTAGTTCCTGTGCATATAATAGCATTGGCAGCTCAATCCATCCTCTCACCCGATAATCATGAATTGGACCATCTAGACACTACTGTAAATTGGCCTTTTTCTCATGGAAGGTGTGGTCTCTACAGAAATGTACTCACTCTCCTCAAATTGGAATGCAGAGAATCTAGTGTACATCCTCTAAAGTGATCACCATCTCCCCTATCAGAAAATGAAACATGCAGGTATTTGCATCCCAGTGCTCGCAGAGAGGCATCAACATGGCATCGTGGTAGCTCATGGGAGGCATAAGGTACACCCAATAGATGCCCACAGCCTAAAGATTCTCTATCTCCTCTGCTGACAATGTTGGGGCTAGATCTCTCAGGAAGCTCAATTGTCTCCCTCCTAGTCATTGTTGTGATTGGGTGGGTACCTATCAATATTACATGTAAGTATGTTCTAAAAATCATCTAATATCTTCAACTTTTACATTATTCATCATGAAAGTGTACTTAAGTTCTTCTAGTGTGCTTTCCTAAAGGCCCTAAACACTTTAGAACCCTTTTGAGACTCTTCGTAAAGAAATGGGACATTTTGCAAAGAAATGGGACACTTTGCGAAGAAACGAGACACTTTGCAAACAAAAGGAACACTTTGTGAAGAAATGGGACACTTCGCTAAAAAAGGGGACACTTTGTGAACTTTTTTTCCAAGAGCCTAAATTAAGCTAGATATGCATAAAAATCATTAAATCATTGCAAAATCACTAAGTGAAGGTAGTAGAATTGACTCACCTCATGTTGATGCTCACCATGTGCGACCTGGTCTCAGAGAACGTCCAGTCTTGCAAGTGTGTAGCCTTGTTTGCTTGGCATTTTTCTATCTCACTCATCACTCTCAAGCTGGAAGAAAGTAAAATGAAATAGTGAGTAACAAAATTACTTCACTTTCATCACTTTTTTCATTCCTTTTCACCTTATGCATTGAATTAAGGTTTTTCCAATATTAAGAATTAATAAAGTACTTTTTATTCAAACCATCATATCTGGTGCTAGGGCACTCTATTTTTGACACCATTTGATGTGTCGAAATCGTGATTTCGCACCCGACATCATCAAATGTCTATCATTATGTGACATGGTAATTGAAAATTTCCTACGATATGATATTTCTTGTTCGATGTGGCTAGAATGCTACCTTGATTCCACCTTCGTAAAGCAAGTAGAATCAAGGGGGGCATACATCTACCCTCAAATTTAATTTCTAGAAGTTAGATAAAAGGAATTTTGAACAACTAATGAATTTGTGTTGCAAGATACGGTTCCTAATGCTATGGTTTTGCATATAACTACACTAGGGGCTTTGTTCTCTCATCTTTTGAATGAGTATCATTTTATAAAGTAAAAGTGCACTATTTAGAGTCATTTAGCTTACATATGCATGTAGAGTCATATGGGTGCTAAAGTGGGGGCTAACTGTGGACACATAAATTGTACTCCTTTGCAAATAGTACAATATGTGGCCTAATTAGGTCCTATTTTAGACCCCCTTACATCAATCACCCCTTAAAAACTATATTTATAGGCCCCTAATGCTCATGATTTTGGAATTTAAGACCTATTTCACTCACAAATCACTTAAATCCTAACAAGCAACATTCAAACCACTCAAATTTTGTAAAACCCACCTCAAAAATCCCTAGTGGGACTAAGTTGCCCACAGTGGCGACTTAGTCCCTTTTGAGGTATTTTTCACATCTCTTGGTCATTTTTACAAAGCAAAATTAAGAGTCAAGAGCAAAATATCTTTCATAAGAAGATTCATTAGTCTTTCTACAGAAAAGTTGAAGCTTTAGGGTAGAAAACTAGGGTTTTTGCAGGTCTTCAAGCTCACTTTTTATTCAAGATTTCACATTGCAAAGGGTTGACCATCGATTCCTATGGTGAATCATGGAGAGACCTAGGTTGAGGAGATGCAACTGGCCATCAAATCACACCTAAAGACTTGTTTCCAAAGTGATTCCATCTTTCATTTTCAATCTATCTTCAAACTTAAGGTTTACATGTCATTTATATTCATTTGAAATGTTGTACAGTTTCTAGGATTGAAGTCTTACATCATTCAAGTTTCATTTACTTATCTTATTCTAGCACATTAGAATAGGATTTTGTTTTATTTCAGATTTTCCTAGTCTTAGACACACTTAGGGCTAGGGTTTTATGTAGATTTTATCTCTTCCAAATTTAACTAGGGGTTTGACCAAGGAAAACCCCCCATTATAAATCAAATTATCTTTTGTTTTGCAAGGTTTTTCAAAGATTTAGATCTAAATTTCTATCAGAAAACAAAGTGCAGACTATGGCTTTCATTTCCACTTTCGGATTTACGGAAAATCCAAACTGGACTAAGTTTCCCATAGTGGTGACTTAGTCCCACTACACTGGTTTTTTGGGAATTTTTACAATTTCAAACACCCATTTGCCAGAAACAGCTTTCTGGGGAATTTCCTTGATCTGGGACTAAGTCGCCTAACTTGGCATAAGTGTCCTAGTTGGCTCAAAAAAAAAAAAAATTCAAAATTTCAGAAGTCTCAATAATCTCCAATTAGGTCTTCTTCAATTTCTAGGTTCATAATTTATGTTTAGTGTCTTTATTTTATTTTTTATTGATTTCATTTCATCTTTCTGCATATCACAACGTTTTTTCTAGCACTTTACATTTCTTAGATTTAGCATCAATAAATCATTTATTTTTTAGTATATTGCATTAGTACATCATAATTAGATGTACATTGTATCCCATTTACATTAATCTTGAGTGTAGAAATTTGCATTTTGGCCCCAATTCCTCTCCTTTTAGGTGAAAAACCTAGAAGAGTTAGAGGAACCCTTGGGAAACCAAAATCATTTTTTATAGGCTTTAATCCTTTGACTTCCCATGGAATTTTTTCATTTGATTTCTTTTGGACCGAGCCTATGGAACCTTTTAAACCTTGAGAAGACTTCTTTTTCAAATCTGATCAAAAATTCAAGGTGAAATTTATAGCAAAACAATCACTTACAAACATGCCTCATCCTATGATTGAGCCTACTATCCTTCACGAAACCATGTTTGAACCTAAAGAAAATCCAAACAACCAAGATCAACCTAAGATAGATCCTTCACCTATCTCTTATAAAAGACCAAGAGATAATGAAACCAATCCTATCATGCCTCCTAAGATAAACAAGTTTACAAAGCTAAAGAGAAAGTGGTTGAACAACCTCCTATGGTTCCTTTCGTTCCTCCCTTTAGGGAAGAAAAGAAACCTATGGTTGATAAACCTGCTCCTACACAAATGCAACTTGAAAATTAAACTAAAAGAAATAAAAATGCTAGAGAGTGTAGGAATAGATATTGTGCTCTTGCTTGAAAGTTAAATGAAGAAAATAGCAAGGAAAATTAATATCCGAACATAACTGAAGCAATACACATTGAGTCACCCTCTTTGCCACAACAAAAAGATCATATACCACAATCGCAATAGGAGTTGAATCCTTCTCTAGACATTATCATTCAACCTCTAGTTGTAATTAACTTGAATGATAATGATGAGATTGTTAAAATTGATGAAGAAGTGCATAATGATTTGAATACATTTTTGTCCTCTTCTATGAGCTTAAATGACAATTCTCCTAAGAAGAGTGTTGAACTTGGTGATGACCCTACTTTGGCACTTATTATTGTCCCTTTGGCTAGTTGTTCACCTTCTGTCTATGATGAACAAGATTGGGATGTAGACAATCCATTATAGGTTGACTCACATGTGCCTTACTAGTCTTTTGCATTATTTGCTTTTGGATGATCCCACAATAGTGGTTCACACTTTTTGGGACATTCTATTTTTTATTGAAATCAAATATTCTTAGAAAATATAATGATCTAAGCCTTGAAAATTTCCATTTAAAGGATTCCAATTGAAGAGGGTTTGATCAAACCACCTTAGATCAAACCCCCTTTGATAGAACCCCGCTAGTTTTAAACCATACCTATAATGGAGTTTCTTTTACACCCATAAAAATGTTGATAAAAAACCAGTTTTGATTTACCTTTTGGGGGATCAAATGAATTCATTTAAATTTTATTTTTTGTAAGTATATAGTCCTTATTATTAGCTTCCCAAAAAGTATAATTTTAAATATATCTAATTTAATTATTATATTTATTTTTGTATTTCTTGTGAATGTAGTTTTTTCACCAAAAATCAAGCTCTTTGTTTTGCACATGTGGAAAAATAGTAGATTATCAAAAAAACTTGAAAAACATCAATGCACTAGATATTGATGTCCTTGATCCAACAAAAAATAATAATTGAATTTTGATACATATAAAAAAAAAGTTATGTTTTAGCTAGTAAATCATGTGTCAATTGTAACTAGTTTGAATTTGAAACTTAATTAAGAAAAGAATATTCAATGAAATTCTATGAAACCAATTCCATGCACTAGATATCATAGTTACAAATCTAAATTAAAAAAAAAAAAAAATTATCCTTCATAGAAAAAAAGTTGTGTTAGCCAGTAACATCAATCTTTAAAAATGGTGTTTACTGTTAAAAACTAATTTTTGAGGGAGATGGAAAAAGAAGTGCAATCTGATTCCAAAAAAAAATAAAAAATAATATTTAGAATCTACGGAAAAAATGTCACAAATCACTAGTTCACATAATCTTCAAATTTCTCATAGTTTAGTCATTATAGGTGCTCGAAAGTGAAGATTTAGTTAAAAAAATTCAATTCAATGTCCAGTTTGGCCAAAAATTATAAACCAGTATTGTGGGATCACCATTTTTCATGTTTCTTTATGCAATTGTATGTGTGTAATGTGATCCCCCCATACTATTATATTTGATGTATCTCTATCTTTTTGTGCATTCCTCTATATGTACCTACATTCTTCTCTATGTTGTAAACTTTTTTCTTTGTCTTGTGTTTTCCTTTTGGGGATGACGTAAGGTGTCGAGACATTTAGGTCTCTTCCATTTTGACCCAAAAAAAAATTTTCTCCCTTTGTGTCATTCTTCTTGTTCCATGAGTATTTAGGGAATGATAATAGTTTCAAGCTCTCTAAAAACATTGTAGCAAGAACATACAGACCCCGAATCCGTAGATCTCTCATGTGTTTGGAGTTTCATTTTGGGGGAAACCCCTTTTCATGACGTATCTTCATTTGGAAATATATGATTTGGAATAGGTTTGTCCAAATAATCTCTCATGTCTTCTTTATTGTTAGCATTTATCATTTTCTACTTTAAAGTAATTGCTCACAGAATGGTGTTTCACAATTTCTTTAAAGTGGGGCCATACACTAGCATGATTCTTTTGCAATTTATGTTTCATAGTGTAGTCTTCTTACTTCATGCGATGCGTCTTTTGCTTTGTGGTGACACTGAATGTGATGTCCATTAAGAGCATTATCTCTCTTAGCATATTACATTCATCTTAGTGGCTTGATGTGACACACTGCATCCTCTAAGTTGTGAATCTCCTATTCTTCAATTGGTCCTATCTTGGAGACATTAGGCACGATGTTACCTAAGATTAAGACCTTACATTAACTAAGAAAAACTCCTTTGAACGTTTCTTACACTATTTTGTATTTACAAATTCTACTATATGGCCACTTTGCATAATACACTTTTCTTGCATGTGGTACCATCCTTTTTGTTCATGAGTTTCAAGCATACAAAGCTTTGCTTGCCTCATGAAGCTTGAAGTTCATTTGTTGTGTGGTGCCTTATCAAATTTATCAGGATGTATACCTTTGGTATGGTTGTACATATGGGATCCAAACTTAGGCATGACTTTCCCATAGCCACTTACTTGTTTGTATAAGCACAGACCGACCCCATGCATATGTGTCTCACTGGGGGCTCACCTAGTGGACGGACTGAGGTTCCACTAGCCCTTGTGAGTGTGTGTTTGGTTTGCATGGTGAACAACGTGTTCCACTTGGAAACTTTCTTGGATAAATAGCTTAGATCTGATCCACAACATGCAAGAGAAATGGTCAAAGGTTGATCCACCCCTCCTTTTCGTATTTATTTTTTCCTTTCTTCTTTATGTCTTTTGCAATGTATGCTTGTGCCTTGTTATTGCTCCTTACATTATTTTCATGTGTGTTCTTTTGTACCTATGTTTGTTTGCCATAGGATATTGATTCTGGGGGCTTGATCATCCCTCTTGGTCATTGTCATCCTATATCACTAGCATTGGTACATTTGGACCCCTCTTGATGCGAGCTTATCTACTTTAATGTGATTTTGAAGCAAGTTCATCCTCTCACTAAAGTGGGGGCTAAATTTAGTTTAGAAAAATGTCATCCTTGACATTTTCACATTTTTTGGGCCCTCCTTGCTGAAATTGGCCTTCTTTATGCCTCAAATTGGCCTTATTTTGCATCTAAAAGCCTTAATTAATACATATTTCCAAGGATAATCCTGACATATATCAAGTGACCAATTAGAATTTAATAATTTTGGATTGTATTTCCCATATTTAGTGAGTTGGGACACATATGCCACCTTGGGTGTATGGTTCCCACCTAAGTTTTGAGGCCTCGATTGAATTTCACATTAAACTAAGCATTTCTTGAAAAATGTGTCCCAAGCTTAGCCTAATGGGACTCATACACCCCAACTAGCATATGAGTCCCACTTAGCTTAGACATAATTTAAATTCAAATTCTTGGCGGGAGTTTATTTTCCTAGATATGATGTCGGCTTGTAGTGTTGTAATTTTGAGAAAATTGGCATAAACAAGTATAAATACAAGGTTATTTCATATATTTTCTCCTGAAAAATTTCATGAGCAAGTTTGACCTAAGCATTCAAGCATTCTATCATTGAAGAGCATTTAAGAGTGATTATCAAGCATTTTGGGAGCATTATTCAACTATAAAGTATCATGTCAAAGTCATCATGCATCATGTTTATTTTTGAGCTAACATTTGTGATGTAGGGTTCTTATGATTCAAGCAAGCATTCAAGTCAAGATCCACAACATTCAAGCAAGAGTCAAAATCCAAATTCATGCTAGTCATTTCATACATGTTTGCAACATCTTATTCAAGGGTTTGGTGAGTTACAACATTGCATATTTTTTCATTCATCATTTCTCGATTTTATTAGATTTCATTTCAAGGTTTGATTACCAAAATGAGGTTTCACCAAGGAAAACCCCTATCCACTAACAAAACAACATTTTTCCCTCTCTTTTATGTGTGATTACAAATCTAGGTGATTTACGTTGAAGATCCATTGAAGAGCAATACTGGAGAAAAGTTGTCAAGTTGTCAAAGTTGTCATCTACCTTGCAAGATCACGAAAAAGTCACTTACAGAGCAAAATTTAGTGTTTTAGAGCTTGAGATTTGGCAGGCGGGAAGCTCCAGGAAAGCAATAAAGGATATTAGAGTTTCAAAGCAACCCTGATACTAGGAATAAATCTCCACTTGTGGCGTATGAATCCCAGTATACCTATTTTCAGACTTTTTTTGTAGATCCTGATTCAGCAATTCCAAATTTTGGTTTCGACCCAAAACCTTAAATTGGTACTAAATCACCCCTACTAGCATATGAGTCCTAGTGTGTATTAAAATTAGAATTTCTAGGATTATAGGTCTTCATTCATGCCTCTCTAGGTTTCCAAGTGTACCTATATACTTTCTCAGTTTATTGTTTTGATTTGAACTCATTTCTAAGGAGTTTATTTAAGTTTTTCATATCATTAGGTTTTATCATTAATTCTTGCATATTACTAGTCTTTCCAAGCCCTAGCTTGGTGGTGAACCCCCTTTATACCTTTAATCACACCCTAGGACACCTTATTGTAGGTCCTTTGCCTCGTTCTATCCTTGGATTGAGATCTCTAGGGTTTCCTTAAATGAAACGTGTAGGAAATTATCCGTTCTATCTCCCACACATAGAGTGACAATTTTCAACCTTTCAAATATATATAGAAAAAGTTAAGTGATATGGAATAAACATATATATAAATTATAATTAATCTTACTTCAATTATTCATAAAAAAATAAAATATGCAACAAAAAATTATGATTTTTTTTTGTGCACTAGATGTTATTACCAATCTATATTTAAGAATTTATAATTTTATACCTTTTTGTAAAAAAAATGTGGTATGAAATAAATATCACTTTTTAAAAATGTTATTAATTATAAAACATAGTTTTTCATACTTAATGTAAAAAATTCATAATTCATCTTTTAATTTTTTTAATTACATTTATAATCTAAATAAAAAATCTCAAAATCACTAGTTCACATCATCTTCAAATTCTTAATTTTTTGGTTGCTATGGGTAATATAAAGTAAAAATCTAGTTTAAAATGTTGATTTTAATGTCCCACTTTGATATAAAACAGTGGGACAAATTATTGTGAGTTCACCACATGTCTAAAAATGAGAGTATGGATATCCTAAGATATAAATATAACTGAGGGTTTCCATACAATAATAGAGTAATCAAATTTGAATATTGAGATATAACATGCAACAAAGAATGCATCCTACATGTTTGCATCTCCATATATTTTCATTCATAAGAAGAAAACATGTTCTTCTCTACTAATATGAGAGGTCCTACTTAAGTATGTACACCATACTAAACAAGTTAAGACATCCTAATCCTCTCATGCTTTCAATTTGATGAAAATTTATATAAACTATTAACTAATAAAAATATTTAAAAGAGGGTGGAGCATACTCAAGAGTTTCATATCCTTAAAAAGTACAATATCATGAACATCAATAATATCTTTCATTATAAAAAAAAGACTAAAACATAATGTTATGATTCAAAATTACAATTTAAATACATAATAAAAAAACAATCCTGATATTAATTAAAATATAACTATCTATCTACATCCTACTCGAATAGTCTTATGTCCATACAATCAAAATTACAATCTACTGCACATTTGTTTTTTTCTAGCTTCTAAAACCTAATTTTGAACCCTTTTAAATTTTAAATACTCAAGGAATGAAGTCCTCATCAACATAAATCAAGTGTAAAAAGGATTTTACTTTTTCTTACTAAAAAAGGTCAATAAATATATAAATGTAATCAACATTTAGTAACCAATAAAGTAGTTACAATGCAACCCAACTGTAGTTAGTGTACAACGAACTTCCTAATACTAACGTACCTAATTGTTGAAGACTAGGACGTTGCCCCCTAACGTACCCCATTGTTGAAGACTAGGACGCAATGGACTTTGTCTTGGACATTATTTATGTACCCTTGTTTTGGAGTTCTTCGCACGCCGATCTGAACCCAAAATCATTGCCACACTCGAGGGGCGCAGCCAATTTTAACTACTACCTATTCATGTAAGATGATGTGCAACTGATCTCCTATACTTGATAACTCTTCAAAGCTGGCTTCGTTTTTATTCGAAAAGGGTAACTTTCCTTGCTTGGCTTTTTTTGTAGCTTCAGGCAAGGCAGCCCGTGCAATTTCTAAATGGCTACCTTCGATGAGGCTTATCTGGTATAAATTATGAGTAAGAGATGTGAATCGGGAGATAGTAAGCCAAACATGCACGAGCTAATCATATCTAAATTATTTTGGGCGGCGCCGCGGCTTATAACACTACTGAGCGTGAGCGGGGTACTTCACTCTCATGTTACTGAACAGTGAATCCCCACATAGCGCAATCATTTATGTGTAATGTTAACCATTTAAGTGAAGACATACAGCACATCAAACGAAGAGTAATTTACACTGCAATATTGACAGCAAATTGACGTTACCAGCCGTGAAATTATAAAAATAATGGAGACTACTCTATGGATGGGCGTACAAGTCACCCCTGTTTGAAGTTTCATCATATATTAAAGTGGGCTTCCTTACCAAGGCTTAGCAAGGGGAGCTTATTTTTACTTCATGTAAATCCTATGCCGGCGTTTAACACAGCACACAGTCTAATCAGATATATAATACGAATACTATCAGCACTTTGGAAGACCTTTCCAGATGAGCTGCTGGTTGTTAGAGAGTGGACAATAATATAGAAGTTCTTTGAAATTTCAGATATTTCATAAGTCGGAGCCAATCTCATTTGAGAGATGCCTTCTCTTCACGCGTGAGAACGTGCCGGAAGTGACAACGGTGGCCGTAGGGACATTTGTCCCCGGCGGCAACCATTCTACATAATTCCGTCTTATAACGTGGATGCCGAATTACGGGGCGGAGCTCTTCGATACCGTGCGCAAATTGACATCTGTCGGCGTATGGACAGGCGCCCGTATCTTGCCATTTATTGCATAGCTCTGTCTTCCACATTCCCTGGTTGTACGCTTCGTACTCCGCATCGTTACCCCCAGAAGGCAGCTGAAATAAATTATATTAGAATGTCATGCAGTTAGCGGAAACGAAAAGCCAAGGAGCAGAAAATTTTCAACGAACAACAGAAAAAGAATGATTCATCTTACAGAACCCGGAACGATATCTGGAGGTGTTGTTGCAGCGAGCCGAAGTCGATGAGGCTGGCTTGGAGAGTTGGCAGGCACTGGCTTACACTTTTTGGCTCCCTCTTTTGCTGCTATAAATCCGGGTGATCGAATAGAAATGCTCTTTGGCAGTGTCGGACGCCGAGCAAGCGGCTTGTCGCTGGCCGCGCTATCCAAATTGCATGAAACCGAGGCTGATTTGATATGATGCCCAAATTTATTGTTGAATTCAACGCTGAGGACGCTCGTGGGGCTGTTTTCAGCTACAATGTCTGTTCTGATATTTCTCTTGGTAATATTGATATATCTGTTCTTTGCCTGCTGTGCGTCCCCACTTTCTTCTATTCCGTTTGAGTGATGGGCAAGGAAGTGATGACTTTGCATGAAGGAGGGTGGTTCAACGACTTTGGAGGGAGTCGAATTCAGCAAGGTGTCGTTATACATACTTGACAATGACTCTGGCTGGGGAATAACGGAATAAGTGGAAGGATCGACTGGAATAGGCAAGTTTTGTAGAGGATAGTTAGGCATTGTCATACCGACTAGTTTAACGAACTCCATATTGGAAGCTTGCAGTTGAAGATTCTGTTTTATCAGAGAGTCGATGTCCGCCTCCGTTTGACGTAGACGGATAATGGAATCGTTGTATGTCTCTGAGAGCTCGTGATATTGTAGGGTTAGACGGACGAGCTGGTATTCTAGAGTTTCAGGGGATTGTTGGCCGGATTCGAAAAGCTGATCTTTAATGTCCCTGTGAGTCGGCGAAAAGCTTTGCAGAAAATTGTCATGAAACGATCTTCTAAATGGAGTGTTGATGCTGTTATAGTCATCTTCTGGCCAAGAAGATCTAGTTGAGATGCACTCTTTTGAAGCTGTGCTGTCATCCGATACATTTCCAGAAGAAGCATTCTCGGCATGGATTGTGCAATTAATAACTTCAGAGCCAGCCCAGAGCTCGTCTGAAAGACGGCTTTTGCTTCCAAACATGCGATGCTTCGCTCCGCATTGTGCCCCGGACAAATTTTCAGCTTCCATGCTCTCTATTTCGGTTTGCACTTGAAATTTTTTCCTACAGTGTTCAATAAAGCTGAGCAGACAACAGAATTTATTATTTAGTATCAGAAATCTGACGAAATGAATTGACAGTTTAGCTTTCTAAACAAACTAGGTAACTGTATATGAAACAAAATTTAATGTCAAATAACTCTAAACATTAGCATAAATGAACTTTGTACGGAAACAAGCTTTTGAAAAACATTAATACGCTTTATTAGGGAGGTATTTATGACTGGTAGGAGCTTCTTTCGAATTTCCCCGCTTTCTATTTAGGGAATGAAAGATCTATTAATTATTTATTAATTTTCCTAAGTGCTCGGTTTCTTTCTTGTATCTTTCAAGAAAACATTAACATAACCAGACGACTATGGCAGACACTGACATTTGAGAAAGCGATGATAAAATTGGAATCAGCTTATTAGTACAAGATTCAACGGACTTTTAAAAACCAGGGGAGAAATATCTGAGTGAAAAAGTATCGGAAGGTGAAGACAAAAACAATAGTTACAGCTTGCCGAGAATGACCAGAAGGAAATCGCGTCTTTAAATGCTTCACGAATAGTATTTCTTGCTAAAAAGTTGGAGCAAATGATAAAATGATGAAATAGCAGTCAATATATGCAATAAAGGAACCCCTAATAGTAGTAAAATTTACCAGTGAAAGCCGAACAAACAATTATTAAGAAAATTTTCAAAGTGCTGCTGAGGGTTAAAAAATACTGATATTAACCAAAATAGTGAAGCAAAATTTGAAAGGATAGCGAAAAAAACCTTATACAGAGAAATTACTGAAAAGCTTGGCTAGATTCGTGGATGAAGTATGGTTCTTACAACAACAGACCGATTGAGCTTTATAACTTCCATAAATCAAAACCACACCCACTCAAATCGCAAATGACTGATAAATAATTTTAGACAAGCAACGCGATTTGAATTCATTCCTGAGAGTGGATTCTAGCCTAATCACAGTTAAATTTCTCTAAAATAATCATGCCTAACCAGTTATTTCAGCTGAAGATCAAGAAACCAGAAGAAATTAATTCCATCAGTAAAAGTACGAATGCAATTACAGAACACAACCCTAGAACATCGATCCAAATAAAATAATTCATGAATTTATACAGCAAAACCATTGAAACAACATGATTAACCGGAAGGAACGAATAATTCCTTCAAATCCAACAGAACGTCTAAATATTCAGACAGTACGCAGATCCCAAAACCTGAAGCAAAGTAGCAGACAACATAACTGTGAATTGAAGCAAAATATTCCAGAGAAACTCGAAAGCCATACCTCAAAATTCAAAATGCGTTAGACATAGAACCAGCCGGGCATAGCCATCGCCATTGCCGTTGTCGCAGCTCGGCGGACAAATTAAAGAAAGGCTGCTCTGCTCCTGGGCAGATCAAATGGAAAACAATTTCAACAACCCTTAAGCAGTCCCCTAGATTTAGGTCTCTTCTTTATTAGAGGAAAACGGGGGCAAATAAGTTGAATGCTGAGGCTAACCAATGGTCTGGCATTCCAACAGCTAACCCCTTATATTAACCCCAGGTTAACTCATAATAAATATCTGGGCCAACTTCCCGGTGGCTCTAACAGTAGACATTTCCCGGCTGCGAAACAGTTAAGTTTGTTAACGAAACATCGCCTGTGATTTATTCAGGCGGAACATGTTCCCTTAAACTCCAACTTTCTCAATCGGGGCCGTTATGTGGTTAAAAGAATATTAGTGACATGGCACACGATGTAGAGTGAATGAGGTTGTAACTTATTGCTTGCGTGGTTTACAAGGTGGTTTATGGAGGTTGGTAGTAAGTTATGTACATGTAGCTCAACACTATCATGTGTGTGTTAGGGTAATTGATTATCCCTTCCATTTTGCTATCATTCTTCCACACAGTACCAATGCGTACGCTATCAGATACATGCGAATGCCACTCATCACCTTGGGGCGCTCGGAGGGGCATTATGTTCAAATTATGACTCATTTATCATACCTCAAGACCTTTTAATCATTTTCTATCGCTGGGATGTCACATAAAAACAACCCGTTTACTTTAGCGCCTTTTATACGGAGCATATTAACTAAGGATAAGTGGGGACTCATGACAAGTATATGGTTTAAAGTGTTTGTGGGAGGAGCTGAGCTTTTACGTTCAAATGATTAAAGGGACAATGAGTTTCATATCATTCTATAATGGAGTAATCTCCAACCATGTACTTTTAATGGTATTGGAAGGTTATCAGGAAATAGCAATCTAAGATTTTTTTCTTTTCCCTATCTCACGCGAGAAGCTTATTCAATGCGTAACGCTTTCTCGATTAGACAATATATTAAAAAACAATTATAACTAGTTGATAAATTTTATTAGCTTGGTCTTCAACCTACAAGATTTATTAGTTCTGTATTGTAAGATATAGGGGAGAGGGACCCATAGTGGAGTGGGCTTCAATAATGGGGATAGAAGCAGTCCTCAGTGGGCCTCATAGTGGAGCATCTTAATATCTAATTGCAAAACACTTTTTATCCATAAAGTACACAAACTGACAAATCATGTGATGCCACATCGGCACACCAATAAAACATGACTTAATATGTATGTATGTATGTATGTATTTTTAAAAGGTAAATTTAAATATGAAATATATTGGAGTAAATATTTGAATGAAATTTATGATTAAAATTATATTTTATTTTGGTTAATTAATAAGTGTGATAAAATTTACACACATATATAGAGAGAGAGAGAGATATAGAGAGAGAGAGAGAATCAATTCATCATTGAAAATTCACCGTCAACAATTCACTATGGAAAATTCACCTCAAGGCGGTGAATTTTACCATGGTGAATTGTTGACGGTGATTTTTTCCACAGTGAATTTTCCTAGAGCCATATATATATAGTATTTTTGAAAGGTAAATTTAAATATTCAATATACAAAATAGATTTGGAGTAAATATTTGAATGAAATTTATGATTAAAATTGTATTTTATTTTGGCTAATTAATAAGTGTGTGACAATATTTTTACACTTATAGTATTATTTAGGTCAAGGAGAGTGTTCTCATAAACTAAATTGGTCACATGGCTTAATTATTCCTTGTGCACAAGGATATTCCATAGAGTTGTCATTAAATGCCATTTACACTTGGCTTTCTGATCTTTTAGACTAGAGATCTTGAATCAAAAATTTAATCAAGTTATATTATAATTATAGATACAATGTCACATTTATATATTCAAATGTACAACCTTTCATAATTTATCACTTTGTGTAACCTAAAAACTAGAAAATATATTAGACTTTGAAGAAAATAGTACAAATTTTAAAATTATTTGGGATAAAGATTATTATACTTATGCAAACTAGCAAGATAATATATTACAAATAATTTACAAAGGGAAAATGATATATCATTTGAAGAACTTGATCAAATAACCAAGAAAAAGGAGGATCAATGTTTTAAACTATTGATGATAGAGTGAAAGCTTAAAAGATAAAGAAACATATATGTAAATATTAAACTAAAAATTAGATGCAAACCAACCAAGAAAAGAAAAAAAGGATACCCCTAATATATCATAAGATGTAACTACAATTTCCCTCAAATAATTCAAAAAATCAATAAAATTATCATGATCAAATATTCCTAGTGTTGTGCATCCCTAAGCATTATGGACATGTGGTATCATGTCTAAGAAAGTAGAAATTATGGTTTTGTTTGATAATCTATATATGTGTAAATACATAATTAATAGTATGCGGTATAAGAAGACAACAAATTTCACCACATTAAGGAATTAGCTCTTCTAATTTTGGTAGTATTTCTATAAGAAATATTTTTAATATTTTTTCATGATTGAGGTTGATTGGATGAAAAAAGTTAGTTACTTGGATTGTGAAGTGTCTACAGGTTGATAATGTGTTCAATTAGAGTTATTTTTGTTCAATATGTCTACTATTTTTTATAACTTTCAAAGTAGCATCTAATCACTATACTAAACTATAAATTAAAGTCAAATTAAAATTCTCATTACTTCAAGCATTTTTTTTGGCTGACATACGTTCAACAATTGATGGTCCCTTAGGACACTTAAGAGTCCTACCATATTGACTTGGTCCTAGATCCATGAACATGGATGGGGGCATACTATACAAGAAGAAAAATAAAAATGACAAAATTAATATATAATTGCTGACAAAAAAACATAAACTATCAAACATATATCTACAAATATATATCTACAAACTTATATATCTACTAGATATGAAAAACCATATACTCAAATCAGTGATGCAATTGAGATTGATTGAGAAGAACTCATCATAGTAAAAGGTGTCACATCAGTCATATCTAGAGTAGATTGCAAAAGTAAAATAAGATCAAGATATAAGTTAGTGTGTATTTAATCAATAATAATTTAAATGATATGCATACATTAAAAAAAATTACATGTACAAAAAATTATACCAATGTGGTAATCCAAATTCAATGGCTGAAAGAGTGTCATGTTGCACATCTCTAATCTCTTCCTCCATCATCAACTATTCAATCCCACTTAAATATACATTAACTTAACATGTACGATTTGTTATAATAATTTTAAATGAAATGCACTATAAAATAAATTTAGGTTTTACCTTTATAAAAGATTCCTCTTATTGCTCCTCATCTCCAATGGTGGATGAAATTGCATCTATTCCTCCCTTGCATGTCTCCACTACATCTATAGTATGCATTGATGCCTCATATCCTCCAAGAGGCTCACCATACAACTCATACTTAGATATGTTTAGGGGAGGCCCATTTGTATCTCCATAGGACCTAAAAATGTACATGTTTGCATGTACAACACTGATGAGGAATACAAATATGCTTGGATGATGATGTTGCCCCAGCATCAACTAAAGCATGAAGAGCATCACTATCAGGTAGTTGGGTGAACTGTGATAACTGCGTAATCAAATGGCTAGTTAAAGAGTGTATGGCCACAAGACTATGTTGGGTCACATTGACAACAAGGTCTGGATGGGTTGTTGGAGGTGGGGGAGGAAGATGAGGAGGGGGAACATAGGACCTTGCATCATATGCATTGCCCCAAGTCTATCTTGGGGCATGCCCATACCCACTCTCTAAAAAATACCTAAAATCAAAATAGTTGACATGTTTTCCTAAAACAAATTCTACATATAGTTTCTAGAGAAAATATAGAGGGCCGTCAAGATTGTTCTTGGGTAGTTTATCAAACACCACCCACCAATGTTCCCAAAATTTTACAACTATGCCCTAATGGGTACACCATTTTATGAAAAAAAATTGTTTGTGTAAACCAGCATGTTGTCTTGTTCTTGAGTTCACAAAAATTTGAGTTAAATTGACCAAAAAGTCAAACATGAATTCTATGATTTGCACTTCCTCATGTCGTATTTTTTTGCATTGTCATTGTTTGGCCCCCCATGATCCTATACAGACCCATATGCATCATATTTTTTGGGTAGACCATACTAACTTGATCTAAAAGGTATGCACCATTTTAATGTAATATGTGCACCAATCATAAGAAATATGGAGGTAAAAAAAGGAAATCTCATATGGATAATATTTACACAAAGGGGTTTTTAGATTTTAAAACAAAAAGTTACTAACTAACCCATACTTGCCTTATAAAATTTTGATAAAGTCTTCCAAGTGTATTGTGATGTAAATGGGATATCAATAGGTTTTATTCTAAGTTAGGAAGGAAATATTATAGTTATGATCTTAATAATTCCAAAAGGAAATTTTGATCCATCACCAAGAATTATATGCCATAATACAATCTCTCAAGAAGTGGCATCACTATTTGTACTACCTAAGGAATTTATCTTGTAAATTATTAACCAAGAGTTTAAGTAGATAAATAATCAAGGAAATTTAAATTAATATCTTGTGAAATGAGTAAAATTTATTCAAAGTTAAATATTTGTACTTAAGCATAGGATTGGGAGGATTGGGAAGTCCTATAAGATTGCTAATGCATTGAGTAGAAGAATTATTTTGTTACATGAAATGAAAGTAGAAGTAATGGGCACCAAGTTCATGAAGGATTTTTACCAAGATGATGCAAATTTCAAAGAATCTTGGGTAGTGTATACAAACCCAATTAACATTTACATGAGTTTATGATTTGATTATTTCCTTTAAGAAGGTTCACTATTTTAGGGGACAACAATTGTGTGTGCCTCAAGGTTCTATGATAAAAAGTAATCAAAGAGATACATAATGTTAGATTGGTAGGAAGCTTTAGGAATAATAAAAAATTTACACAACTAAACCAAATATATTATTGGCTCAAAATGGAAACAAATGTAAAGAGGTATGTAGAATGTTGTACAACATGTTAGCTTGCAAAAGGGAAAATCCAAAATAGTGGTTTATGTTGGAAATAGGATGCCATTTAATTGCAATCCTAAACAATATTTATTTCATGTGTCTCCTAAGTCCTTGGAAAGTGTTCTCAAACACTAGGATTAGAGAGAGATTAATTTTGGATGAAATAATCATTTTAATTGACATTTGTAATTAATTCTAAATAATAGGAGCATGTGAGGGCATCAAAGATGAGTTCCTAAATAATAGGAGCACATGGAGCACCCACATGGAAGGTGACACTCACCTTAAGTTCAGTTAACTATTTGGAGTAAGAGATAACACTTCTAAAAGCATGTAAAGATCCTAGGAGTTAGGGTTTGATGTTTACATGCATGAAGTTTAGTTCAATTCAGTTCAGATCAGTTCAGAATCAGTTTAGTTTAGTTCAGTACAGTACAGTTCAGTTCAGTTCAGTTATGGTTCAGTTATCTTCAGTTAGTTTTAGTTGAATGCTAGTTGACTTCAGTTAACTTGGAATGCATGACTAATGACTTGAGTTGCATGACAGATAATAGGTGGCTTCCTTCAGTTAACAGGGGATGACCATTCTTGCATGAATGGTGGAGAGAGATGTTTCAATTAGCAGAAAATGACTTGGACCCACTTTGGGCACCTAAGTTGGCTTCTTGGAATTAACTCCTTTGCATGTTAAGATATTTTAGAAGGCTAAGTTAAGTGGTCCCACTCTTGGGTGCCTACTTTGAAGATAAAGCCTTAAAGATATTTACATAATAGAGGTTGAGTTACTACTTCAATTTGGGATGCCCAAATGGATGAAGATGATGATGATTTGGCATTGTTCTTCACGATTAAACTCTACTTGGAAGATATAGGTGTGCCTTTTAGGAGATAGAAATTGAGCTTTGTAATTGTAACTCTTTTGGAGTTTACAAAGTTGTTTATTTCCTATATATCTCAAGCAAGTTGAAGAGAGTTTGTATTAGTTATTGCAAGTTGTGAAGAAGATTTGTTGAAGGAAAAAGAAGCATCTCAAGGAAGAATTGGAATTATTGTAATCTACTTCAGAGATTAAATAATATATTGATTCTTGGTGGAGTTTTTTCCCAAATGGGTTTCTCCACAGTATATGTGGTGTATCTTCTAATATTTTGTCTAATTCTTCTACAACTTTTGTCTTCATTCTACAAATGATAAAATGAATTAATTAGATAATCACCCACAAAGAATATGTAACAAAGAATACATATTTAGATCAACAAGTATCATAAATTTTTACAAAGTATTAAGTTACATAAGCACCTCAATTTTCAACAGTTTCTATATGACATTGTCTATTCTAGAGAGACTATGGGAACATACAAGTAAAGAAATTTTATCTTAGGCCTGCCTAGGACTCAAAAGGGGAATGACTCCATTTTTGTAATTGCAGAGAGATATTAGGAAATGGATTATTTTATTACATATAAGATGACTATAATGATATTAAAAATGTAGAAAATTTAGTTTCAAGAAAGTAGTCTAAGTGCATGCATTACTAAGGAACATAATATTATATCACCATATTTATTAGTCATTTTTTAAGGATGATATACAATAAATTGAACACATAATTGCATATTAGTTTAATCTATCATCCACAGGGTGATCCCATAATAGTGGTTTACAATTTTTGGCCAAACTGGACACTGAAATTATTATTTTTTACTAAATCTTCACATTTGGGCACCTATAGCGGCTAAACTGTGAGGAATTTGAAGATGGTGCAAACTAGAGTCTCATCAAATTTTATCTGTAGATTCTAAAAATATTTTTTTCAAAATTTTTGGAATCAAATTGCACTTCTTTTTCCATCTCCCATGAAAATATTTTTTTTCAGAAAACAATATTTTTAAAAAGTGACACAGACCGTATAACACATAACTTTTTTTCCATGGAGGATAAAATTCTAATTCTTTTAAATTTAGATTTGTAACTCTAATATCTAGTGCTTCCACTTGGTTAGATAGTTTTTAATTGAATATTTTTTCCTTAATCAAGTTTCAAAGTCAAACGAATTACAATTCAGACACAACGCGACTGTATAACGCGTAACTTTTTTTGTATATGTCAAAATTTAATTTAATTTTTTTTGTTGGATCAAGGACTTCAATATCTGGAGCACTCATATTTTTCAATTTTTTTGATAATCTTCTATTTTTCCACATGTGAAGAACAAAGAAATTCATTTTCGATGAAAAACCTATGTTTAATAAAACTTAAAAAACAAATACATAACAAAACCAAAACATATTAAAATTATATTCATTGGATAGCTTGTTCTGAGGAATACCATAATCATTTGAAATAAATTTTAAATTAATTCATTTGATCCCCAAAATCTAAATCAAAAGTGATTTTTTATTAGCATTTTGATAGGTGTAAAGGAGATGCATTTATAGGTATGGTTTAAAACTAGCGAGGTTCTATCCAAGGGGTTTGATCTAAGGTGATTTGATCAAACCCTCTTCAATTGGAATCCTTAAAATGGAACTTTTTAAGGCTTAAATCATTATATTTTCTAAAAATATGTGATTTCAGCTAAAATTTGTTCCTCTCAGGAATTGTAAACCACTATTATGACAACACCCCACAATCTAATAGTTAAACATAGGTGGTGAATATAAGCCTTGAAAATTTATTTAATTGTCTTGTAGGAGACAAAATAGGGAACTAGGATTTAGTCCTCGTACATGTTGAAATTTTCCCATAACAACTCATTTAATTAGCTCACACTAGAAAGAAACTCTTTCAAATTGTGTATTTCCATGCTTTGAGGGGTATAACTAAGTTACAATGTGTGGATACATGAGAAATTTTAGTTTCAAAGGAGAATATTTTTCCAAATATGTAAAACAATTCATCATCAAGTACATGAAAAAATTAAGAAAACCACCACCAAATATAAGCAAC
The DNA here is from genome assembly GCA_007258455.2 of Sequoia sempervirens. Classification (NCBI taxonomy): domain Eukaryota; kingdom Viridiplantae; phylum Streptophyta; class Pinopsida; order Cupressales; family Cupressaceae; genus Sequoia; species Sequoia sempervirens. The sequence continues at coordinate 317,489,397 of VDFB02281492.1, read as the reverse complement.
ATGTAAATTTAAAGAAGAGGATAGAAAATTTCTAGGTTGGTAATGTATTCTCCCTCATTTAAGTAAAACTAGGTCTCCAAAAGGTGCCTATAACAAATATAAGTTTAATTTTTTAGGGAATGCATGGCGTTGAAGCAATTTTGTATGAATACATACGAAATAACAAATTTATACGAATTATAATTTTCACAAATCTTCAATGTGACATACCTTTACCTTTATCATCAGATCCAAACAAGTAAAGTACATAATGGTGTAGATATGTAACTTTTTGTTTAGTGGCACCAAATACTAAAAAATGAAAAAGAAGACGCTTATTCAATTATCAACTCTAGTGGTGTAAAAAAAAATAGAGGTAAAGAGTATCTAGAGTATCTAATCAAGTGGAAGAGCAAACCTTTTGAGGATTCTACATGAATTAGCTCTTTTAAGATTAGTCATCATGCCTTTTCCTTAGAGGAAGTCATTTGAGCTTAATGAGATGGAGGTTATGCTTTCTCCTAACTAGGGTATTTGATATAAGAGCATCCTTGGAATCCTTGGATGATTAGAAATATTTTTAAAAGTGAATAAATAAATACTAATAATTTCTTCAATTTTTATTAATAAATTTCTATTACAATTATCTTGACTTCCATGATTGTAAGAGGAACATAGTTTTGTTTTTAAATCCAAAGACACCACCAACAATCATGGATAAGAGCACCTTTAGTTCAAGGAGATAAATATCACTCAAAAGATAGGATGTTGGAGCTAATCATATATTTTCTTTTTGGGAGATATTTTCACATTCAGAAAAGAGGCACGTAGGAAATAGGTAGTGTTGAAGTGGAGTTAGTCATAAAAAGAAAAAAAGGTTAGGATTGTAAGGGCTAGAGGTAAAAAACCTCTCATTCTGATTAAGTATATTAGAATTTTTAGAAATAAAATGAAAGGTTAGTAAGTTGGTTTGAAAGGGGGTTTATGTATATATAGAGTAGAAATTACAAATAATACAATGTTGCTCCATTGGATTGCACTATGTGAAGTATATGAAAATAGCATACTCTTATAAAATGAGATAGCCATAGTCTATGTGAAGGTTCATGATAGTTAAAATATTTCATTTATATTACTCTAATTTTCAAAAAACTAGATTAATCTATTGTTCTTGTGTGGATAATGGTGTTATGGTTGGGGAATTTTGTTTTCATTGATTACTTTAAGTTTTCAATTGCATATTAGTACAAGGATATTTAAGTTGGTTGTCTTTTCTAGTTGGGCCATCCCTCAAGATCTACATCATTTTTAAATAGTTTCATTTGTAGAATTAATGAATATTTTGAAATTTTGATGTCTTTATATTTTAAAAATAATTAATAATATATCTACTAAATAAAAAAAAATCAATTTATAATATATATTTATCTTTTATTGTTGACAAAGTTAAATAAAAACATAGATTCAAGTTTTACTTTTTATTTTTTAATTACATTTAGAGACATTCTCTTGTAATAAGAAGACATAAAGTGTCATGTCAGGATTGAATACATAAAAAATAAAATACATTTAAAATATATTTTAAGAAAAAATAAAAATAACTCATAATTAAATAATTTAACAAAATAATTATTACGTAATTTCAAAATAAAATACTTTAAGTAAAATAAAATAACTATCTAAATAAACAATTCTTAAGAGAAAATATTTATATAAATTAGAATAACTCTTAAATAAATAAATTAACTCAAATTATATTTTTCATATTTTTAAAATGTGTACATAAATACATACATACATACACACACACACACAAATATGAAATTCTACTTCCATTGGAGAATACCTACCAGGACTTAAATTTGGCAGTGGACCTTGCTTGTCAACAATTTTTTTAATGACGGTTATCTATTCAAAGGTGCCCTTAAAACATTATGATATACCTTAGTGTAAGTAAAATTATATATAAATCAAATATATATATCATTATAATTCTATATAAATTTTGACAGTCTATGCAAAATCTCTCCTTTCACCTGATACAATCTTGTTAAAATTTTGATTGTATTTTACGACAAAAATCTCTAAATACGGTCATATAGCCATCAAATTTAAGCCCTGATACCTACCTCTCCAAATAAATATTAAATATTTCTAACCACACCAAGCACGTAATGCTCCCACATTGACTTTTACCATTTGCGGGCCCACCTTTAAAACAAAACAATGGCTTAAAATACCTAGGCCTATTAGGTGATGAGAATTGTGATTAATAGTAAGTAAACGGTCCTTTTCATATCTGCCATTTTGCTGCTTTATATGTCTGAAAATGAAAGCTCCACTCACATTTTACTTCTCACAAGTCTTTCCTTCGCATTGGACTGGTCATTAAGTATTCATGTTAATGGTGGTCTGCGTAGCTATTAGAGCACTCTTATGGTAATCTAAAGTCCCCCTCAAAAAAGGACAATGATTTGAGATTTGAGCATTTGACATTCTATAAAGGACGCCATTTTTAATCTAATTTGGATGTATGAGGAGCCTAAGATGTTTAATCTATTTTTTTCCCTTCAAAAGTTTAATCTTCAAAATATTAAAGCTTTTAAGTTTGTCTTCCCATGTGTAAGATTACTCTTAATAAGTCTGGTGGGCTAGTTCAAGTGGTTATTGCTGTTATGCTTCATGTGGGAGGTCTCGAGGTCCATTCCCTTGAACTGACCACCTCTGTCGTGCTGGCCTCACTTGTTGTATCCATTAGGTTAGGCACTCATAGTGGCACTGACGGTTTACTCCACACCCATTCCTTGACTTACTGGGGGGTGTGCATGGTGTGCATGGGGGTTCGCCGTGAAGTACATTTCTTCGGAAAAAAAAAGATTACTCTTAATATCATTTTTTCCGCCGTAATCTTTACCCTTTTTGAAACTAAACTGCTGGGTGGTCCTGAATTTGTGAATTAAAAAACTATTTAAAGGAAAAGAAAAGAAAAGTGGATTTTGCTTAGCCCTAAGGTGTGTGCCAAATTTTATGTCAAAAAGTGAGCTCCAAATTTCTTATACTACAAGGGTTGTCAATCATTGGCGTTCTAATAGAATTGATATGTGAAAAGGTTTTCTTTGGTATTTTGTATATACAATATTGAAGATGTTTTTAATATACATTTCTTAATTTTTGTTCTTTATTCTATGTTAAGTGTGTTAAATTTTAGTTAGAATAGATTTGTTGGATTTCTTTTGAGGAGGGTGGTGTGGTTGTAATGATGTAATATTAAAAGGTTTTATGGAAATGTTTTAGTTGAAGATTTTGTAGTGTTTATAGTGAGTCGTGAAGTTTAAGTAGTGTTTAGTAAGTGTAGTTTTATGTGGATTGAAAGTTGTTAATTTAGGTGAGGATTTTTAATAAGAATTTGTCTCAAAATATTGAATGTTAGAACATTTCTCATAAGATATATTAAAATATTATTTCAATCATTTTTGTGTGATTTGAATTTCATTAAGTGAAAATTTTCATATATTTCCAATGGAAAGATTGACAAAAGGGTGAATAAAGATATTTTCGAAGAAGAATTGGTGAAAATCAAATAGAAAAATATATAATATGAAGAAAAGATTAAGTGGTTTCAAAACAATTTCAAAATCTTATAAAGGAGAATAGTTCTCAAAGAGATGAAATATCATAATTGAAACAATAGATTAATGAGTTGGATCAATTACTTGAAGTATACCAAAAGAGAATGAGTCTCTAAGATCTATGTTATCACTATATAATGTCCCATGTGATACAAATGGTTTGTAATGTCCACGTAATGCCTAATGTCTAAACAATTATATATGATATCATTTGAATAACCTTGATTGATGGGTTCTTTGTGAAAGCCCTAAAATAGCTAAACCCTTAATATGTTGAGATAGACCGCAAGCAATGTTTGCTCATATTCTTCATATTAAGTATTCATGTTTTAAATAATCCCACCACTAAAATTTTCTCATGAAATAATAACTGCAAACCTTGATTTATTTCCTTTTCCCACTAACACATAGAGGACACATTTTAATAGTAGAAGATTAACACATTCTAGAAAATCCTCATCTTTTCATATGCCAATATGAATGATTATGCATCTTTTAAATTAATCAAGTATTAGCTAATAATTAATTAATCTTTAATTGATTATTAGGCTAATTCATTTCATATGCTTAAGCTAAACTTATGAGTACTTTTTATTAACTAGAGTGAGCTTGTATTAGATCATTTTGTGGTATCATATAGGATGTTGACACTTGTCTTGATCTTATATGTTTGTCTTTTAGGGCTACTCCTGTAAAGCACTCACCCTCATTGTATTATCACTCAAACTCTTAAAGACTCTTGAGGTTCATTCTATAAGCCTTTTTTATTGAGAATATTAATGATTTTTTTTGTAGTCTTGGTAGCACGTTAGAATTGTGAATAAACATGCAATGGCTAGAAGACCAGTTGGCCAGTAAACTTGCCAATGGATTTTTAAAAAAATTGGTGGCTTCTTTCGACACTCCTAAAAAAATTCTAGTGGCATAGATATTTATTTTGGTTGAAAAAATTTCTTGAATATTCTATTTTCCTTTGGGATATTCTTTTTTCTTGCAAAATATTTCATTCGTTGAATTTTTGGGCACAAGGAATATTCCTTGAATATTTTGCCAATGTCATGCTAATGTCAGTATGATGTAAGTGGCACATACACCCCAAAGCTCCCTCTAAGCTCCCTTTGGCCCTAAAAAAGCAATTATTTTCTCTTGGTTGTAACTTGGGCATATAGTATCAATATTTGGCAAACAAGACATCATCAAAAAGTTGGTTTTGAGTAGTATCCAATGGTGCTCTTTTTTCTCTCATATTTGTTTGTTGGTATATTTTATTGCCTATCAAATTCATAGGTATTTTTCATTCCTAAGCTCACAAATTTTTACATGTTTGTCCATTTTCCATGATTCTAATGGCATTGGAAGGATCTTTTAGAGCTCTTCATATTTTTTGATTTAAGAGGATAAACAAGTTTTGAATGGACCCGAAACCTAAACAAGGGTGAACAAGCTGCCTAAGGAGAATACAAAAAATCCCACCAACAAAACAAAGACAAACCAGCGGCCGAAATCAGTTGTCCAACACAGAACCAAGATACTACATGGATCTTGAACCCATTGGTTTTGACGGGACCAACAACCCAATACAACCAAGTTTTGGCAGGGACCTTGAACCCAAGAGAAAAGCCCGCAACAACTAGGCGATAGCATACTAGTCACTCAGGAAGATTATTCTCTCCATACCACTGGCAGAAACAACTACATTATAGGTTTGTAGAAGCAAAGTCCCAAAAATAGACAAAATATTGCCCAAAAACATCCCCTCTCCACCTCTATAGGAGAGATCATCACAAGAGCTCGAGGCTCCAAGCATGTTCCATAAAAGCCAATTGCTCACTTCACCTCTATAGGAGACAAGACCAAGCTCGTCCAACCCACCACAGCCACAACACCCCAGCACACCAACATTCCACTTCAATAGAAATGGGATCCCCCTCAATGGGAAAAGCCAGAAGAGACCTTCATCCGCATAATACACCTCAACCCAAGAGGGAGAGGACTCCACCTCCAAAGGAGAGGCCTTCACCTCAAAAGAAGACCTAGTATTCAGAGAGAAGGAAGAGACCGCAGTGAGATAGAGGACCTTAGCAAGCAACAACAAAAGCATCTGGGTCTTCAAAATTATCTCTGCTCTCAACAAGAAAAACCCCTGAAAACAACAGCACAGACCCACACCAAACCCAACAAAGCACATGGAAGAGAACAACCTTATTTGATCAACACAACCACTCCATCTTATGGGCCAACCACCCAAACACAAGCTCCAAACCAATATAATAGGCACTAAATTCCATCTACCATTTGGAAACCACAAGCATGCCAACAAAACCCCCAAAAGATAGCCCCCAAACAAAGAACACATAGATGCAACGAACAACCCAAAGGAAGTGAGAAGAAAAAAAGTCCAACAAATAAAGCCCCCAAGCCATCCTACTACACCGAGCAAAACTAGAAATAAGCCTCTTCTTCAACCCAGAAACCCCAAGGACACCTGAGCAACCACACACTCCCTGCAGGGAACAACAAAGTGGAAGGGGAAAACGCACTGCACCAGAAAACACAAAGGGCCACAGACTTTCCATACTGACAAAACCCCCAAAAGATAGCCCCCAAACAAAGAACACACAGATGCAACAAACAACCCAGAGGAAGTGAGAAGAAGAAAAGGCCAACAAATAAAGTCCCCAAGCCATCCTACTACACCGAGCAAAACCAAAAATAAGCCTCTTCTTCAACCTAGAAACCCCAAGGACACCTGAGCAACCGCACACTCCCTACAGGGAACAACAAAGTGGAAGGGGAAAACACACCGCACTAGAAAACACAAAGGGCCATAGACTAGCCCTCTAACACTCAACGTTAACCACAACAGCATCAAAAGTAGTAATGCCAAGGGAGAAGCCAAAACCCGGCATAGGGCAACCAAAGACCCCGCCAACCATTGTATCTCCCACCTTAGAGAAACCCCCAACCTCTTCTGAGGCCCTCTCAACATTGCACCCACCAGATCCACCGCTTTCCCTTCTCAACTTCGAAAGAGATGACTCCCGCACAAAAATCCAAAGGAGCACAAACCTTTGCACAAGCCTTCCACCGCAGTTGATGGTCCCAAACAGTTGCTTCCCCCCGCCATCATCATCCTCCGATTCAGATTCCTCCTCTCCTGTCTTTGTAGATTTCAAACTGCCTCTGTCACTCCTACTCCTGCCCGTTTGCATGATATATGACTTGGTGATGATGTTAGTTGGATTACCAGTAGCTCTTCATAGTTATTCATGTAAATTTTCCAAATTTTCTTCAAAGTAATTTATGTTTTGTTTTCACATTTTGGTGAATTATTTGGACATTCTAGCTCTTGGATTTTTTTTTTGTGTAGGATGAATTTTTCTATGCTGTTCTACTTGTATTTTTAGTATCCTTTCCTATTTAAGCATTTTGAGCATCCTTTGCATGCAATTTATCTTTTTTAGATGCACTAAATTAAAGTGCTACTATTGTACTTGCTTTTTGGAAATTTTGTACATCATGTTGTACTCTTTTTACTCACACTATGTGTGAAGCAATTTTTCCTTAATCTCTTTTGAATTTAGGCTTTATACCTTTTTGGCTTCAAATGAATCTGTACTTAAAGGAAAGTCATTCTACAAGGTGCACAATGCGCCACGTGGTGGTTGCATGGATTTTGTTTATCATTTTCCTTTTGAGAGAAAGTTAGGGCACGTGTCAGCTCGGCAAATATTTTCCCAAATGTAATTTTCATAAATATGAGAATCCCCACCTGATTGACACGTCATCTCTTCACTACAGGTAGTTTGCACTTTTAGGGAGCAATCTCTTTTGGATTTTTTTAGAGCATGTTGGGTCTTTCTTGTTTTCAGGATGGAAACTTTGAGTTACCACTATCAAGCTATGTGATTGGTCAACTAGATTTTTTCCAAGTTGCTTTCTAGGATCTGATTTTTTTCATATAACAATCTTTGCCAAATATCTAAAATGGCATAAATGAGGTAGTTGAGAATTAATGAGAAAATATTGTCGCAACCTAACATGAGATCTAAGATCAGATCATGAGCTATCAAATGTTGCAATCTGGCAGTATTTACTTCTGGGGCATTGGTGGAAGCTCTCCCTTTTCAGCTATAAATAGGAAGAGGCAGCAGAAGCAAAAAAGCTTTCCCTTTTGGAAAAAAGTTCTTTTAAGTTTTCTTAGTTATAGAGATATTTTCATAAGCAAAAAGCTTGCAGAACACTTCTTCTCTCTAGCATGTTATATTGTTTTTACTCAAACTATTATTGTATTGGCATCTGACCTTTGTTTAAAAGTTTATTTGATATTTAAGCATAAACTTGTTTAGAAGAAAACTTTGAAACTATGCATGTTATGGCCTTTTTCAAGTTTCTTCTTTATGTTTACATTCAGAATAAAATGCTGAGTTAAGCTTAATTCGAATTGTTTGAGTAGTTGATTTCCATGATGTAGGCTTATATGATATAGTAATAACCTATAGAAATTGGATTATGTTTGTTGAAGTTCTCCAGCTTCCTTACGAGTTCTTTTTTCTTTATACTATGATATAAAAGAGGAAGGGTTTATGCAATTTTTTGAATGTTTTTCTGTTAACTTTTGGAACATTTATGCTTGATTGGACCTTAATGAACACTTCCTATGGAGAGATTTGAAAGACTACAATGTGCTTGTATTTGTCCTTTGTTGCTCATTTTCTTCCCAACAATGAAGGGTTGTCGCATTTTGTGTCTAATATGTCATTCATAGAAAATAATTGGATTTAAAATCTTGTAAAAACCTTTGGCGCATCGCTATTTTCATGTTTTATGTTTACATTTCTTTCTACCTTTTTCTCTAGACTTAGAGAAGAGCTAGATTTCTATAAAAATATCGGAGGTATTCAGCGAGGCACAAATTGGCTCCCCACTCACTAAATTTCCCATAAGGTTGTCAGAGAGGTAGAAGCATTGATGATCAAAAATTATTTTTATGGCACATCTAGTGCCCGACCCAAAGTTTTTCGAACGTCTAATTGGAAGTCTAAAATATTTCTCAAATCAAGCCAAGGTAAAAAGCTAGAAATTTCATGCTCAGAGTCCAAACGAGAGTATCCTCAAGAGGCCATTTCCAGTACTCCTAGTTACTCACCTCGATATCTAGGAGAAGAATACTTACATGTTCTTTATCACATGTAAGGAGGAATAGAGCAAGATGTGAGAGCCAAAAATCTAGAGCCTTATCTACCCCACCTGGAGGTCAAACTTTCCAAATAAAAATACCAGTATACTCATTTCATAGGAATTTGTTCTCCATGGCTCACATAGTTTCCCCTACTCCTAGAAATTTCATGACTTGGGATAGTGGTAGTTTGCTACAACTTCCCATGCCCCCAGACGTGTGGCCTTCCATACCTACTAACACCCTGAAGGCTATTCCAATTTTTTTTTTGAAGACTTAAAAACCCCCTCTGAACACCTCTAAGATCTAGCGGAGGTATATAGGGTACATAACCTAGTGGAGGAAAAAATTTCTCTAAGACTATTGGCCACTTCATTAAACGGAAAAGCTTAAGATTGGTATCGATCTTTGGCTTCCAGTTCTATCCGCTCTTGGGACCAGCTCAAAAAATGGTTGTTCAAATGCTTCTTAGAGAAGGGAGATCACTCTTCATTACTACATCAACTATTAATCACTATCAAAAGAGCCCCGCAAGAGGCCATGAGTGACTTCAACACCAAGTTTCACAAAACCTGGCAAAGAATCCTTGTGACCGCTCAACCCCCAGTTGCGATGGCATTTATGTTATACCTGAAGGATTTCAATTCAAATATCATGGTTATGATAACCTCTATGGGAGGGGATATCTTACTTGATGCATACAAGTTGGTTGTGCATGTAGAAAATAGTTTGATCGACGTTGGAAAGCTTCCACCATGACCTTCGATGCTTGTATTCATAGAAATCTTTGATGGTCCTCAAGAAGAAGCTATTCCAAGCACTTTTGCTACAAAGATAGCGACATCAGTCACACTTCAATCCATGTATGTGTACCCTAATGTTCAGCCAAGCATGTCGGGCTCTTCCACTCTAGTAGCAAACATCAACGATACAAAGAGTCTCATGTGGGTTTTGCTAATGAGTTAGTTCTCATCAAAAGATAGCAAGTGACACTCCGAAGCAAGCCACTCAGACCTATCAGGAGGGAAGGCCATCCTATCAACAAAATGCGTACCAAGGACCCACATGAGGAGGAGATCAAAAACAACGTTCGCAAACTAGATAGTTTCGATCACTATGCTACTACAAATAGTAAAGGACAACCAGAGTAAAGAACTAATCCTAGGCTAGAACAACCTAGTGGAAGATAAGAACGTGTGGTGCTTGCCATGTAGTGATAGTCACATGCCCCAAAATTTTTCGAGGGAAAATATGCAATAGAAGATAGTAGAACAAATAAACAAGGGCACACTCCCAAATGTGGAAGAATATGAGTCACCCCAAATGGAAAACGCCCACTTTAGAGTGCAAATGCAAGGAATGTCTTTAGAGCAAGAGCTGGATATTGTGCCTGACCAAGCGTTATTTTCATGGATGGAGGAAGAAGATGCAGTATTCATGAATGAAGCTCCGAGGACTAGTGCTCCACAAGTATAGTCAGACTATAACACAAGATCCAAAAGGAGGCTCACTAGAGAATACGTACAACAAGCTCTACCACGTCCTCAGCTACATCAACCGCCACCGCAAGAAAAGTAGAC
>VDFB02281492.1:317402344-317478930 GCA_007258455.2 Sequoia sempervirens | reverse complement strand
AGGCATGAAGATAGGTGACCATTTTCAACAAGATCTATGGCGTCAGAAGAAAAAAAATGAAGATATATCCACTTCCCCTCATAAGCAATGCTAAAAGTCAGGTAACATTGAATAACCAAAAGGCTGAGGGCGAAATCAAAAATTTATTGGTGGCCTTAGGTTGGGTCCTCATTTGTGACAAGTGGGACTATAACCCAAATAGGATTTATAGTTTGAAACATGAGATTCATGAATATTTCGAGAGGAGGAATCTGACTTGAAAAAAGCATGAAGGTGTACATTGATTTGACTCGCATTCCATTCCAACAACCAAAATGGCTAAATTTCTATGAACCGTAGGTGGAGTATCAGAGGAACCTCCCGATGGGAAAATCCCTCAACACACAACTGAAGTGAAGGGGATGGTCAAAAAGGAAAAAGGCAGACTTTTGGAGGTTCTGATAGGTAATGAGGTGCCAGGGGACCCCGTTTGGTAACTTTCAACCACTTGATGATGAATTTGAGGATATATATAACAAAGAGGCTAATTTCAACAATAGCAATCTAGAGATGAGCTACGAAATTGACGAGGAACAAGTTCCACATTAGGTTTCTTGGCCTCAGGAATCTGACAGTCAGAGAGACTTGAGGCAAAATGAAACACAAGCTTTGTCCTCCTCTAGTGCCCGAAGTACAAAGGGAAACAAACCCAGCAGTCTCCAAGAGGGTTCACTATTGTTGTTGAAGGCTAGGTTTCAGAAGGATCAGTTGCCAGAGGATTGGGACGTACTATTTCTGGTCATGCAAAGAGAAGACGGATCCAAAATTTGGGTGCCCCTAATGTGCCAACCCGACAAGAAGAAGTGGAGTCCACCCTATAAAATGTTTTGACCACTATGGCTCAGGTAAGTTTTGCTCCCCCACTTCTTCCTGTTTCAACATCTTTGGTTAATCCTCTACCTACTCCCTTGGAAAGGAATCCTCCATCCTCAGACCTTGAGTTGATAATCCTGAATGCACCCCCTACCATTTTCAATGAATCTTCTGAAGCTACCTTGCACACTGAAGGAGTATCATCTGTTGTGGCCGCTATTATTTCCCTATCAAGGGCCCCCATTGAAATAGTTGAGACCTCCGCTTTACCCATCACTCCTGGCCCATCTACTACTAGGAAGGCACCTCTCCATCAATCTGTTTATGTGTTTACTCCAACTAGTTTTTCCCCTGCTCAATTAGGTATCCCACCTTTTTCCATGATAATGCTACCTTTTATGTCCCCACTTGCTCATGCATTTGAGGTTTCCCCTTCTGTCACCATTTTTAGACTACCTCTTGGTTCTTCCATTGCAGTATAGAGCATTGATGTCCATTAGACTCTTCAAGGTCATTTTGATGCTACCAAGCAAGCTTGATAGGAATAAAGGAAAAAAATATTGTTAAAAAATACCAAGATTCCCGCTACCAAGAAGATTGAAGCTTGCTTCAATGAAGAGTGGAACTCTCTACTAATCACTACCATGAAGCTACTCATTTCTAAGCCTGAAGGGAAAATGAAGATGGAGGACTACAACATTCATTCCATGGGCTTGGAGTTGAACAAAACTCGCCCGTGCGACAAAGTGGTCCTAGCCAAGGTCACTCAAAAGGTGGTCTATATGTTAACTACGAAAGTTTGGACAAGAAATTGAAGAAGCTCGAGGTAGATTTGGAAAATATAAAGGAAATAGTGAGTCTAGATTGTAGAATGAGATCCGAGCCAGAGAAGCTGAAATGACCCATGTAAAGAAAATTCAAGGCTAGCAAGGGGAAACATCTAAGTTACTTATTGAAGCTCAAAGTGAATAAGTTCAACTTCATGCTAAAATTGAAAATATGAAAAGAGAGTTGAATGATGTTTGATCCTAAACTTCTGACGATCTTTGGAAAGACCAAGCGGAAGCAAAAGAGTCAAAACAAGAGATCAAAAGGTTGAGCTCAGAATTGACAAATTCCCTCAAAGAGAGAGGTCAAATGGAGGAAAACATAAGAGAAAGAGAGGCTTAGTTCAACCAGGAGCTAGCTACTGCATGAGGATCTTGAACCCTCTAGATAATGAAGAAGATGGTAACCACACATTAGGAGAAAATAATAGTTGGTGTCACCATTCTTGGGCCCGCTTTGCAATTCTTAAGAGATGTTCAGGAATTGAATTCTAAGGTTGGCCCGATGGCTAATCACTTCATGCAAAATGCTCACCCCAAGTGGCGGAATCACACAACTTCATTTCAAACTTATGCATAGCCACTGATAAGGCCCTAAAAAGTGTGGGGATTCCTGATTGGTGGGTCACCTCTATCAAAGCTAATGAGATCATCAACTATCACAAGGTTGCAGAAAAATGTAAAGAGTTTTAGATGATGCTGAACAAGCGGGTCGTTGAGATCAAGAAGGACTTTGACGTCTTGGTTAACTATGGGCTACCTCCTCTTCTTTAACTAGATGAAGATGTGTTGACGATTGAGTAGGTCACAAATGCAATCCAACAAAAGTTCCAGACCTCTACAAAACTCCCAAATTCAAGTACAATTCCCATGGTTGGTGATATCGAATGTGATATTTATCCTCTTTCTCGACTCTATTATCACCTTGGAGTGGTTTGTTCCAGATGGGGATTTGTCTCCTTTAAAGAAGTTTTCAAGCTAGAGCAAGCATATCGAAAGATCTGTACTCTCATCCTACCAACTAATGCAGACTTGGAGGCGCAACATTCCACTTTCCTCAACCTCCAAGAATTACCAGAGGCCTAGGTTCGTGCCTCCATAAGCGAAGACCCCTTGTGAGTTGCCAGAACTATGAAGCATTTTTTCCTTGATCGTTTTGATTTTCGGCTTGTTTAAAGTTTTCAATTTCAGATGTTCCCATGCTCAAGTAGAATTATCATAAAGGTGTTCAATGTGCCATGTGGTGGTTGTGTAGCTTTCTTCTTTCACCTTCCTTTCGAGAGAGAGTTGGGACACATGTTGGCTTGTCAGAGATTTTCTAAGGAACTATATTTAGGAGCTCAAAATTTTCTGCTTGTTTGACATGTCATCTCTTCATTGTGGTCGGATTGTGCTTCCTATGGAGCAATACCTTTTGGGAGTTTGCAAGACCTTGCTGGCATTTTCCTTTTCTTAGCTTTCGGGATGGAAGCTTTGAGTCGGTGCCTTTGGGTGATGTGATCGGTCAATTAGATCTTTTTTCCAGGCTGTGTTTCTAGGATTTGATCATTTATGGACATCTATCTTTGCTAAATATCTGAAAAACATTAATGTGGAAGCTGAGAGTTGATGAGCAAAGATTGTTGTGACCTAACCAAGGATCTATGATTAGATCGTGTGCTATCAAAAGCCAACACCTGGCAGTGATTACTTTTGTATTATGGCAGTGTTTTCTTCTTTCTGTAGCTATAAAAGAGAGGCAGCAACAGATGAAAGGGTTGGATTCCAAGTTTCAGTTTCCTTTGTCAAGGAAATTTTTTTTTAGTCTTCTCAGGATATAGAACTATTTTTAGAAGTAAAGTTGTAGAAATACTTTTCTCTGGCATGTTATATCTTTTAAGGCTTAAACTATTGTCGGATTGGCATCTAACCTCTATTTTAAAGTTCATATGATATTTAAAGCACAAATTATTGAGAAGAAATCATTGAGACTATGCATATATGGCCTTTATCAATCTTTCTTTCTTTATGTTTTTGTTCTGAATGAAACATTGTGTCTCACAAGCTAAATTTGAATAGTTTAAGTAGGTGATTTCCATTTTGTATGCTCATATAGCAGAATAATAACTTGTGAAAATTGGATTATGTCATTGGACTTCTCTGTTTTTCTAAAAGGTTGTTGTTTTATTATATTATGATGTATTAGGAGGGAGAGTTCATGCAATTTATGAATTATTTTTTTCCTATTACCCTTAGAAATATTTATGTTTGATCAGAAAGTAATGAACACTGTCTACAGAAAGATTTGAAAGTTTGCACTGTGCTTGTTGTTAGCCTTTGTTGTTCATTCTCTTTCTAACAATGAAGGGTTGTGGCATTCTGTGTTTAATTATATCAATCACAGGAATGGTTTGGCTTGAAATGTTGTAAAAGCATTGGCGCATCACCATTTTTATGTTTTATATTTACATTTCCTTCTGCCCTTTTCTCTAAACCCCAAAGAAGAGTTGGATTTCTATAAAAATCCTGGAGGTATTCGGTGAGGCACAAATTGGTCCCCCACTCATTAAATTTTTCATAAGACTATCAGAGAGGTGCAAGCTTTGATGATCAACAAATAACACCAAAACCTCTGAAGCCTAATGCATGCAAAAGAAATAAATGAAAAACTTTGAATTTAAACCCTTTAACCCCAAATAGGAAATTATGTCGGGTATGTGCAGGATCATGATGGGCCAAAAAGTGCTGATATGATGGGTATGTGTAGGGTATGTGCCATTTTGTCTAGCCATTGCATCACATTGTCCAACAAATGTAGTGTACTTTATTTTCGTCACTTTGTCAATTAGATGTGTCATAGATTCTCACAAATTTGTTGCACCATCTCAAAAATGCATCATACGGACCTACAAACACAATAAAACTCACAAATTACTTCAAATTTTGTTAGCTTCACGTCAAGTTCACCAATGTAGGATAGGTTAAAATCGAGTGACAGGTAAAGATCAATAGTAGCAACAAAAACTACTTAAAATCCAAACCGAAAAGACTCAAATCCAAACAATAAAGCACAAATAGGAATAGGAAACAAATAACAAAGCAATATACCAAACTTCCTATGCCATGGTTGAATCATCTTCCTTGCATCTCGTCCATTTTTGTTATATATACAATCTTTCCCTCATATTTTGTTGTATGCAACTGCTCAGACAAGTGATAGTGATAGCAAGAATATCGTAGATTCATGGTTGTAAGGTCGAAATGACAGAGACAACTCTCTTTTATAAAAAAGGCATTCAATTGGACAAACAAGATTGGAATCCAATATGATGCCAAGATCAATGGACGAGGTTGCTTGCACAATGAAGAGATAGGGTTAGGGTAAGAAAAGGGCGTGCTAAGGATGGATGGTTTAGATTAAAAGAACACAAATTATCAAGGGTTAAGATTCAAAAGAGGAATTGGAGGGAAAGTAGGGTAAATTAAATAATCATAAGATTATTTGATTTGAGAGGAAATATGAGTAATTAAATAATCAAAGTGGTTATTTAATTGTAGAAGAAGTGGGGAAATGTGATTTTAATTTAAAATATTAGAAACAAGCATTTAATTAAAAATAGAGGAAAAGGGGTCTACCTTTAAATAATTCTATATTAAATAATTAATTTAATTATTTAATAGTCTGCAAACTATTAAATAATTAAATTAATTATTTAATAAGGAAGGGAAAATGTTAAATGAATAGTCAAATAAAAATAATTATTTAACTATAGAAGGAAGAAATGAAGAATGAATAATTAAATAAATAGGAATTTATTTAATTATAGAGAGAAAAAGGGCATTAGTGATGTAATTAAATATTAATTTATTTAATTAATTGAAGGAAAAATAAAGAATGAGAAATGAATCAATTAAATAATTAAAATTATTTAATTAATAGAGGAATATGAATTTAGACAATAATCAAATAATTAAAACTATTCAATTATGTGAAGAAAAAGGGAAATTGATAGGAAAAATGGTGTTCCCAAATCTAGGACATTTTTCAGTGTCTACATTTAATAATGAAGGAATAATAATACCACATAATGACCCACCAATATTAGAAAGCTCCTTTTAATTTTTGTCTAATTCATCAATTTTTATACTAAAGTGAGTGAGGGAGAGTAGGGAACCCTTTCTAGCTCCACTAGTATTATAGGAAGTTGTAGAAGTGTCATTTACTATACATAATTAAAACTTGACTAGTTCGTGAGGTCTCAAAATTACTTGAAAAATAATGTCATGTAGACCCAAATCAACAATATCAAGGCATTAATAAAAATTAACAAAGAAACAATATAGGATCACGAAGTCAAAATACAATCAATCATATGATTTAATCTTTAAATCGAACTTGAATTTGGGAATAAGTCTTAAATTTATCCATAAAGGATGAGATGTAGATATATATAACAATTGTATAAATCTTGAAAAGTATAGACCAATGATGATATTCTTATGATTATTAGGGTCAAGGGGATCACCAAGCTTGTAGAGAGGATAAATTATATGAGAAACTAGGATGGAGAGAATATATAGATTATTATTCTATAACTAAATCAACAATAGAAAAAAAATTACAAAAGTTGAATAATTTAGGAATACAAATTGCACTCTATCAATATCAATTTCTTTATTAGTTTACAATTTATATAGGAATACAAATTGCACTCTATCAATATCAATTTCTTTATTAGTTTACAATTTATATATGAATTCCTTTATTTTGCAATGCAAGTAAGGAAATCAAAAGAAGATGATGAATAAAAAAGTGAGGTATTGCAATTAGAGGTTCATTAATAATATTGTATAAGTTAGAGCCACAATGGAACCAAATATAAGGGTCGGTGATATGATAAATGTTCCTTTGAGGGATGATATCATGCAAAATGTTTTAAAGGTCAATGAATAAGGTAGATAACATGTTATTATACTAGCTAGAAAGGAATTACCACTTTTTGCATCATAAAGTAGTGTGATACATTATATGATGACTCTTAGTAGAAACTATCATGTATAAGTAAGTCCTTGAGTGTCTAGTGATTTTTTTTTTAATATTTTCCATCTAACTATTTATTCATAGGAAACTACCTAGTTCTTTGATTTCTATCTCAAGAAGTAGAAAATGGGAAGAAATTTATAGTAGCAATCCAAAAATTCTAATGAGGTAGCTTTCTCATGTCTAATTATGATACAATTATGAGAAGGGAAAAAAGTTCTCAACATAGGCATTGGCTTGCAATGAAACTAGGAATGAGAGATAATGCTAAGTTTTTAGGTTAAAGGAAGAGTGTGTATAGTTGGATAACTAGGGCATGTGAGGTTACAAAAAAATGTAATATATCTAGTATGTATGTTAGATTCCAAGAGATAATCACCTATGTTAGTTTCATATTTATGGTTAAAACATGTAATCCTATGTGAATTTAAGAATCAAGAAACACCATTCCAAATAAAAAGGTGGTGATGTTCACCCATACCAACTGAAGATCTACCATGAGAGTTGATTTATACTTCATCCATAGAGGCTCAAGATATGTCAAAATATTATATTTCAATAGTTACAAGAAGATCATCCCATGATAATTCATGCATAGTAACTTCTTGTGTGTTTCTACATGCATTGAAGTCTCCAATCATAACATATTTTTTAGAAAAATAATGATTTAGGACTTGAGAGGTTTGATCTAAAGGGTTTAAATTAAAGACATATAGATCAAATACCCTTAGATCAAACCCCCTTGAATAGAAACCCCTAGTCTTAAATAAAACCCTCAATTTAGAGTTTCCTCTGCACCTATCAAAATGCTAATAAAAAAGATGGGTATGTTCAGGATCATCATGGAAAAAATATGCCCTTAAGTGGCTATAAAATTCAAAAAAATCAGAGTTAGGTAACTTGACATAAAAATTTGAATAAGTTATCTATATTATTTCAAAAATATGTAAGAATAGAATCTATAGTAAATTGAATGTAGTTTCTAAACTACTAAGTTTTTTTAAATCTATTTGTGAAAATTTGAAATTTCAATGCAATAGCACTTAAATTTCAAGGAAAAATAAAAGTAGGTGTCTACCACCCTAACCACAATAAAATGATAATATTTTTTATAAGATTTTAGATATAAGTAGAGGACTCATGTCCCGATGTGATGCATATTTTTGTAATTTTTTCCAAGTAAATAATTAATTATGATTTTTTATTACAACTTTTAAAAATATAAAAACTTGTATGTCTGACCACCTTAACTTGGTCAAAACTTCATGAAATTCAATATTTTTTTAATCCTATAGTATGTGAAGCATAAAATGTGACACATGTTTCAAATTCAAATATGTGATACTGTTTGAAAGCTATAGATGTTTTTCAATCAACCTACCAATTGGGACTTTAGTTGTAATTCAAATAGAAAATGAATAATATTATTTATTAAATTCAAAGTAAAGCATAATTTATATTGGTGGAAAACTAAGAATCTCCTTTAAAAACCCCTTTTCGTTTCATAAATTTTGGGTAAAGAAAAAGTTGTCAGCCACATACCCATCATATCGCCACTTTTTAGCCCATCATGATTCTGTACATACCCAAATATTTTTTCTTCACATTTAGGGGATCAATTCAAGTCATGTAGAAATTTATTTTTGTAAATATGTAGCCCTTATTATAATTTTTCAAAAATTATAATTTTGAATATATTTATTTTTTATTTTCTATGAATGTAGATTTTTCATTGAACATCAGGGTCTTTGTTTCACACATGCAGATAAATAAAATAATAGAAAAAAATCTTAAAAAATTGTGTACTAGGTATTTTGATGTCCTTATTTCAACAAAGAAAAAAAAAATTAGATATTGTAGTGTAGAAAAATGTTTCCCTTGACATTTTCACATTTGTTTGGGCCCTCCCTGCAGAAATTAGGCTTTTATGCCTTAATTGGCCTTATTTTCAATCCACAAGCCTTAATCAATGCATCTTTCCGAGGATAATCTTGACATGTATCAAGTGACCAATCAAAATTTTATGATTTTGGATCGTATGGACCAAATTTAGTGATCTGGGACTCATACGCCACCTTGGGCATATGGGTCCCACCTAAGTTTCATAGCCCCAATTTGAATTTCACATTAAACTAAGCATTTCTTGAAAAATGTGTCCCAAGCTTAGCCTAATGGGACTCATATTCCCCAACTGGCATATGAGTCATGCTTAGCATAGACCTAATTTGAATTCAAATTCTAGGGGGGTTTTATTCTCCTAGATTAGATGTCAACTTGTAGTGTTGTAATTTCAAGAAATTTGACATAAACACGTATAAATACAAGGTTATTTCACATTTTCTCCTAGCAATTCTCATGAGCAAGTGTGACCTAAGAATTCAAGAATTCTAGCATTCAAGAGAATTCAAGAGTGATTATCAAGAATTTTGGGAGCATTATTCAAGTATCAAGTATCATGCAAAAGTCATCATGCATCATGTTTGTTTTTGAGCTAGCATTTGTGATGTAGGGTTCTTATGATTCAAGCAAGCATTCAAGTCAAGATCGACAACATTCAAGCAAGAGACAAGATCCACATTAATGCTAGTCATTTCATACATGTTTGTGGCATCTTATTCAAGGGTTCGATGAGTTGCAACATTGCATATTTGTTCATTCATCATTCCTCCACTTCATTTGATTTCATTTTAAGGTTTGATTAACAAAATGGGGTTTGACCAAGGAAACCCCCTATCCACTAACAAAACATAAATTTTCCCTTTCTTTTATGTGTGATTGCATATCTAGGTGAACTAGGTTGAAGATCCAATGAAGAGAAAGATTGGAGAAAAGTTTTCAAGTTGTCAAAGTTTTCATCTACCTTGCAAGATCACAAAAAGTCACTTACAAAGTAGAATTCAGT
The DNA here is from genome assembly GCA_007258455.2 of Sequoia sempervirens. Taxonomy (NCBI): domain Eukaryota; kingdom Viridiplantae; phylum Streptophyta; class Pinopsida; order Cupressales; family Cupressaceae; genus Sequoia; species Sequoia sempervirens. Next base: position 317,469,329 of record VDFB02281492.1, on the reverse strand, counting down.
GTTTTAGAGCTAGATATTTGGCAGGAGGGAAGTTACAAGAAAGCATTAGAGGATATTCGAGTTTTTGGAGAAACCCTAATAAAAGGAATAAATTTCCACTTGTGGTGTATGATTCCCAGTATACCTATTTTCAGACTTTTTATGGAGATCCTAATTCAGTAGTTGTAGATTACGGTTTTAGCTCGAAACCCTAAATTGGGACTAAATCACCCCTACTAGTGTATGAGTCCTAGTGTGTATTAAAATCATAATTTTTAATATTTCAGTTCTTCATTCAAGCTTCTTCAAGTTCCCAAGTGCACCTAGATATACTTTCTCAATTTATTGTTTTGATTTGAACTAATTTCTAGGTCATTTATTTAAGTTTTGCATATCATTAGGTTTTATCATTAAGTATTTCATATTACTAGTCTTTCCAAGCCCTAGCTTGTTGGTGAACCCCCTTTATACCTTTAATCACACCCTAAGACATCTTATTGTAGATCTCTTTCCCTTATTCTATCCTTGGATTGAGATCTCTAGGGTTTCCTTAAATGAAACGTGTAGGAAATTAGTTGTTATATCTCCAAAACATAGAGCGACAATATTCAAACTTTCATTTTGGTGAACCTAGCCTTTAAAACACCTTCATTTATGATTTGGAGTGCATCATAGTCCTAGATCTAGCTTACATTAACTTTACATTAGGTTTTGTGTTAGTTAATTTGCATCTAGGGTTTCAAAATCTTGCATTAGTAAAAGTGCATAAAGGTTGCATTTTCTCCTCTTGCATCATTGCAATTCACTTAAAATTTGTAATTACAGTATTTAGTCTAGACATCATTCAAACTAGAGAACCTAACATTCAATCAAAAAAATTTGAAATTTTTGCAAAAACCTTAATCTGAGACTCATACTCTCCTCTGGGTGATTTAGTCATAGTACAAGTGGTTTTTCCTGATTTCTAGGTGTTTTGTGTTGACTTTTTATCAACATTTGAAATCATGAAAAGCCCTAACCAGGACTCATATGCCCCTTTGGGTGATTTAGTCCCATTTCAAATTTTAAACTACATTTTCTAGCATTAAAAACTCTATTTATGTGTTTTTGTTTGTTGTTATTAGATTTCTATTCCAGTTAGAAATTTTTTTGTTTCATTCATTTCACTATACTTGGTTTAATTTCATTTGAATCATAATTAGAGAATCGAATTTATCTTGTATTCATTGCAATTATCTTGTATTCATTGCATTTATCTTGTATTCATTGATTACCCCCTGCATGAGATTTACAACTTGGTGTCCTATTGGTAATACTATAGTGAGATGTAGTTCAAGAATCATGTCATCCCGCGATAGCACAATTGTCATGGATCTTGGGTTATCTAGCTCTTTCACTACTAGTGTTGACACTAGTTCACTAGGTATGGACCATACCCTTAATAACTCTTTTCCTTCAAGTAGTGTGACAAATGTCAAAAAAATGGTTGCTAGTATTCCACAAGAAAACATAATCCAAATTCATGAGGACTTAGCAAACTAAAAAAACAAGTGAGTACTAAAAACATTTCAACCACTACTATCCCTACCATAGATAACATACACCGCATGATTGAAACTAAGGAAGGAGTTGAACTTGTGCATAACCTAGCTCAGATTTTCGGAAAACTTACTAGTGGTGCTCCACCTTCAAACAATGTCCAAAGTCAAGGATGAACTCAAATTCCTCCTCCTACAACCATTTCCTCTATTCCTACCTATACCAACCCTCAAGTTACAACAATGCAACCTACTAGTAATGGCATTCCTACCTTAGGCATTTCCGCTAGCATTCCTAGTACCTTTGTGGCATTACACGTTACATCTCCTACCACTTTACCTCCCATAAGAATTCCATACAATTGTCCCTCGAACACATATACACCTCCTCCTTATTCACCTCCATCTCAATGCAAACAATGATGCCATAATGAACCAACTTTTGCAAACCGTTTCATCCCTTCAAAAGCAAGTTTCCACAATAAACCAAAATCAAAATGGCCAACCTACATACTATGTCAAAAGCAATCCCTTATCCTTGGAGATATTATGAATGTTGATATGAAAAGGTCTAGATATTCCTAGATTTGAGAAATATGGGGGGAAAGGAGATCCTTCTAACCATGTTTCCACTTATACCGCATTATGTAGTGATTTTGTCCTTGAGGATAAGCTCTTGGCTAAGCTTTTCCCTAGGTCCTTGAAGGATACTGCCTTAGAATGGTTATCCTCATTACCGAACAACTTAATTCGTTCATTCAATGAACTTGTTGAGGTATTTATAAACCATTTCCAGGTACACATGACTCCTAAGATCCTTAGCTGATTTGATGAGATGTAAGCGAAAACATGATGAAAAATTTATTGACTTCATTTCACACTACCAATCACTTTATTCCCAAATTGATGTAAAGATTCCCAATCCTCACCTTCAACGAATGTTCATTGAGAACTTGCAAACCAAGATACAAGATAAGCTTACCATGATGAAGTTTCCTTCCTTTGTACACTTGTGTACTACTCTTCGTGACTATCAAAACTCGATTAAAGTAGTCATGACACAAAACCCACCTCTAGCCAACTTGAAAAGTCTAAATCCACAAACCAAAACAATTATCAACCTTTTAGGAAATAAAATAAAGGCTTCCTTCAACTTAATCCCCCTCAACAACCAACTCAACATGTAGATACCCAAGTGGCTACTATAAAGAAGACAACTCCTTTCACATTTGGGGATCTAGATAGACAATTTACTCCCTGTCTAAAACCCTCCATAACACCATATCACAAATTTTAGAATAGAAAATGATCGCTTTGCCTCCAATTAAAAATCTTGATCCTAATAAGCCTTTACCTCTAAATTTTAGATCGAATACTTATTGCCATTATCACCAACAAAATGGACATGACACAGAACATTGTAAGCGTCTTCAACATCTCATGCAAGACCTCATTGATTCTGATCAAATTTAACTTGGAGGTGTTAATGATCAACAAAACAAGTCTATTGCCCCTCCTAACCAAAACTTGCAGATCATTACCAACCTTATGCCTAATCATAACATTTCATTTTTCAAAGCTAGCGAAACTAAAAAGAATGATGTGATGAATTTTGACACGGATGATGACAACACAGATACTATTGAAAAGATCCTATAGATATTGATGAACAAGATCCTACTAATGATATTGATTGGATTGATCAAAATTAAATACCTCGTAAGGGTTGAACTAAAAATCCTCTTGACATTGCTTTCTCATCTAAAGATATAATTAGAAATGCACCTGATGCTCCTCTTTACATAGATGGTTCAATCAATGGAAAGCCCACTAATGGCATATTAATTGATCTCGACTATGGAGAGAATGTGATCACCAAAGAATTCTTACTTGTGCATGAACTCTATAAAGAAACATATGATAAACCAAAAGCATGGATAAAAATACATAATGGTTTCACTTGCCCTATGATGGGATCGATCACCCTTCCTTTAAAAATAGGACAAAAACAATTAGATATCAAATTCTCAATCATCTCGACATTGGACCAATTCTGTGTGAAGCTTGGTTATCCATGGCTATGCTCCATGGAAGTCGTCCCGTCGGTTGTGCATAAATTCTTAAAGTTTCCTTTTGACAATGAAATCTTCACTATGCACCATAGTGGCTTTGTGGAGATGGAAATTGTACTCCTTTGCAGATAGTACAATCTGTGGCCTAATTAGGTCCTATTTTAGACCCCCTTACATCAATCACCCCTTAAAAACTACATTTATAGACCCCTAATGCTCATGATTTTTGACTTTAAGGCCTATTTCACTCACAAATCACTCAAATCCTAACAAGCAACATTCAAACCGCTCAAACTTTGTAAAACCTGCCTCAAAAATCCCTCGTCAGACTAAGTCGCCCAGGGTGGCGACTAAGTCCCTTTTGGGGTATTTTTCACTTTTGAGTGGGAAAATCACCGACCTAGTTCAAATTCTTGAGGGATATCAGCTTGTGAAGTTGAAATGATGAGTAACTCAGTGTTAATGCCTATAAATACATGTTTTGAGGTCATTTTTCACATCTCCTGGTCATTTTTACAAATTAAAATCAAGAGTCAAGAGAAAAATATCTTTCACAAGAAGATTGATTAGTCTTTTTACATAAAAGATGAAGCTTTAGGGTAGCAAACTAGGGTTCTTGTAGGTCTTTAAGCTCACTTTTTGTTCAAGATCTCACATTGCAAAGGGTTGATCATGGATTCCTGTGGTGGATCATGGAGAAATCTAGGTTGAGGAGATGCAACTAGCCATCAAATCACACCGAAGGACTTGTTTTCAAAGTGATTCCATCTTCCATTTTCTCTCTATCTTTATATTTAAGGTTTGCATGTCATTTATATTCATTTGAAATGTTGTAGGGTTTCTAGGATTGAAGTCTTACATCATTCAAGTGTCATTTACTTATCTTATTGTAGCACAATAGAATAGGATTTTGTTTTATTTTAGATTTTCCTAGTCTTAGACACACTTAGGGCTAGGGTTTTATGTAGATTTTATCTCTTCCAAAGTTTAAATACCAACTAGGGTTTGACCAAGGAAAACCCCCCATTAGAAATCAAATTATCTTTTGTTTTGCAGGGTTTTTCGAAGATTCAAATCTGGATTTCTGTTAGAAAATAGAGTGTAGACTATGGGCTTCCATTTCCACTTTTGGATTTGTAGAAAATCCAAAGTGGACTAAGTCACCCATAGTGGCGACTTAGTAACCACTGCACTAGTTTTTTAGGAATTTTAATAGTTTCAGACACCCATTTGGCAAAAACAACTTTCTAGGTAGTTTCCCTAATCTGGGACTAAGTCGCCCAGCTTGGCGTAAGTATCCCAATTGGCTCAAAAGAAAAAATTTCCATAATTTCATAAGTCTCAATAATCTCCAGTCATCTCTTCTTCATTTTCTAGGTGCATAGTTTCTGTTTAACAGTTTTATTTTGTTCTTTATTGCATGCATTTTATCTTTCTACATATCACAGTGTGTTTTCCAGTACTTTACATTTATTAGATTTAGCATCAATAAATCATTCTTTTTCAATATATTGCATTAGTACATCATAATTAGATACATTGCATCCCATTTACATTAATATTGAGTGTAGACATTTGCATTTGGCCCCAATTCCTCTCCTTTTAGGTGAAAAACCTAGAAGAGTTAGAGGAACCCTTGGGAAACCAAAATCATTATTTACATTTTGGTGAACCCAACTTTTGAACATTTTTATTTCTGATTTCAAGAGCATACTAGGTTTAATTTTCATTAGCATTGCATTAGGTGTTGCATTGTTTGCTTTGTATCCTAGGGATTTAAAAGGTGCATTAGTGAAAAACTCATTTAAGCTTGCATTATTACATGTCATTTCCTTGCACAATAGTGAAATTTTGCATTTGCACAGTATATTTGCATGGTACAGCACACCATACATCAATATCCATCAGAAAATTTAGAAAAACTCAAAAAATCACCCTACTAAGACTAATTTTCCACCCTAGGCGACTTAGTCCTAGTATACATTTTGCATCAGTATTTTTAGTATTATGTTTCCAGTCTCTTCAATTATTGTTTGTTACAGTTAATTTTTTGTTTTTGTTCAGTTATTTTTTGTTACATTCAAATCATTAGCATTAGTATCATTTACTTTAATGGAAATTTTAGATAGCAAATTAGTTTTTTACAATGTTCATTTTCAACATTATTTCCTAGTTCATTTAGATCAGATTCATCAGTAAAAACAAACAAAAACTTCACAACATCTAATGAATCAATAAAAACAACGCTTCATTTTAGGATGGCCATATCATCCCAAACTTTTATTAGTGATGACTTGGATAGGTTAGATGAAGCCTAACAAGGTTTCCTCTCACTAAGTTCATCCACTAAGGCTTGTGATGACACACCTAAACCAATTAACGGCAACTTATCTCCCAAACCTTTCAGTAGTGATGACTTTGATATGTTTTATGAAACCCTTGAGGACTTCATCTCACAAACGTCATCCACTAAGGTTTGTTGTGAGAAACCTAAAACAATTTTTTTTAATGTAATTCAACCTCAACTTGTCCTTTACCCACCTTCACATCAACCTAAACTTCCACCTGAACCCGAGTTTACCCTTTACCCACCATAGCATGATGTTGTTGCACACACATGTTACACTCAAAGTAACCCTCATCCACTGCAACCAACACCAACCTTCTTACCTTTACCCAGTACCACACTGCCTAGTGCTCCTCAATTAAGAGAGTATGATCTTGTTGAGAAAATTAAGAGTACTCCCGCCAAAATATCCCTCTAGGACCTTCTTTAAAATTCACCCAATTATCATTCAATGCTCCAAACAACATTGCAACAAATAGTGGTTCCTCCTGGTACAGACGCAAATGATGTGCAACTCTTATAAAAGGAACGAATGTAGTCAATGTAGACATTACCTTTCATCAACATGATCTCCCTTTGTTAGAATTAAGGAAGCAAAATGAGGCCTTTATGATAATTTCTCAATATAATACAATAGGCATCAAAAGAACCCTTGTTGACAATGGATCTACCCTCAATGTGTGCAGTGTAAAACTCTTAGATTGCTTATGTGTGGATAAATCACAAATCAAACCTGATTCCTTATCTATTAGAAGATTTGAAAATACTACAAAACAACCGCTCGGTGTAATCACTTTGCCTATAACAGTCGGAGTAGCTACCTTGCAAACTCCTATTCATGTTATGCCCTATGATCTCGCATATAATATTCTATTGGGAAGGCCATGGATTCATGAGATGCATGTGGTACCTTCGACTCTTCATCACATAATGAAGTATGTCTATAACAAAAAAGCATATCAAATTGAGATAGACCCCGAGCCTGAGAGTTGTTTACAACTTGAAAAAGGAACAAGTCCTCTAAACACATTAATTCCAACATCTCATATAGAACCTCTTGAGACCAATAAACTAGAAGAAGAATTTGTTTCTAAGTTACTAGATGATGATTGGGCTACATTGGAATTCACACCTTCATTTATGGATGAATACATAATTACCCGAAAAGAAGATGGAAAACAAGAAAAAACAATAGTTATGTCAACTCAAAATTCAGAAGAATCTTCTCTCACATCTAACTCCTCTCCTTTCGAAGATAATACAACATACACAATGAATTTTGATGAGATAGATTATCAACAACCACCCAATCCAAAGGAAATGGGATGACTTTATGGACACGGTTATGAGCTTATGAAACAATTGGGATATAATGGTAAAGGATGTGGAAAACATGAACAAGGCATACATGTCCCTATTGACCCTAATCCACAAGAAACAAATACTGATTTGGGATATTCCTTTTCTAATACAACAAAAGAAACTCAATGACCATCACTCAATATCAACACCATCACATGTAAACCAAAAACCACTCTTACGCTAAAACATCCTGAATTTCTTGATATGAATTCCCCACCATCTTTGGAGTATGTTGAAATTGATGAAGCCTTGAAACAAATGTTAGGTGCTATTGATAAACCATCTTCTTCCAAACGAAACGTTACCTACGCTCTGATAAGTACCAAGCCACACAATACTGATGATAATGGGAAAACCATGGAACCATATGCTCCTGAATCTCCTAAGTCAAATGCACTCCCCTTAGGAGATACAATTGATATACCTATGGACATATAAGATAAAGAAAAGGTCATTAATATTGGTAAATGTCTTTATGATGAAGAACAAGAGGAAACTACAATCTTACTCCATGATTTTTTTTAAAAAATTGCTTGGAAATATTTTGATATGCCAGGAATACACCCGAAGATAGTAATGCATAACATTGTTCTTGCAAACAACGCTAAGCCTGTTCGACAGAAGATACGAAAAATGAATCCTAAGATAGCCTTGCATGTTAAAGGAGAGCTTGAAAAAATACTTGGCACAGGTTTCATTCGCCCTATTGATTATTCTCCTTGGATCTCCAATATTGTCATAGTTGCTAAACCTAATAATTGTATTAGGATATGCACAGACTTTCATGACTTGAATAAAGCCTCATTAAAGATGATTTTCCCCTTCCTAACATTGACATGATAGTGGATTCAACTATTGGACATGCTTTGTTGTCATTCATGGATGGATTTTTTGGTTATAATCAAATCTTCTTCAACCCAAAAGATCAATACAAGACAACATTCACAACTGTTTGGGGAATGTTTTATTGGGTTATGATGCCTATTGGACTAAAGAATGCAGGCACAACTTATCAATGAGCAATTACATTGATATTTCATGATTACATACACAAAATATTAGAAAATTATGTTGATGAAATCCTTGCCAAATCCTTAACAAGACAAGACAATGTGAATTTCCTTCAAAAAATCTTTGAATGCATGCGTCAATACAACATGAGACTCAATCCAAAAAGGTGTGTCTTTGGAGTAGATAGTGGAAAATTTTTAGGGTTTATCATATCTCACAGAGGCATTGAGGTGGACACGAAGAAAATTGATGCTATAATAAACATGCCACCTCCCAAAAACATTTCTCAATTATGCACGTTACAAGGACAAATTTAATCCATTCATCATTTTGTTGCCTCTTTAGCTGATCAAACATTATCTTTCACACATCTCCTCAAGAAGGATGTGCCTTTTGATTGGAATGAGGTTTGTAAACATGTGTTTGAGAGTTTGAAGGAATACCTTGCAACTCTAGGCATTTTACAACCCGCTATGCCAAACAAATTGTTCATCCTCTACATAGCAACATCCACTCATGCTCTTGCAGCATTATTGGCTCAACACGAAGATAAGGGAAAAGAACACCCTATTTATTACATTATTCAAACTTTGATTGATTATGAAACACGATACACAATAATCAAAAAATACTGTTTAGCTCTTGTATTTGCTACTAGTAAGTTGCGACATTATTAACTAAATACGGAAATAAACGTCATGAAAAAATTTGACCCTCTCAAACATCTTTTCAATAAAATAGACCGATCAAGACGTCTAGCTAAATGGGTAATGTTGTTGACTAAGTTTGACCTTAAGTTTTTTTTACAAAAAGCAATCAAAGGCCAAGCCTTGACTAACCATTTAACTGATGCCCCTTCTCCTTTAGCATTACCTAGCAATGACTCTTTTCCCGATGATAGTGTGCTGACAACTAACGTTTCTACATGGGAATTATACTTTGATGGATCCAAGTGCAGAAAAGGCTCTGGTGCTAGAGTAATATTAGTTCTACCCAAAGGAAAGCCTATTCCCTTGTCGTATTGACTAAATTTCCTATGTACGAATAACACGGTTGAATATGAGGTTCTAATTGTTGGGTTTCATGCTAATTTACTCATGGGTGTCAAAGATATTAGGTTCTTTGGTGATTCACAATTAGTAATTAAACAAATAAATGGAACATATCAAGCCAAGCATGACAAATTATCCAAGTAAAAAGATCTTATCATGCACTTGTTAGAGAAGTTTCAGGCATTTACCATTGATAACATCCCACAAAAAGATAATTGACTTGCGGATGCAATGGCAAGTGTTGCCTCTCTTATCTCCCCTCAAGATCCTTCAAAATATTTCACTATTCACCCTATTATGAAACCTTTGATCGATGACAAAACAAAAGAGGTTTTAACAATAGCTGAGGAAAACTCGCTGAATGATATGATGCCATATTCAACTATTTGAAAAGTGGTACCTTTCTTGAGCCGACAACCAAAAACCTTTGTGCACATTTATGAAAGCTTGCATCTAAATATTTCATCCTCACAGATGTGATATATCGAAGTTCATTCACTGGTATCTTACTTTGATGCTTAAACAATTCTGAGATACCTCTCGCACTTCACCAAGCCCATGAAGGTGCTCGTGGTGGACATTTTGGAGGGAAAGCGTTGGTTCAAAAACTTATTTGTATAGGGTATTATTGGTGCCACATGGAACATGATTGCTTTGATTATGTTTGAAAATGTCATAAATGTCAAGAATAGAGCAATTTCCATCATGCTCCTACTAGTGAAATTCAAACTCAACTTATGATATGGCCCTTTGCGGTTTGGGGATTGGACATTATAGGAAAAATTTCACCTCATTCTTCTGTTGGACATACCTTTATTATCACTGCAACTAATTATTTTACAAAATAGGTAGAGGCCATTCCCCTTCAATTTGCAACAGCTAAAGTAATATGTCGGTTCATTCTCAAACACATTATTGCTTGCTTTGGACTCCCTTCTGCATTAGTTTTTGATAATTGTACACCATTTAAGAATAATGATGTGAAGAAATTTTTGGAGACCTTTAATATCCAACATAATTTTTCAACACCTTATTACCTACAATCTAATGGTCAAGTTGAATCAACTAATAAAGTTCTTGAGAAAATCTTGAAGAAAACTATCAATAAAAATCATAGGGATTGGCACACACAATTACATTATGCACTTTGGGCTTATCGTACAAGTGTTTGCTCTTCCACAGGGACCACACATTATAATTTGGTCTATGGTAGTGAAGCCATAATGCCCTTGGAATTAGAAATCCCTACACTATGAGTTTCTCTTCAAAACATTGTTGACGATACGTATTATCAAAAACAACGATTACATCAGCTTGAGATGCTTGATGAACAATGTACTAATGCTCTTGAACATCTTCAATCTTATTATAAAAGGAAACATAATCATCACAGCCTTAATGTTATCCCTCGATCCTTCCAAACAGGTGACTTAGTTCTATTTGTTAATCAGCGCAATGTCAATGCTAACCCAAATGAACGCGACAAATTCAATTCTAATTGGTTAGGACCTTACATCATTGACAAAACTTTTGGGTTTGGTGGATACATGTTAATTGAACTAGATGGAACACCCCTTAAAGAACCTATCAATGCCACACATTTTCGTCGGTATTATGTCTAATCCCTTCGAATAGTATGAATAATAAAGCAATGTTGTTAAAGTTATGGGGTCTTATCCTATATGCTTTCACATTGCTTAGTTCCTAACAAACCACTCAAGCGTATGTCTTGAGCACTAAAGTGATTATTTAATTACTTTAGGTTTCATGCTAGTCAAATTCATCTTCTATGTTATGATAAGTTAAGTTTAATTTAGCATAACATACTCAATCATCATGTTGTATTTAACAATAAAATGTAATATGTTTTAATTAGATCACATCAATTCTATTAAATCATGAAGACATTAATTAAAATAACCTTGCAAAGGTTATTTAATTAATCACATTTCCATTTAACATTTAACCACATTTTAAGACAAATGATAAAACATCAAATTCTCATATATATATCCAAAGTTTTATGTACATATCATCATAATATACAATATCACTGAGGTCTATAAGAACTATATCTCTTAGGCTCTGGTACTCATGATCCTGTAGCTGGCCATCAGGAGACGGTCATATGTGATCATGACCACGATCCACAAAACCTAAGTGCAAAATATAGGCCCTGTATCCATCCAAGGGCCACCCAATGCTCATCTACTATCTGCTCCCTCTCTGCCTATAGCCATGATACATCTTCCTGTAATCTCTCCACCTCTGCTAGGATTTGGGATGATTGTATTGCAGTCTCAGCTCAGCGAAGTCATCTCCTCACACTCTCATACACTTCATGTAGCCTCACGAAGGGTCTTAGTGACTCTGGCTCCTCCTTCATGATAGGTGGGGGCACATAGTCTAAGTCTATCTGCTCGTCGATGGATGCAGGAACTATCTATGTAGCATCCTAATGGTAGAACTCTTGTCAGCCTCTCGTCACTCCTACAAGGTAGAAATAATACACAATCAGTAAACATCATCATGATATATATATATATATATATATACAGAGCATCAGAACTAAAGTACATGCATAGAATCAAAAATCATCACCTATGTCTTTGGTAGGCTAAGCAATCTCGAAGTCATCTTGTACAGGCGGCATGGAGGATGTGCTAGCCTCTCTTCGACCGTCGGTACTGGTTTCTGCTGTAGCTGCTACTCGTGACCTCGTCATATGGGTGGGAGAGGGATCTCTCCACCTGTGTTGATCCCTAGCTGCTGCCTCACCACACTCACTCAAGGGTGGCTCCTCCTTCTCATCCTCATTGTACTCCTCCTCATCCTCATCCTCATCATCCTCCTCCTCTCCCTCTTGGACATCATGATTTAGATCTGCATCCTCATCATACTCATCATCTATAACATCAGTGAATATATCTGCAGCCCTGTAGTGTGTCTCCTAAACCCTATCCTCTCATTCATCTCCCTCATCTCGTAGTGGACCTACATCTCCCACTAGCTCATCCATCAGAAATACCATTTTTGGTCATGTAACTATCCACCACTCCTCATCATCCCCTGTGGCACTGATGTTGTCTGCGTCAGAGACTAGTAGCTAGTCATGATTAAAGTAGTCAGAATCACTCTCAACCACATGCTCTAGAGTGAGTTGCACTATAGCACCCAGTCTCTGAGCACCCAAAACTAACCTCCTAAAAGAGGATTATGCTTGGGGTGGTATATGCACCTATCCAAATTACCACATGACTCAATTGTAGTAGAAAGTTCATACTGTGTGGTCATGAGGCCAACCAAAAATCTATCCATTTGCATCCTCCTCAGCTGTCTGGTCTGATCTACCCATTGTAGCATTAGCTGATAAGGTCTCCAAAGGATCTCATCCTCCTCTAGTCAGTCAAATCACACTCTCCAAAAATGCAAATCACCATACTGCCATAGTCATCGTAGAGGGCATCTGAAAGCCTGAGGATACCCCATTGTTGTTGCACATGGATAGCTGACTAATCTGGTGTATGTAATATGCTCAAGGCACCACACCTATAGAAGCATGTAGTGCACCATATTTTTCACCTCTTGGAATACAAATTTCCCAAGATCATAATACAAATGTGCCAGGATACACTGCCCTAGGCATATATTGTCCGATGCTCTGCTATCCCTTGAATCAAATGGACTAGTCCTCCCTCAAGGTACGTTGCCCGCCCATTAGGGATGAGTACTAGTGCTACGATGCGCATCATAATCTATTGAACCATTGGTGCCCGTGAATATAATAGCATTGGCAGCTCAATCCATCATCTCACTCGATAATCATGAACTGGACCATCTAGACACTACTATAAATCGACCTTTTTCTCATGGAAGGTGTGGTCTCTACATAAATGTACTCACTCTCCTTGAATTGGAATGCAAAGAATCTAGTGTACATCCTCTAAAGTGATCACCATCTCCCCTGTCGAAAAATGAAACATGCATGTATTTGCATCCCAACGCTCGCAGAGAGCCATCAACATGGCATCGTGGTAGCTTATGGGAGGCATAAGGTACGCCCAATAGATGCCCGCAGCCTAAAGATTCTCTATCTCCTCTACTGACAATCCTGGGGCTAGATCTCTCAGGAAGCTCAACTATCTCCCTCTTAGTCATTGTCGTGATTGGGTGGGTACCTATCAAAATTACACAAATATGTTCTAAAAATCATCTAATATCTTCAACTTTTACATTATTCATCATGAAAGTGTACTTAACTTCTTCTAGTGTGCTTTCCTAAAGGCCCTAAACACTTTAGAACCCTTTTGGGACTCTTCGCAAAGAAATGGGACACTTTGCGAAGAAATGGACACTTTGCGAAGAAATGGACACTTTGCGAAGAAACGGGACACTTTGCGAACAAAAGGGACACTTTGCGAAGAAATGGGACACTTCGCTAAAAAAGGGGACACTTTGTGAACTTTTTTTCCAAGAGCCTAAATTAAGCTATATATGCATAAAAATCATTAAATCATTGCAAAATCACTAAGTGAAGGTATCAGAATTGACTCACCTCATGTTGATGCTCGCCATGTGCCACCTGGTCTCGGAGAACTTCCAGTCTCGCAAGTGTGTAGCCTTGTTTGCTTGGCATTTTTCTGTCTCACTCATCACTCTCAAGGTACAAGAAAGTAAAATGAAATAGTGAGTAACAAAATTACTTCACTTTCACCTCTTTTTTCATTCCTTTTCACCTTATGCATTGAATTAGGGTTTTTCCAATATTAAGAATTAATAAAGTATTTTTTATTCAAACCATCATATCTGGTGCTAGGGCACTCTATTTTCAACACCATTTGATGCGTTGAAATCCTGATTTCACACCCGATATCATCAAATGTCTATCATTATGTGACATGGTACTTGGAAATTTCCTACGATATGATATTTCTTGTTCGATGTGGCTAGATTGCTACCTTGATTCCACCTTCATAAAGCAAGCAGAATCAAGGGGGGGCATACATCTACCCTCGAATTTAATTTCTAGAAGTTAGATAAAAGGATTTTTGAACAACTAATGAATTCGTGTTGCAAGATGTGGTTCCTAATGTTGTGGTTTTGCATATAACTACACTGGGGGCTTCATTCTCTTGTCTTTTGAATGAGTATCATTTTATGAAGTAAAAGTGCACTATTTAGAGTCATTTAGCTTACATATGCACGTAGAGTCATATGGGTGCTAAAGTGGGGGCTAACTGTGGACACATAAATTATACTCCTTTGCAAATAGTACAATATGTGGCCTAATTAGGTCCTATTTTAGACCGCCTTACATCAATCACCCCTTAAAAACTTTATTTATAGGCCCCTAATGCTCATGATTTTGGACTTTAAGACCTATTTCACTCACAAATCACTTAAATCCCAACAAGCAACATTCAAACCACTCAAATTTTGTAAAACCCACCTAAAAAATCCCTAGTGGGACTAAGTTGCCCACGGTGGTGACTTAGTCCCTTTTGGGGTATTTTTCACTTTTGAGTGGGAAAATCACCGACCTAATTCAAATTCTTTAGGGATGTTAGCCTGTGAAGTTAAAATATTAAGTAATTCGGTGTTAATTCCTATAAAAACATGTTTTAGGTCATTTTTCACATCTCCTGGTCATTTTTACAAAGCAAAATCAAGAGTCAAGAGCAAAATATCTTTCACAAGAAGATTCATTAGTCTTTCTACAAAAAAGTTGAAGCTTTAGGGCAGAAAACTAGGGCTTTTGCAGGTCTTCAAGCTCACTTTTTATTCAAGATTTCACATTGCAAAGGGATGACCATTGATGCCTATGGTGAATCATGGAGTGATCTAGGTTGAGGAGATGTAACTAGCCATCAAATCACACCTAAAGACTTGTTTCCAAAGTGATTCCATCTTTCGTTTTCTCTCTATCTTCAGACTTAAGGTTTGCATGTCATTTATATTCATTTGAAATGTTGTACAGTTTCTATGATTGAATTCTTACATCATTCAAGTGTCATTTACTTATCTTATTCTAACACATTAGAATAGAATTTTGTTTTATTTCAGATTTTCCTAGTCTTAGACACACTTAGGGCTAGGGTTTTATGTAGATTTTATCTCTTCCAAATTTTAAATACCAACTAGGGGTTTGACCAAGGAAAACCCCCCATTAGAAATCAAATTATCTTCTATTTTGCAAGGTTTTTCAAAGATTTAGATATGAATTTCTATCAAAAAATAGAGTGCAGACTGTGGCTTCCATTTCCACTTTCGGATTTGTGGAAAATCCAAAGTGGACTAAGTTTCCCATAGTGGAAACTTTGTCCCACTACACTGGTTTTTTAGGAATTTTTACAGTGTCAAACACCCATTTGGCAGAAACAGCTTTATGGGGAATTTCCTTGATCTGGGACCAAGTCGCCCAACTTGGCATAAGTGTCCTAGTTGGCTCAAAAATTATTTTTTTCAGAATTTCAGAAGTCTCAGTAATCTCCAATCAGGTCTTCTTTAGTTTCCAGGTGCATATTTTATGTTTAACATCTTTACTTTATTCTTTATTGCTTTCATTTCATCTTTTTGCATATCATAGCGTGTTTTCCAGCACTTTACATTTCTTAGATTTAGCATCAATAAACCATTTCTTTTTTAGTATATTGCATTAGTACATCATAATTAGATGTACATTGTATCCCATTTACATTAATCTTGAGTGTAGACATTTGCATTTTGGCCCCAATTCCTCTCCTTTTAGGTGAAAAACCTAGCAGAGTTAGAGGAACCCTTGGGAAACCAAAATCATTGTTTACAGGATTTAATCCTTTGACTTCCCATGGAATTTTTTCATTTTATTTCTTTTGGACCGAGCCTATGGAACCTATTAAACCTTGAGAAGACTTCTTTATCAAATCCAATCAAAAGTTCAAGGCAAAATTTATAGCAAAACTATCCCTTACAATCATGCCTCATCCTATGATTGAGCCTACTATCCTTCACAAAACCATATTTGAACCTAAAGACATTCCAAACAACCAAGATCAACCTAAGATAAATCCTTCACCTATCTCCTATAAAAGACAAAGAGATAATGAAACCAATCCTATCATGCCTCCTAAGATAAAAAAAAGTTTACAAAGCTAAAGAGAAAGCGGTTGAACAACCTCCTATGGTTCCTTTCATTCCTCCCTTTAGGGAAGAAAAGAAACCTATGGTTGATAAACCCGCTCCTACACAAACGCAACTTGAAAATTGAAATAAAAGAAACAAAAATGCTAGAGAGCATAGGCGTAGATATTGTGCTCTTGCTTGAAAGTTAAATGAAAAAAATAGCAAAGAAAATTAATATCCGAACATGACTGAAGCAATACACAATGAGTCACCCTCTTTTCCACAACAAAAAGATCCTATACCACAATCGCAACAGGAGTTGAATCCTTCTCTAGACATTATCATTCAACCTCTAGTTGTAATTAACTTGAATGATAATGATGAGATTGTGAAAATTGATGAAGAAGTGCATAATGAGTTGAATACATTGTTTTCCTCTTCTATGAGCTTAAATGACAATTCTCCTAAGAAGAGTGTTGAACTTGGTGATGACCCTAGTTTGGCACTTGCTATTGTCCCTTTGGCTAGTAGTTCACCTTTTGTCTATGATGAACAAGATTGGGATGCATACAACCCATTATAGGTTGACTCACATATGCCTTACTAGTCTTTTGCATTATTTTCTTTTGGGTTATCCCATAATAGTGGTTCACACTTTTTGGGGCATTTTGATTTTTATTGAAATCGCATATTCTTAGAAAATATAATGATCTAAGCCTTGAAAAGTTCCATTTAAAGGATTCCAATTGAAGAGGGTTTGATCAACCCACCTTAGATCAAACCCCCTTTGATAGAAGCCTGCTAGTTTTAAACCATACCTATAATGGAGTTTCTTTTACACCCATAAAAATGTTGATAAAAAACCAGTTTTGATTTACCTTTTTGGGGATCAAATGAATTCATTTAATTTTATTTTTTTTAAGTATATATTCCTTATTATTAGCTTCCCAAAAAGTATAATTTTAAATATATCTAATTTGATATTTATAATTATTTTTTTATTTCTTGTGAATGTAGGTTTTTCACCAAAAATCAAGCTCTTTGTTTTGCACATGTGGAAAAATAGCAGATTATCAAAACAACTTGACAAACATCAATGCATTAGATATTGATGTCCCTGATCCAACAAAAAATAGTAATTGAATTTTGATACATACAAACAAAGTTATGTTTTAGCTAGTAAATCATGTGTCAATTGTAACTAGTTTGAATTTGAAACTTAATTAAGAAAAAAATATTCAATGAAATTCTATTAAACCAATTCCATGCACTAGATATCGTAGTTACAAATCTAAATTCAAAAAAAAAAGAATTTTATCCTTCATAGAAAAAAGTTGTGTTAGCCAGTAACATCACTCTTTAAAAATGGTGTTTACTGTTAAAAACTAGTTTTTGAAGGAGATGAAAAAAGAAGTGCAATCTGATTCCAAAAAAAATTAAAAAATAATATTTAGAATCTACGGAAAAAATGTCACGAATCACTAGTTCACATCATCTTCAAATTCCTCATAGTTTAGTCACTATAGGTGCTCGAAAGTGAAGATTTAGTTAAAAAAATTCAGTTCAATGTCCAGTTTGGCCAAAAATTATAAACTAGTATTGTGGGATCACCCTTTTTCATGTTTCTTTATGCAATTGTATGTGTGTAATGTGATCCCCCCATACTATTATATTTTATGTATCTCTATCTTTTTGTGCATTCCTCTATATGTACCTACATTCTTGTCTATGTTGTAAACTTTTTTCTTTGTCTTGTGTTTTCCTTTTGGGGATGATGCAAGGTGTCGAGACATTTAGGTCTCTTCCATTTTGACCCAAAATTTTTTGTTTTTTTCTGCTCCCTTTGTGTCATTCTTCTTGTTCCATGAGTATTTGGGGAATGATAATAGTTTCAAGCTCTCTAAAAATATTGTAGCAAGAACATACTGACCCCGAATCCGTAGATCCCTCATGTGTTTGGAGTTTCATTTTGGGGGAAACCCCTTTTCATGACGTAGCTTCATTTGGAAATATATGACTTGGAATAGGGTTTTCCGAATAATCTCTCATGTCCTCTTTATTGTTAGCATTTATCATTTTCTACTTTAAAGTAATTGCTCATAGAATGGTGTTTCACAATTTCTTTAAAGTGAGGCCATACACTGGCATGATTCTTTTGCAATTCATGTTTCATAGTGTAGTCTTCTTACTTCATGCGATGCATTTTTCACTTTTGGTGACATTGGATGTGATGTCCTTTAAGAGCATTATCTCTCTTAGCATATTACATTCCTCTTAGTGGCTTGATGCAACACACTGCATCCCCTAAGTTGTGAATCTCCTATTGTTCGATTGATCCTCTCTTGGAGACATTAGGCACGATGTTACCTAAGATTAAGACCTTACATTAACTAAGAAAAACTCCTTTGAACATTCCGTACACTATTTTTCATTTACAAAATCTACTATATGGCCACTTTGCATGATACACTTTTGTTGCATGTGGTGCCATCCTGTTTGTTCATGAGTATCAAGCATACAAAGCTTTGCTTGTCTCATGAAGCTTGAAGTTCATTTGTTGTGTGGTGCCTTATCAAAGTTATCAGGAGGTATACCTTTGGTATGGTTGTACATATGGGATCCAAACTTAGGCATGACTTTCCCATAGCCACTTACTTGTCTGTATGAGCACAGACTGACCCTGTGCATATGTGTCTCACTGGGGGCTCACCTAGTGGATGGCCTGAGGTTCCACTAGCCCTTGTGAGTGTGTGTTTGGTTTTCATGGTGAACAACGTGTTTCACTTGGAAACTTTCTTAGAAAAATAGCTTAGATTTGATCCACAACATGCAGGAGAAATGGTCAAAGCTTGATCCACCCCTCCTTTTTGTTTTTTGTTTTTTCCTTTCTTCTTTATCTCTTTCGCAATGTATGCTTGTGCCTTGTTATTGCTCCTTACATTATTTTCACGTGTGTTCTTTTGTACCTATGTTTGTTTGCCATAGGATATTGATCCTGGGGGCTTGATCATCCCTCTTGGTCATTGTCATCCTATATCACTAGCATTGGTACATTTGGACCCCTCTTGATGTGAGCTTGTCTACTTTAATGTGATTTTGAAGCAAGTTCCTCCTCTCACTAAAGTGGGGGCTAAATGTAGTTTAGAAAAATGTCATCCTTCACATTTTCACATTTTTTGGGCCCTCCTTGCTGAAATTGGCCTTCTTTATGCCTTAAATAGGCCTTATTTTGCATCTAAAATCCTTAATTAATACATCTTTCCAAGGATAATCCTGACATATATCAAGTGACCAATTAGAATTTAATAATTTTGGATTGTATTGCCCAGATTTAGTGAGTTGAGACCCATATGCCACATTGGGCATATGGTTCCCACCTAAGTTTTGAGGCCTCGATTGAATTTTGCATTAAACTAAGCATTTCTTGAAAAATGTGTCCCAAGCTTAGCCTAATGGGACTCATACGCCCCAACTGGCATATGAGTCCCACTTAGCTTAGACATAATTTGAATTCAAATTCTTGGCGGGAGTTTATTCTCCTAGATCTGATGTTGGCTTGTAGTGTTGTAATTTTGAGAAAATTGGCATAAACAAGTATAAATACAAGGTTATTTCATATATTTTCTCCTAAAAAAAATCATGAGCAAGTTTGACCTAAGCAGTCAAGCATTCTATCATTGATGAGCATTTAAGAGTACTTATCAAGCATTTTGGGAGCATTATTCAACTATAAAGTATCATGTCAAAGTCATCATGCATCATGTTTATTTTTGAGCTAACAGTAGGGTTCTTATGATTCAAGCAAGCATTCAAGTCAAGATCCACAACATTCAAGCAAGAGTCAAAATCCAAATTCATGCTAGTCATTTCATACATGTTTGCAACATCTTATTCAAGGCTTTGGTGAGTTACAACATTGCATATTTTTTCATTTATCATTTTTTGATTTTATTAGATTTCATTTCAAGGTTTGATTACCAAAACAAGGTTTCACCAAGGAAAACCCCTATCCACTAACAAAACAGCATTTTTCCCTCTCTTTTATGTGTGATTACAGATCTAGGTGATTTATGTTGAAGATCCATTGAAGAGAAATACTAGAGAAAAGTTTTCAAGTTGTCAAAGTTGTCATCTACCTTGCAAGATCACAAAAAAGTCACTTACAGAGCAAAATTTAGTGTTTTAGAGCTTGAGATTTAGCAGGAGGGAAGCTCTAGGAAAGCAATAGAGGATATTAGTGTTTCAAAGCAACCCTGATACTAGGACTAAATCTCCACTTGTGGTGTATGAGTCCCAGTATACCTATTTTTAGACCTTTTTTGTAGATCCTGATTCAGCAATTCCAAATTCTGGTTTCGGCCCGAAACCTTAAATTGGTACTAAATTGCCCCTACTAGCATATGAGTCCTAGTGTGTATTAAAATCATAATTTTCAGGATTATAGGTCTTCATTCATGCCTCTTTAGGTTTCCAAGTGTACCTATATACTTTCTTAGTTTATTGTTTTGATTTGAACTCATTTCTAAGGCATTTATTTAAGTTTTTCATATCATTAGGTTTTATCATTAAGTCTTGCATATTACTAGTCTTTCCAAGCCCTAGCTTGGTGGTGAACCCCCTTTATACCTTTAATCACACCCTAGGACACCTTATTGCAGGTCCTTTCCCTCATTTTATCCTTGGATTGAGATCTCTAGGGTTTCCTTAAATGAAACGTGTAGGAAATTATCTGTTCTATCTCCGACACATAGAGTGACAATTTTCAACCTTTCAGATATATATAGAAAAAGTTAAGTGATATGGAATAAACATATATATAAACTACAATTAATCTTACTTCAAGTATTCATAAAAAATAAACTACGCAACAAAAAATTATGATTTTTTTTTACGCACTAGATGTTATTACCAATCTATATTTAAGAATTTATAATTTTATACCTTTTTGTAAAAAAAATGTGGTATGAAATAAATATCACTTTTTAGAAATGTTGTTAATTATAAAAAATAGTTTTCCATACTTAATGTAAAAAAATCATAATTCATCTTTTAATTTTTTTAATTACATTTATAATCAATATAAAAAATCTCAAAATCACTAGTTCACATCATCTTCAAATTCTTAATTTTTTGGTTGCTATGGGTGATATAAAGTAAAAATCTAGTTAAAAATGTTGATTTTAATGTCCCACTTTGATATAAAACAGTGGGACAAATTCTTGTGAGTTCACCACATGTCTAAAAATGAGAGTATGGATATCCTAAGATATAAATATAACTGAGGGTTTCCATACAATAATAGAGTAATCAAATTTGAATGTTGAGATATAACATGCAACAAAGAATGCATCCTCCATGTTTGCATCTCCACATATTTCATTCATAAAAAGAAAACATGTTCTTCTCTACTAATATGAGACGTCCTACTTAAGTATGTACACCATACTAAACAAGTTAAGACATCTTAATCCTCTCATGTTTTCAATTTGATGAAAATTTCTATAAACTATTAACTAATAAAAATATTTAAAAGAGGGTGGAGCATACTCAAGAGTTTCATATCCTTAAAAAGTACAATATCATGAACATCAATAATATCTTTCATTATAAAAAAAAGACCAAAACATAATGTTATGATTCAAACCTACAATTTAAATACATAATAAAAAAAACAATCCTGATATTAATTAAAATATAACTATCTATCTACATCCTACTAGAATAGTTTTATGCCCATACAATCAAAATTACAATCTACTGCACATTTGTTTTTTTCTAGCTTCTAAAACCTAATTTTGAACCCTTTTTAAATTTTAAA
Source organism: Sequoia sempervirens (assembly GCA_007258455.2). NCBI lineage: Eukaryota > Viridiplantae > Streptophyta > Pinopsida > Cupressales > Cupressaceae > Sequoia > Sequoia sempervirens. The sequence goes on along the minus strand of VDFB02281492.1, from coordinate 317,447,049 downwards.
TACTAAGGAATGAAGTCCTCGTCAACATAAATCAAGTGTAAAAAGGATTTTACTTTTTCTTACTAAAAAAAAGTCAATAAATATATAAATGTAATCAACATTTAGTAACCAATAAAGTAGTTACAATGCAACCCAACTGTAGTTAGTGTACAACGAACTTCCTAATACTAACGTACCCAATTGTTGAAGACTAGGACGTTGCCCCCTAACGTACCCCATTGTTGAAGACTAGGACGCAATGGACTTTGTCTTGGACATTATTTATGTACCCTTGTTTTGGAGTTCTTCGCACGTCGATCTGAACCCAAAATCATTGCCACACTCGAGGGGCGCAGCCAATTTTAACTACTACCTATTCATGTAAGATGATGTGCGACTGATCTCCTATACTTGATAACTCTTCAAAGCTGGCTTCGTTTTTATTCGAAAAGGGTAACTTTCCTTGCTTGGCTTTTCTTGTAGTTTCAGGCAAGGCAGCCCGTGCAATTTCTAAATGGCTACCTTCGATGAGGCCAATCACAACTTTCTTATCTGGTATAAATTATGAGTAAGAGATGTGAATCGGGAGATAGTAAGCCAAACATGCACGAGCTAATCATATCTAAATTATTTTGGGCGGCGCCGCGGCTTATAACACTACTGAGCGTGAGCGGGGTACTTCACTCTCATGTTACTGAACAGTGAATCCCCACATAGCGCAATCATTTATGTGTAATGTTAACCATTTAAGTGAAGACAAAAAGCACACCAAACGAAGAGTAATTTACACTGCAATAGTGACAGCAAATTGACGTTACCAGCCGTGAAATTATAAAAATAATGGAGACTACTCTATGGATGGGCGTACAAGTCACCCCTGTTTGAAGTTTCATCATATATTAAAGTGGGCTTCCTTACCAAGGCTTAGCAAGGGTAGCTTATTTTTACTTAATGTAAATCCTATGCCGGCGTTTAACACAGCACACAGTCTAATCAGATATATAATAGGAATACTATCAGCACTTTGGAAGACCTTTCCAGATGAGCTGCTGGTTGTTAGAGAGTGGACAATAATATAGAAGTTCTTTGAAATTTCAGATATTTCACAAAGTCGGGGCCAATCTCATTTGAGAGATGCCTTCTCTTCCCGTGTGAGAACGTGGCGGAAGTGACAACGGTGGCCGTAGGGACATTTGTCCCCGGCGGCAACCATTCTACATAATTCCGTCTTATAACGTGGATGCCGAATTACGGGGCGGAGCTCTTCGATACCGTGCGCAAATTGACATCTGTCGGCGTATGGACAGGCGCCCGTATCTTGCCATTTATTGCATAGCTCTGTCTTCCACATTCCCTGGTTGTACGCTTCGTACTCCGCATCGTTACCCCCAGAAGGCAGCTGAAATAAATTATATTAGAATGTCATGCAGTTAGCGGAAACGAAAAGCCAAGGAGCAAAAAATTTTCAACGAACGACAGAAAAAGAATGATTCATCTTACAGAACCCGGAACGATATCTGGAGGTGTTGTTGCAGCGAGCCGAAGTCGATGAGGCTGGCTTGAAGAGTTGGCAGGCACTGGCTTACACTTTTTGGCTCCCTCTTTTGCTGCTATAAATCCGGGTGATCGAATAGAAATGCTCTTTGGCAGTGTCGGACGCCGAGCAAGCGGCTTGTCGCTGGCCGCGCTATCCAAATTGCATGAAACCGAGGCTGATTTGATATGATGCCCAAATTTATTGTTGAATTCAACGCTGAGGACGCTCGTGGGGCTGTTTTCAGCTACAATGTCTGTTCTGATATTTCTCTTGGTAATATTGATATATCTGTTCTTTGCCTGCTGTGCGTCCCCACTTTCTTCTATTCCGTTTGAGTGATGGGCAAGGAAGTGATGACTTTGCATAAAGGAGGGTGGTTCAACGACTTTGGAGGGAGTCGAATTCAGCAAGGTGTCGTTATACATACTTGACAATGACTCTGGCTGGGGAATAACGGAATAAGTGGAAGGATCGACTGGAATAGGCAAGTTTTGTAGAGGATAGTTAGGCATTGTCATACCGACTAGTTTAACGAACTCCATATTGGAAGCTTGCAGTTGAAGATTCTGTTTTATCAGAGAGTCGATGTCCGCCTCCGCTTGACGTAGACGGATAATGGAATCATTGTATGTCTCTGAAAGCTCGTGATATTGTAGGGTTAGACGGACGAGCTGGTATTCTAGAGTTTCAGGGGATTGTTGGCCGGATTCGAAAAGCTGATCTTTAATGTCCCTGTGAGTCGGCGAAAAGCTTTGCAGAAAATTGTCATGAAACGATCTTCTAAATGGAGTGTTGATGCTGTTATAGTCATCTTCTGGCCAAGAAGATCTAGTTGAGATGCACTCTTTTGAAGCTGTGCTGTCATCCGATACATTTCCAGAAGAAGCATTCTCGGCATGGATTGTGCAATTAACAACTTCAGAGCCAGCCCAAAGCTCGTCTGAAAGACGGCTTTTGCTTCCAAACATGCAATGCTTCGCTCCGCATTGTGCCCCTGACAAATTTTCAGCTTCCATGCTCTCTATTTCGGTTTGCACTTGAAATTTTCCTACAGTGTTCAATAAAGCTGAGCAGACAACAGAATTTATTATTTCGTATCAGAAATCGGACGAAATGAATTGACAGTTTAGCTTTCTAAACAAACTAGGTAACTGTATATGAAACAAAATTTAATGTCAAATAACTCTAAACATTAGCATAAACGAACTTTGTACGGAAACAAGCTTTTCAAAAACATTAATACGCTTTATTAGGGAGGTATTTATGACTGGTTGGAGCTTCTTTCGAATTTCTCTGCTTTCTATTTAGGGAATGAATGAATGAATGATTTTAATTACGTCCGCGAGACCAGCCAGTCTATGGGACCCAAGAGATAAAAACCGGAAAACCGCCTTTGCCAAAACAACAAAACCGCTGCACCAAACTACCTACTGTTGTTTTCAATCTCTTTGCTGATTTTGTTTCTTCTACTGTGAATTTTGGTTAAGTAACTTGCTGACTTGCTGAATGAAAGATCTATTAATTATTTATGATCTTTTACAAAAAGTTTCGCCATATCAAATTAAGTGCTCGGTTTCTTTCTTGTATCTTTCAAGAAAACATTAACATAACCAGACGACTATGGCAGACACTGACATTTGAGAAAGCGATGATAAAATTGGAATCAGCTTATTAGTACAAGATTCAACGGACTTACAAAAACCAGGGGAGAAATATCTGAGTGAAAAAGTGTCGGAAGGTGAAGACAAAAACAATAGTTACAGCTTGCCGAGAATGACCAGAAGGAAATGGCGTCTTTAAATGCTTCACGAATAGTATTCCTTGCTAAAAAGTTGGAGCAAATGATAAAATGATGAAATAGCAGTCAGTATATGCAATAAAGGAACCCCTAATAGTAGTAAAATTTACCAGTGAGAGCCGAACAAACAATTATTAAGAAAATTTTCAAAGTGCTGCTGAGGGTTAAAAAATACTGATATTAACCAAAATAGTGAAGCTAAATTTGAAAGGATAGCGAAAGAAACCTTATACAGAGAAATTACTGAAAAGCTTGGCTAGATTCGTGGATGAAGTATGGTTCTTACAACAACAGACCGATTGAGCTTTATAACTTCCAAAAATCAAAACCACACCCACTCAGATCGCAAATGACTGATAAATAATTTTAGACAAGCAACGCGATTTGAATTCATTCCTGAGAGTGGATTCTAGCCTAATCAAAATCAAAATTCTCTAAAATAATCATGCTTAACCAGTTATTTCAGCTGAAGATCAAGAAACCAGAAGAAATTAATTCCATCAGTAAAAGTACGAATGCAATTACAGAAAACAACCCTAGAACATCGATCCAAATAAAATATTTCATGAATTTATACAGCAAAACCATTGAAACAACATGATTAGGCGGAAGGAACGAATAATTCCTTCAAATTCAACAGAACGTCTAAATATACAGACACTACGCAGATCTCAAAACCTGAAGCAAAGTAGCAGACAACATAACTGCGAATTGAAGCAAAATATTCCAGAGAAACTCGAAAGCCATACCTCAAAATTCAAAATGCGTTAGACATAGAGCCAGCCGGGCATAGCCATCTCGGCGGACAAATTAAAGAAAGGCTGCTCTGCTCCTGGGCAGATCAAATGGAAAACAATTTCAACAACCCTTAAGCAGTCCCCTAGATTTAGGTCTCTTCTTTATTAGAGGAAAACGGGGGCAAATAAGTTGAATGCTGAGGCTAACCAATGGTCTGGCATTCCAACAGCTAACCCCTTATATTAACCCCAGGTTAACTCCTAATAAATATCTGGGCCAACTTCCCGGTGGCTCTAACGGTGGACATTTCCCGGCTGCGAAATAGTTAAGTTTGTTAACGAAACATCGCCTGCGGTTTATTCAGGCGGAACATGTTCCCTTAAACTCCAACTCTCTCAATCGGGGCCGTTATGTGGTTAAAAGAATATTAGTGACATGACACACGATGTAGAGTGAATGAGGTTGTAACTTATTGCTTGCGTGGTTTGCAAGGTGGTTTATGGAGGTTGGTAGTAAGTTATGTACATGTAGCTCAACACTATCATGTGTGTGTTAGGGTAATTGATTATCCCTTCCATTTTGCTATCATTCTTCCACACAGTGCCAATGCGTACGCTATCAGATACATGCGAATGCCACTCATCACCTTGGGGCGCTCGGAGGGGCATTATGTTCAAATTATGACTCATTTATCATACCTCAAGACCTTTTAATCATTTTCTATCGCTGGGATGTCACATAAAAACAACCCGTTTACTTTAGCGCCTTTTATACGGAGCATATTAACTAAGGATAAGTGGGGACTCATGACAAGTATATGGTTTAAAGTGTTTGTGGGAGGAGCTGAGCTTTTACGTTCAAATGATTAAAGGGACAATGAGTTTCATATCATTCTATAATGGAGTAATCTCCAACCATGTACTTTTAATGGTATTGGGAAGGTTATCAGGAAATAGCAATCTAAGATTTTTTTCTTTTCCCTATCTCACGCGAGAAGCTTATTCAATGCGTAACGCTTTCTCGATTAGACAATATATTAAAAAACAATTATAACTAGTTGATAAATTTTATTAGCTTGGTCTTCAACCTACAAGATTTATTAGTTCTGTATTGTAAGATATAGGGGAGAGGGGCCCATAGTGGAGCAGGCTTCAATAGTGGGGATAGAAGCAGTCCTCAGTGGGTCTCATAGTGGAGCATCTTAATATCCAATCGCAAAACACTTTTTATCCATAAAGTACACAAACTGACAAATCATGTGATGCCACATTGGCACACCAATAAAACATGACTTAGTGCACCACTATCGGTCTCACGTAATTGGTGATTAAGAGAGGTCATTAATTTTATCCAAACTTTGGCATCTTTGTGGTAGTTTTTGATATGTATGTATGTATTTTTATAAGGTAAATTTAAATATGGAATATATTGGAGTAAATATTTGAATGAAATTTATGATTAAAATTATATTTTATTTTGGTTAATTAATAAGTGTGATAAAATTTACATACATACATATATATATATATATATATATATATATATAGAGAGAGAGAGAGAGAGAGAGAGAGAGAGAGAGAGAGAGAGAGAGAGCATCAATCAAAGTCAGGAATTCATCATTGAAAATTCACCGTCAACAATTCACTATGGAAAATTCACCACCATGATAAATTCACCTCAAGGCGGTGAATTTTCCCGCGGTGAATTGTTGACCGTGAATTTTTCGACAATGAATTTTCCTAGAGCCATATATATATAGTATTTTTGAAAGGTAAATTTAAATATTGAATATACAAAATAGATTTGGAGTAAATATTTGAATGAAATTTATGATTAAAATTGTATTTTATTTTAGTTAATTAATAAGTGTGTGACAATATTTTTACATCTCTAGTATTATTTAGGTCAAGGAGAGTGTTCTCATAAACTAAATTGGTCACATGGCGTAATCATTCCTTGTGCACAAGGATATTCCATAGAGTTGTCATTAAATACCATTTACACTTGGCTTTCTGATCTTTTAGACTAGAGATCTTGAATCAACAATTTAATCAAGTTATAATATAATTATAGATACAATGTCACATTTATATATTCAAATGTACAACCCTTCATAATTTATCACCTTGTGTAACCTAAAAACTAGAAAATATATTAGACTTTGAAGAAAATAGTACAAATTTTAAAATTATTTGGGACTAAAATTATTATACTTATGCAAACTAGCAAGATAATATATTACAAATAATTTACAAAGGGAAAATGATATATCATTTGAAGAACTTGATCAAATAACCAAGAAAAGGGAGGATCAATGTTTTAATCTATTGATGATAGAGTGAAAAATTAAAAAATAAAGAAACACATATGCAAATATTAAACTAAAAATTAGATGCAAACCAACCAAGAAAAGAAAAATAGGATACCCCTAATATATCATAAGATATAACTAAAATTTTCCTCGAATATAATTCAAAAAATCAATAAAATTCTTATGGTCAAATATTACTGATGCTAGTGCATCCCTAAGCATCATGGAAATGTGGTATCATTTCTAAGAAAGTAGAAATTATGGTTTAGTTTGATAATCTATATATGTGTAAGTATATAATTAATAGTATGTGGTATAAGAAGTCAATAAATTTCACCACTTTAAGGAATTAGCTCTTCTAATTTTGGTAGTATTTCTATAAGCAATCTTTTTATATTTTTTCATGATTGAGGTTGATTGGATGAAAAAATTTAGTTACTTGGATTGTGAAGTGTCTACAAGTTGACAATGTGTTCAATTAGAGTTATTTTGGTTCAATGTGTCTACTATTTTTTATAACTTTCAAAGTAACATCTAATCACTATACTAAACTATAAATTAGATTCAAATTCAAATTCTCATTACCTCGAGCATTTTTTTTCGCTGGCATACATTCAACAATTGATGGACCCTTAGGATGCTCAGGAGTCCTACCATATTGACTTGGTCCTAGATCCACGAACATGGATGAGGGCATACTCTACAAGAAGAAAAATAAAAATGACAAAATTAATATATAATTGCTGACAAAAAAGCATAAACTATCAAACATATATCTATAGATATATATCTACAAACTTATATATCTACTAGATATGAAAAACCATATACTTGAATCAATGATGCAACTGAGATTGATTGACAAGAACTCATCATAGTAAAAGGTGTCACATCAGTCACATCTAGAGTAGACTGCAAAAGTAAAATAAGATTGAGATATAAGTTAGTATGTATTTAATCAATCATAATTCAAATGATATGCATACAATAAAAAAAAATTACATGTACAAAAAATTATACCAATGTGGTAAGCCAAAGTCAATGTCTGAAAGAATGCCATGTTGCACATCTCTAATCTCTTCCTCCATCATCAACTATTCAATCCCACTTAAATATACATTAACTTAACATGTACGATTTGTTATAATAATTTTAAATGAAATGCACTATAAAATAAATTTAGGTTTTACCTTTATAAAAGATTCCTCTTATTGCTCCTCATCTCCAATGGTGGATGAAATTGCATTTGTTCCTCCCTCGCATGTCTCCACTACATCTATAGTATGCATTGATGCCTCATCTCCTCCAAGAGGCTCACCATTCAACTCATACTTAGATGTGTTTAGGGGAGGCCCATTTGTATCTCCATAGGACCTAGAAATGTACATGTTTGCATGTACGAAACTGATGAGGAATACAAATATGCTTGGATGATGATGTTGCACCAGCATCAACTAAAGCATGAAGAGCATCACTGGTGCAGGAGCACCTGGGAAAGGACTATTGTTGGAATTTTGTTGAAGTTCTTAATTTTTTTGTGCTATCATAAGGCCATGTTGACCATTGTTTTAGGTGCTTAGGGTTGTTTTTGAACTTTGGGAAAGAAGGTGACAAGTGTTCAATAGCTTTACAACATCATTGTGTTAAGTTGTCAAGAGTTGGCAAGGTGTTTGAAAACACATTGGGTTTTATAGATTGCATCATTAGGTCATCTATGAGCTCAACCCAAGCATATAAGTTGTTGTGAAAGCCTATTTAAGGCAAGCTTCGACCAGGAGATAGGGTTGGAGGCATTTTTGTTAGAGTGGCAATTTGTAAAGTCGAAGGAAACAGCGTTTTGGAAATCAATTTCCTATGTTTTGCATTTGTATTGAACTTTAATGGAGTGACTATGTTGTATTTTTGGTTGTAGATTGTAGTATTAGCATTGTGCAAGCTTAGTGTGTTATATTTTTGGTTTTTTAAATCCATTTCGCCTTGTATTTGTAAATATTTCTATTTTTCTATCATTTTCAAGCCTATAACAGGTAGTTTTTAAAGAATGGACTCCTAGAGCACCTTCCCACTGTACAAATTGTATGACCTCTTGGGAATAGTGTCTAGGCTCCCACATTGTAAATATGGTAGCATTTAGGTTTTTTGGAAGTGTAGGAGGTGCTAGAAAAGCTTTGCCCTAGGCGAGCCAGTGTAGGCCTAGTTAGGGCAAACTTGGAGAAAAAGTTGCATAACTTGCAGAGGAAAAGAGATCATTGAGGAATTCTTTCTTGTGAATTTAGGGGAAGGTCTTGACTATGCATGGTGATCAGAAAGAGACTTTATCAATTCATTTGATAGGATATTTTTTTGACAGTCTAAAAACATCTTGGAAAGTTTAGAAACCCTAAGGTTCTTTGACCATTTTGGTGTATGGATGGTGTATGGCCTGAGCAGGTGGATACCCTGAAAATATTGGAGGTGTAGGTGTAAGAAACACCAATTCTTCACAAAGAACCTAATTCTTACATTGGGTTTTAAAGGAAATTGCATTTTATTCATGTTTAGAGGCCTAATTGGGCTTTTTGCCTAGTAGCCCAAAAGTAGGGTTTTGTGTAAGCGATGGTTAAGTGGAGTTAGGAGGGTCCTAAAGAGTAAAAGATGAGATGTTTTAAAGTATTTATAACCATTTCAAACCCCCTGCAAGAACCTAGAAGAAGGTTGAGGTTATTTGGCATTTAGGGCAGATTAAGGGCCAAAGGAGAGAACATGAGGCAGCACCAAGGTTGGTTGGTAGAAGAGAAGCATGTTGATAGGAGAGGGGTTGGTCTAACAAACCAGGGGAATCTAGTCATGAGTAGGGGCCTATAGGTTAGATTGGTGGAGCCAAGCACCAAGGAGGTCTTATAAGGAAAGACCTAGAGCAGGAACTAGTGATTGGTTCCTCCAACCCCACTCCCTATCAGATTGGTATTAGAGAAAGTAAAAGGTTTGGGAAGCATATTTTATGTCAGAGGTTGAGTCCAGTGATTCTTTCACCATGGTGACCAATGCAGAACTAGCTAAGATGGTTGAAGGACAAGTAGAAGACAATAGGCTATTGAGGGAAAGAATAGCCCAGCTTGAGGAAGCAGTGAGGAGTGCACAATTTGAGGGAAGAATTCCAAAAGAAGAAGAGGTTGTAGAGGAAGATAAGACCCCTGAACTTGACCCTGTCTTGAAAGAGGATCCTTTCTTGAAGGCATTGAAAGCCTTGAGTGGAAAAGCACTTGAAGGCATACCACTTTTTAGTGGAAAGATGGAACCAGACCTAGTCATGGATTGGATAGAAGGCATGGAGAATCACTTTGAGTGTGATGGAGTCACTAAAGCTCAGAAGGTGAAGGTTGCTAAGTCAAGATTGAGAGGATCAGCCTTGACATGGTGGAAGTTTATTTAGACAGAGAGGGAAAAAGAAGGCAAACAACCCATATCAACTTGGAAAGGAATGGTTGCTAAGGTAAAGGAAGCCTACATGCCAGATGACTATGAGATTCAATTACACAAGAAGAGGCAAAGTCTAAGGCAGAAAGACCAAGATGTAAACACTTATACTAAAGAGTTTCAAAAGCTTTGTATGAGGTCTAATGTGATAGAGGATGAGATTCTTAAGGTGGCTAGGTACCTTAATGGCTTGAAATGGAACATCCAAGAAGAGATGGCTCTGCTAAGTCCCAAGATAGTGCACCAATGCTATCAGTTAGCCATAAAGATTGAGTAAAGGAACAAGAGGAAGCAAGATAAGTCTTCTAAGGGCAGAGGCAAAGGCAGAGATCAAAGAGATCAAAGAGGACAGTGTGGTGGTTACCAAGGTAGAGGAAATGACCAAAGAAATCAAGGAGAATCCAAACTCACTGAGCATGGAGGTGAAACATCTTCAAGAGGAGGATTTAACAGAGAAAGTGGACTTCAAGGAGGTTCAAACAGAGGAAGAGGAGCAGGTAGGAGTAATTCTTACTTTGCAAACATGAAGTGTTATCATTGTAGTCAAATGGGACATCCAGCTTCTAGGTGCCCGGAGAAAGCATCATCATCAAGCAATGAAAAGAGAGTGGCCTATGCACAAGAGGACACAATGAGTCCTAAAGCATCTGAGATCAGTCACATAGAGTCTGAGGTAGGAGAGAATCTAATGTTTAACAGAGTTCTGATCAGGCAACCAGTCAAGGAGGAACCCAAGCAAATAAGAGCTCTTTTTAGAGTAAGGTGCAAGATACTTGGAAAAGTGTGCAAAGTCATTGTAGATTCAGGTTCAACAGACAATATAATCTCAGAGGAGGCAGTAACTAAGCTGAAATTGGAGAAGGTACCTCACAATAACCCCTACAAGGTCACATGGCTGAATAAGGGGCAGAGTGTTTTGGTTAATGAGCAAGTAACAGTGGAATTTTCAATTGGAGGTTACAAAGATAAGTTGGTTTGTGATGTATTACCTATGGATGCATGCCATCTACTACTGGGCAGACCATGGTAGTATGACAAGAGTGTTATGTATGATGGGAAGGAGAATACCATTTCATTCAAAAAGGATGGAAGAACCTTCAAGCTCCAGTCACTATCATAAGAAGATGAAGGATAGTCCAAGACACCTAACATCATGTTGAGCAGTGGTAAGGAGTTCCTCAAGGACCTACACCAAGGGAATGAAGGATATGTGGTTGTGTTGCAACCTAAAGAGGAAGACAAAGCTAAAAGGACAGTCTTACCAGAAGCAGTCCAAAGGTTGCTTGATAAGTACAAGAGCATAGTTAGTGATGGTACACCTGCAACTTTACCACCAAAGAGAGCAATAAGTCATCAAATTGACTTCATACCTAGAGCCTCATTACCTAACAAAGCAGCATACAAACTCACTCCAAAGCAGAACCTAAAGGTAGCTAGGCAAGTGCAAGAATTGTTGGATCAAGGACTGATTCAAAAGAGCATCAGCCCATGTGCAGTGCCAGTGGTTTTGGCAACCAAGAAAGGAGGTAAATGGAGACTTTGTACTGATTCTAGGGCAATAAAGAGGATCACCATTAGGTATAGGTTTCCTATTCCTAGAATTGAAGAATTGATGGATTGTCTTGGAGGTGCTCAGTTGTTCACGAAGTTGGATCTCAAGAGTGGGTACCATCAGATCAGAATTAAGGATGGTGATGAGTGGAAGACAACTTTTAAGAAAAATGATGGGTTATATGAGTGGAAAGTGATTCCATTTGGCCTCTCAAATGCCCCTAGCACATTCATGAGACTAATGAATGAAGTGCTTAAGGATTTCACAGGGATCTTTGTGGTAGTATATCTTGATGACATACTAATTTTCAGTAAGACGGCAGAAGAACACTTGAAGCATGTGGAGATGGTTCTTAAAAGGTTGCAAGAGGAGAAGTTGGCAATCAATCTTGAGAAGTGTGAGTTCTTCAAGCAAGAACTTGTGTACTTGGGTTTTGTCGTATCCAAAGGAACATTAAAGATGGATCCAAGCAAGGTGGGATCCATCCTAAGCTGGCCTACACCAACCACAGCAACAGAGGTAAGGAGTTTTCATGGTTTGGCTCAATTTTATAGAAAATTCATAAGGAAATTTAGTGGCATATGTGCACCAGTCCTAGATACTATAAAAGGTGGTCTAAAAAAAAAGTTTAAGTGGACTCAAGAGGCTGAGAAAGGGTTTGAAAAACTGAAAAGAAGTGGCAACTCAACCTATTATAGTATTGCCTAGTTTTGACAAGTTGTTCACAGTTGAGTGTGATGCAAGTGGAGTAGCAGTAGGAGTACTTAGTCAAGAAGGTAGGCCTATGGCCTTCTTTAGTGAAAATCTCAATGAAGCCAAGAAAAAGTACTCTACCTATGATATAGAGTTATATGCTTTAGTGCAGTCCCTTAGGAAGTGGAGGCATTATTTGTTGCCCAAAGAGTTTGTGGTTTTTACTGATAACTAGGCACTTAGTTATATCAACACCCAAGATAAGTTAAGTAATAGGCATTTGAAATGGATGGAATACATCCAAGCCTTTACTTTTACCATCAAGCACAAGAAAGGGCAAATGAATAAGGTGGTAGATGCATTAAGCAGGAGATTGCTGACAGTACAGGAGATACAGCTAAAGAGCATTGGATTAGAGAGTTTCAAAGACCTCTATGGTGAAGATGAAGACTTCTCAGAAGCTTACAAGGTGTGTTCTAATTTTGAGAATCATTTTCATAGCCAGTATTCTGAGTATACATTGCAAAGTGGGTTGTTGTTTAAGGGCAATCAGTTATGTGTTCCAAGAGGGTCAATGAGGGAAAATCTTATTCAAGAAAAGCATAATGGCAGTCTTAGTGGGCATTTCGGCATCAATAAGACCTTAGAGCTAGTACAAAGATTCTATTATTGGCCTAAGTTGGCAAGAGATGTTAGAAGGTATCTGGAACACTGTGTTGTGTGCATGAAAGCTAAGGGAGGAGCTAGAAATGCTAGTTTATATCAACCCCTGCCCATTCCTAACAGACCATGGAGTGTGTGAGCATGGATTTTTTGGTAGGTCTTCCTAAGACCAAGACTGGTTTTGACAGTGTTTATGTTGTGGTAGACAGATTTAGCAAGATGAGTCATTTTATTCCCTGCAAAACTACTCATGATGAGAGTTATATAGCTCATATTTTCTTCAAGGAGGTTGTGAGGATCCATGGCTTACCTTTAAGCATAGTTTCTGACAGAGATGTGAAGTTTATGAGTCATTTTTGGAAGACTCTATGGAGCAGATTGGGAACAAACCTGTCTTTTGGATCAGCTTACCATCCTCAGACTGATGGTCAAACAGAGGTGGTTAATAGAGTGTTGGGTAATCTTTTAAGTTTTCTAACCAAGGAGTATGGACAAACATGGGATATGGTTATTTCCCAAGCTGAATATGCCTATAATGATAGTGTAAACAGAACCACAAGGAAAAGTCCTTTTGAGGTTGTGTATGGAATGCACCCAAGAGGCATTTGTGAGCTTAGAGACATTGGATCTATGGAGAATAGGAGTGGACATGTAGAAGGCTTCACTCAGACCATGAAGGAGATTCAAGAGCAGGTCAAGAGGATAGTCACAGCAGCAACCCAAAAGTTGAAGGAGAAAGTTGATTTATCAAGGAAGGATGTACAATTTGCAGTAGGGGACTATGTCATGGTCCACCTTAATAAATCCAAATTACAAAAGGGGATTCCAACCAAAAATCTAGATAAAAAGAGTGGGACCATGCAAGGTATTAGCCAAGTATGGACAAAATGCATACAAGGTGGAGTTACCTACTAATCTAGGCATCTCACCAGTATTCAATGTTGCTGATTTGATCAAGTATAAAGGGACAGTCAAGTATTTGGATTAGGATAGTAAGGAGATCTTCAAGGACATCAACAACATGTCCATACCAACTCCAAACAAGCTACAAGCAGAGAAAATCTTGGAGTCAAGAGTGAAGAAGGCTACAAGGCACAAGGTGTACATGGAGCATCTTGTCAAATGGAAGGATAAGGATGAATCCGAAGCTACCTGGGTAGAAGAAGTAGACTTTAAGAAGCAAGGAATTGATATTTCTCTGATCCCTCCTTCCAATCCTTAGCAGTTTGTGCTGAGAGGGGGAGAATGGTGCATGAGCACTTGGGAAAGAACTATTGTTGGAATTTTGTTGTGCTATCATAAGGCCATGTTGACCATTTTTTTAGGTGCTTAGGGTTGTTTTTGAACTTTGGGAAAGAAGGTGACAAGTGTTCAATAGCTTTACAACATCATTGTGTTAAGTTGTCAAGAGTTGGCAAGGTGTTTGAAAACACATTGGGTTTTATAGATTGCATCATTAGGTCATCTATGAGCTCGACCCAAGCATCTAAGTTGTTGTGAAAACCTATTTAAGGCAAGCTTCGACTAGGAGATAGGGTTGGAGGCATTTTTGTTAGAGTGGCAATTTGTAAAGCTGAAGGAAACAACATTTTGGAAATAAGTTTCTTGTGTTTTGCATTTGTATTGAACTTTAAAGGAGTAACTATGTTGTCTTTTTTGTTGTAGAATGTAGTATTAGCATTGTGCAAGCTTAGTGTGTTATATTTTTGGTTTTGTAAATCCATTTCACCTTGTATTTGTAAATATTTCTGTTTTTCTTTCATTTTCAGGCCTGTAACATGTAGTTTTTAAAGAATGGAGTCCTAGAGCACCTTCCCACCATAAAAAATGTACAGCCTCTTTGGAATAGTTTCTAGGCTCCCACATTGTAAATATGGTAGCATTTAGGTTTTTTGGCAGTGCAGGAGGTGCTAGAAAAGCTTTGCCCTAGGCGAGCCAGTGCAGGCCCAGTTAGGGCAGACTTGGAGAAAAAGTTGCATTACTTGCAGGGGAAAAGAGATCATTGAGGAATTATTTATTGTGAATTTAGGGGAAGGTCCTGACTATGCATGGTGATTAGGAAGATACTTTATCAATTCATTTGATAGGAGAGTTTTCTGACAATCTAAAAATAGCTTGGAAAGTTTAGAAACCCTAGGGTTCTTTGACCATTTTGGTGTATGGACAGTGTATGGCCTTAGCAGGTGGATACCCTGAAAAATCTTGGAGGTGTAGGTGTAAAAAACACCAATTCTTCACAAATAACCTAAGTCTTACATTGGGTTTTAAAGGAAATTGCATTTTATTCCTGTTTAGAGGCCTAATTGGGCTTTTTGGCTAGTAGCCCAAAAGTAGGGTTTGGTGTAAGTGATGGTTAAGTGGAGTTAGGAGGGTCCTAAAGAGTAAAATATGAGATGTTTTAAAGTATTTTTAACCCTTTCAAAACCCCTGCAAGAACCTAGAAGAAGGTTGAGGTTATTTGGCCTTTAGGGCAGATTTTAAGGGCCAAAGGAGAGAACATGAGGCAGCACCAAGGTTGGTTGGTAGAAGAGAAGCATGTTGATAGGAGAGGGGTTGGTCTGAAAAACCAAGGGAATCTAGTCATGAGTAGGGGCTTATAGGTTATATTGGTGGAGTCAAGCACCAAGGAGGTCTTATAAGGAAAGACCTAGAGCAGGAACCAGTGATTGGTTCCTCCAACCCCACTCCCTATCAATCACTATCAGGTAGTTGGGTGAACTGTGATAACTGTGTAATCAAATGGCTAGTCAAAGAGTGTGTGGCCACGAGACTATGTTGGGTCTCATGTACAACAAGGTCTGGATGGGTTGTTGGAGGTGGGGGAGGAAGATGAGGAGGGGGAACATAAGACCTTGCATCATATGCATTGCCCCAATTCTATCTTGGGGCATGCCCATACCCACTCTCTAAAAAATACCTAAAATAAAAATAGTTGACATGTCTTCCTAAAAAAAAATCTACATATAGTTTCTAGAGAAAATATAGAGGGCCATCAAGATTGTTGTTGGGTAGTTTATCAAACACCACCCACCAGCATTCCCAAAATTTTATAACTATGCTCTAATGGGTACACCATTTTATGAAAAAAAATTGTTTGTGTAAACTAGCATGTTGTCTTGTTCTTGAGCTCACAAAATTTTGAGTTAAATTGACCAAAAATTCAAACATGAATTCTATGATTTTCACTTCCTCATGTCACATTTTTTTGCATTGTCATTGTTTGGCCCCACATGATCCTATACAGACCCATATGCATCATATTTTTTGGGTAGACCATACTAACTTGATCTAAAATGTATGCACCATTTTAATGTAATATGTGCATCAATCATAAGAAATATGGAGGTAAAAAGAGGAAATTTCATATGGATAATATCAACACAAAGGGGTTTTTAGATTTTAAAACAAAAAGTTACTAACTAACCCATACTTGCCTTATAAAATTTTGACAAAGTCTTCCAAGTGTATTGTGATGTAAATGGGATATCAATAGGTTTTATTCTGGGTTAGGAAGGAAATATTATAGTTATGATCTTAATAATTCCAAAAGGAAATTTTGATCCATCACCAAGAATTATATGCCATAATACAATCTCTCAAGAAGTGGCATCACTATTTGTACTACCTAAGGAATTTAACTTGTAAATTATTAACCAAGAGTTTAAGTAGATAAATAATAAAGGAAATTTAAATTAATGTCTTGTGAAATGAGTAAAATTTATTCAAAGTTAAATATTTGTACTTAAGCATAGGATTGGGAAGTCCTATAAGATTGCTAATGCATTGAGTAGAAGAATTATTTTGTTACATGAAATGAAGGTAGAAGTAATCGGCACCAAGTTCATGAAGGATTTTTACCAAGATGATGCAAATTTCAAAGAATATTGGGTAGTGTATACAAACCCAATTAACATTTACATGTGTTCATGATTTGATTATTTCCTTTAAGAAAGTTCACTATTTTAGGGGACAACAATTGTGTGTGCCTCAAGGTTCTATGATAAAAAGTAATCAAAAGAGATACATAATGTTAGATTGGTAGGAAGCTTTAGGAATAATAAAAAATTTACACAACTAAACCAAATATATTATTGGCTCAAAATGGAAACAAATGTAAAGAGGTATGTAGAATGTTGTACAACATGTTAGCTTGCAAAAGGGAAAATCCAAAATAGTGATTTATGTTGGAAATAGGATGCCATTTAATTGCAATCCTAAACAATATTTATTTCATGTGTCTCTTAAGTCCTTGGAAAGTGTTCTCAAACACTAGGATTAGAGAGAGATTAATTTTGGATGAAATAATCATGTTAATTGACATTTGTAATTAATTCTAAATAATAGGATCATGTGAGGGCATCAAAGATGAGTTCCTAAATAATAGGAGCACATGGGGCACCCACATGGAAGGTGACACTCACCTTAAGTTCAGTTAACTATTTGGAGTAAGAGATAACACTTCTGAAAGCATGTAAAAATCCTAGGAGTTAGGGTTTGATGTTTACATGCATGAAGTTTAGTTCAATTCAGTTCAGAATCAGTTTAGTTTAGTTTAGTTTAGTTCAGTTCAGTTTAGTTATGGTTCAGTTATCTCCAGTTAGTTTTAGTTGAATGCTAGTTGACTTCAGCTAACTTGGAATGCATGACTAATGACTTGAGTTGCATGATAAATAATAGGTCACTTCCTTCAGTTAACAGGGGATGACCATTCTTGCATGAATGGTGGAGAAAGATGTTTCAATTAACAGAAAATGACTTGGACCCACTTTGGGTGCCCAAGTTGGCTTCTTGGAATTAACTCCTTTGCATGTTAAGATATTTCAGAAGGCTAAGTTAAGTGGGACCACTCTTGGGTGCCTACTTTGAGGATAAAGCCTTGAAGATATTTATGGAATAAAGGTTGAGTTACTACTTTAGTTTGGGACACCTAAATGGATGAAGATGATGATTTGGCATTGTTCTTCATGGTTAAACTCTACTTGGAAGAGATAGGAATACCTTTTAGGAGATAGGGATTGAGCTTTGTACAATTGTAACTCTTTTGGAGTTTACAAAGTTGTTTATTGCCTATATATCTCAAGCAAGTTGAAGAGACTTTGTATTAGTTTATTGCAGGTTATGAAGAAGATTTGTTGAAGGAAAAAGAAGCATCTCAAGGAAGAACTGGAATTATTGTAATCTACTTCAGAGATTAAATAATACATTGATTCTTGGTGGAGTTTTTTCCCAAAAGGGTTTCTCCATGGTCTATGTTGTGTATCTTCTAATATTTTATCTAATTCTTCTACAAATTTTGTCTTCATTCTACAAATGATAAAATGAAGTAATCAGATAATCACCCACAAAGAATCTATAAAAAAGAATACATAAATAGATCAAGAAGTATCATAAAGTTTTACAAAGTATTAAGCTACATAAACACCTCAATTTTCAACATTTGGTATCAGAGCTGAGGTTGCGTAGAGTATTGGGATGCCTTTCTCTTAAAATATTGGAGGTTTTTTGGCTGTAGTGGGAGCTTTTACTATTTTTTTATTGCTTATTTTGGAAAATAAGTTTGTTACAAGAGGTATATATTCTTGCTTTAAAGGATTTTTATCATGTGTCATTGAGAGCTTGGATTCACAGGTTTGGTGTGAGCTTATGAAAAAAATGTGGTTTTGATTATGTGCATCATGAAGCCATGGGATTGCTCAGTATCACGGTTTAGTGGGAGAATTTGGCAATGAAGTGGATTCTTGGTTGTAGGATGGTTTTGTTATTATGTCATGGTATACTCTTGATTAGCGGTTTAGAGTTGTGGCATGGTACATGTTATGATAATTTTGATCATGAGGAAATGTCTGAAATTCCATATGCTTTTGATAGTGATGGTTTGATGTTTATCTTGCTGCCATGTATAGCTTGTATCACAGTTCAGTGGGAGCTTTGGTAGGATATAGTGATCTTCAAGAAGAGGATGCTAGTCATGATGCTATGTGTGACTCGGTACCATGGTTCAGTGGGAGTTGTTGGAAATGGTGTGGATGCATCATTGGTAAGGTTATCCTCATGTGATTTGGGATATGGTTTTATCTTGGTTTAGAGTGGTTGCTATTATGTCATGATTTACTCTTGTTAAAATTAGAGTTTGGCATGATTCTCTTGAGACTAGGATGTTTATATATGTTATGGTGCATGTGATCTCCTAGGAGGAGATGGTTAGATTATGGATGTCATTTTTATGTTCAAGATTGGAGCTTTCACATTGATCTTGTGTAGTTCTTTTAAGTATTGGGTACATTAATCATTTTCTTGATTACTTCATGGTAGTGCTATGTTGCATTTGGAGTTTGGCATGGATTGGTTGTTTCCAGGTCCTCATGGATACTTGGAGAAATAGGTGAGGCTTGAGTTCTCTTATGGTAAGAGATATATGTTGGAATAGTTACTAGTAAGAAAAATCTATTTTCAACAGAAAAGATCGAGGAGCC
Source organism: Sequoia sempervirens (assembly GCA_007258455.2). Lineage (NCBI taxonomy): Eukaryota > Viridiplantae > Streptophyta > Pinopsida > Cupressales > Cupressaceae > Sequoia > Sequoia sempervirens. The sequence continues at coordinate 317,427,849 of VDFB02281492.1, read as the reverse complement.
TACACCTTGGTTGAATGTGAGTTCAACACACTCAACAGTTTCACATGCCTCCAAAGAGGCAGTTTGGACACAGAGACTTGGGAAAGGTATTGATTTTAATTGAAAGTAAGTTAAACTTGAATGTGATAGTCAGAGTGCTATGTCTTTAGCCAATAAATCCTATGTATCATGCTCGTACTAAGCATGTTGATGTTAAGTATCACTTTGTGCGAGAAATGGTTGAGAGTGGGAAGGTATTTTAATTGAGAATTTAGTCAACACTTTAATTAATGTTACAGATTATCTTATGAAACCAATTCCTTCAGATAAGTTCTCTTGGTTTTAATCATTTGCTTGGAGGTTCATGATTATGCAGATTGTATTTGAAGTTGGCATGGATTGATTAGTGGGTGCAAGAAGGCCACTAGCCTTAAGTTTTGTAATCAATTTACAATTATTCCTTGTTTAGAATAATTGCAATGTATAATATCAAGTGGGAGAATGTTGGAAATAGGATGACATTTAATTTCAATCCTAAACATTATTTATTTCATGTGTCTCCTAAGTTCTTGGAAAGTGTTCTCAAACACTAGGATTAGAGAGAGATTAATTTTGGATGAAATAATCATGTTAATTGACACTTGTAATTAATTCTAAATAATAGGAGCATGTGAGGGCGTCAAAGATGAGTTCCTAAATAATAGGAGCACATGGCGCACCCACATGGAAGGTGACACTCACCTTGAGTTTAGTTAACTATTTGGAGTAAGAGATAACACTTCTGAATGCATGTAAAGATCCTAGGAGTTAGGGTTTTATGTTTACATGCATGAAGTTCAATTCAGGTCAGTTTAGTTCAATTCAAAATAAGTTTAGTTTAGTTTAGTTTAGTTTAGTTCAGTTATGGTTCAGTTATCTTCAGTTAATTTTAGTTGAATGCTAGTTGACTTTAGTTAACTTGGAATGCATGACTAATGACTTGAGTTGCATGACAGATAATAGGTCACTTCCTTCAATTAACAGGGGATGACCATTCTTGCATGAATGGTGGAGAGAGATGTTTCAGTTACCAGAAAATGACTTAGACCCACTTTGGGTGCCCAAGTTGGCTTCTTGGAATTAACTCCTTTGCATGTTAAGATATTTTAGAATGCTAAGTTAAGTGGGCCCACTCTTGGGTTCCTACTTTAAGGATAAAGCCTTAAAGATATTTACAGGATAGAGGTTGAGTTACTCCTTCAATTTGGGACGCCCAAATGGATGATGATGATGATTTGGCATTGTTATTCACGATTAAACTCTACTTGGAAGATATAGGTGTGCCGTTTAGGAGATAGAGATTGAGCTTTGTAATTGTAACTCTTTTGGAGTTTACAAAGTTGTTTATTGCCTATATATCTCAAGCAAGTTGAAGAGAGTTTGTATTAGTTATTGCAAGTTGTGAAGAAGATTTGTTGAAGGAAAAAGAAGCATCTCAAGGAAGAATTGGAATTATTGTAATCTACTTCAGAGATTAAATAATACATTGATTCTTGGTGGATTTTTTTCCCAAAAGGGTTTCTCCATGGTATATGTTGTGTATCTTCTAATATTCTGTCTAATTCTTCTACAACTTTTGTCTTCATTCTACAAATGATAAAATGAATTAATCAGATAATCACCCATGAAGAATCTATAACAAATAATACATATTTAGATCAACAAGTATCATAAAGTTTTACAAAGTATTAAGTTACATAAACACCTCAATTTTCAACAGTTTCTATATGACATTGTCTATTCTAGAGAGACTATGGGAACATACAAGTATAGAAATTTTATCTTAGGCCTGCCTAGGACTCAAAAGGGGAATGACTCCATTTTTGTAATTGCAGAGAGATATTAGAAAATGGATTATTTTATTACATATAATATGACTATAATGATATTAAAAATGTAGAAAATTTAGTTTCAAGAAAGTAGTCTAAGTGCATGCATTACTAAGGAACATAATATTAGATCACCATATTTATTAGTCATTTTTTAAGGATGATATACAATAAATTGAACACATAATTGCATATTAGTTTAATCTATCATCCACAATCTAATGGTTAAACATAGGTGGTGAATATAAGCCTTGAAATTTTATTGAATTGTCTTGTAGGAGACAAAATAGGGAACTAGGATTTAGTCCTCATACATGTTGAAATTTTCCCATAACAACTCATTTAATTAGCTCACACTAGAAAGAAACTCTTTCAAATTGTGTATTTCCATGCTTTGAGGGGTGTAACTAAGTTACAATGTGTGGATACATGAAAAATTTTAGTTTCAGAGGAGAATATTTTTCCAAATATGTAAAACAATTTCATCATCAAGTACATGAAAAATTTAAGAAAACCACCACCAAATATAAGCAACATGTAAATTTAAAGAGGAGGATAGAAAATTTCTAGGTTGGTAATTTATTCTTTCTCATTTAAGTAAAACTAAGTTTCCAAAAGGTACCTATAACAAATATAAGTTTAATTTTTTAGGGAATGCATGGCATTGAAGCAATTTTCTATGAATACATACGAAATAACAAATTTATATGAATTATAATTTTCACAACTCTTCAATGTGACATACCTTTATCTTTATCATCAAATCCAAAGAAGTAAAGTACATAATGGTGTAGATATGTAACTTCTTGATTAGTGGCACCAAATACTAAAAAATGAAAAAGAAGACGCTTATTCAATTATCAACTCTAGAGGTGTCAAAAAAAATAGAGGTAAAGAGTATCTAGAGTATCTAATCAAGTGGAAGAGCAAACCTTTTGAGGATTCTACATGAGTTAGCTCTTTTAAGATTAGTCATCATGCCTTTTCCTTAGAGGAAATCATTTGAGCTTAATGACATGGAGGTTATGCTTTCTCCTAACCAGGGTATTTGATATAAGAGCATCCTTGGATGATTATAAATTTTTTTTAAAGTGAATAAATAAGTACTAATAATTTCTTCAATTTTTATTAATAAATTTCTATTACAATTATCTTGACTTCCATGATTGTAAGAGGAACATAGCTTTGTTTTTAAATCCAAAGACACCACCAACAATCATGGATAAGAGCACCTTTAGTTCAAGGAGATAAATATCACCCAAAAAATAGGATGTTGGAGCTAATCATATATTTTCTTTTTGGGAGATAATTTTCACATTCAGAAAAGAGGCACATAGGAAATAGGTAGTGTTGAACTGGAGTTAGTCATAAAAGGAAAAAAAGGTTAGGATTGTAAGGGCTAGAGGTAAAAAACCTCTCATTCTGATTAAGTATATTAGAATTTTTAGAAATAAAATGAAAGGTTAGTAAGTTGGTTTTGAAAGGGGGTTTATGTATATATAGAGTAGAAATTACAAATAATACAATGTTGCTCCATTGGATTGCACTATGTGAAGTATATGAAAATAGTATACTCTTATAAAATGAGATAGCCATAGTGTATGTGAAGGTTCATGACGATTAAAATATTTCATTCATATTACTCTAATTTAAAAAAAACTAGATTAATCTATTGTTCTTGTGTGGATAATAGTGTTATGGTTGGGGAATTTTGTTTTTATTGATTACTTTAAGTTGTCAATTGCATATTAGTACAAGGATATTTAAGTTGGTTGTCTTTTCTAGTTGGGCCATCCCTCAAGATCTACATCATTTTTAAATAGTTTCATTTGTAGAATTAATGAATATTTTGAAATTTTGATGTCTTTATATTTTAAAAATAATTAATAATATATCTACTAAATAAAAAAAAATCAATTTATAATATATATTTATCTTTTATTGTTGACAAAGTTAAATAAAAACATAGATTCAAGTTTTACTTTTTATTTTTTAATTACATTTAGAGACATTCTCTTGTAATAAGAAGACATAAAGTGTCATGTCAGGATTGAATACATAAAAAATAAAATACATTTAAAATGTATTTTAGGGAAAAATAAAAATCATTCATAATTAAATAAAACAAAATAATTATTACGTAATTTCAAAATAAAATATTTTAAGTAAAATAAAATAACTCTCTAAATAAATTAATTAATTCAAATTATAGTTTTCATATTTTCAATGTGTGTATGCGTGCGCATACATACATATACACACACACAAAGACACACCAAATTTTATTTTCATTGAATAATACATCTTTAAATGCATATTTAATATTTCCAACCACACCAAGTATTCAAATTTGTCTAAATAAAATATTTTTTTAAATATATAAAATAAAATAATTTTGAATGTGTGTACATACATACATATTCACACACACAAAGACACACCAAATTTTATTTATTTATTTATTTATTTTTATAACCTAGAGGTATCCCCCAATCTTTGGCCTAATTCCGCCGACTGTGCGACTCCGCCCAGTGAGCTCCACCTCCCTTGCCCAGGGCTTACTTTTATGCCAGGCGAGCGGAGGCGAGACTAGTTCTCTGGAAGTGCAGATCGCGCCCGAAGACTAGTCCTCTGGAAGCACAGACCGCACCCGAAATGACCCACACTAATTACATCCAGGAGTGTGAGTCGACCTCGGGAGCTATATGGGACGAACCCAAAGCCCTTAGCCAACCATACTACCCGTTCGAGCCACCAAATTTTATTTTCATTGAATAATACCTATCCAAATAAATATTAAATATTTCCTACTACACCAAGCACGTAATGCTCTCACATTGACTTTTACCATTTGCGGGCCCACCACTGTGGTACGTTTAAAATATCTCGGCCTATTAGGAGATGAGAATTGTGATTAAGGGTTAACTTCCCATGCACCGTTCGAACTATTTTAAGATTAAAATATTTTGATCCAACCTTCACTATACTTATTAAGAAAACGGGGGGGGAGGTATCCTGACACCCTTCCAAATGCATGTCTAAATCAATAGTAAGTAAACGCTCCTTTTCATATCTGCCGTTTTGCTGCTTTATATGTTTGAAAATGAAAGCTCCACTCACATTTTATTCTCACAAGTCTTTCCTTCGCATTGGACTGGTCATTAAGTATTCATGTTAATGGTGGTCCGCGTAGCTATTAGAGCACTCTTATGGTAATCTAGAGCCCCCCTCAGAAAAGGACAATGATTTGAGATTTTAGCGTTTGACATTCTATAAAGGACGCCATTTTTAATCTATTTTGGCTGTGTAGGAGCCTAAGTGTTTAATCTATTTTTTTCCCTTCAAATGTTTAATCTTCAAAATATTAAAGCTTTTAAGTTTGTCTTCGCATGTGTAAGCTTTTAAGTTTGTCTTTCCATGTGTAAGATTACTCTTAATAAGTCTGGTGGGCTAGCTCAAGTGGTTATTGCTGTTATGCTTCATGTGGGAGGTCTCAAGGTCCATTCCCTTGAACTGACCACCTCTATCGTGCTGGCCCCACTTGTTGTATACATTGGGTTAGGCACTCGTAGTGGCACTGAAGGTTTACTCCACGCCCATTCCTCGACTTACTGGGGGGTGTGCGTGGTGTGCGTGGGGGTTCGCCGTGAAGTACATTTCTTCGGAAAAAAAAAGATTACTCTTAATATCATTTTTTCCGCCGTAATCTTTACCCTTTTTGAAACTAAATTGCTGGGTGGTCTTGAATTTGTGAATTAAAAAACTATTTAAAGGAAAAGAAAAGAAAAGTGGATTTTGCTTAGCCCTAAGGTGTGTGCCAAATTTTATGTCAAAAAGTGAGCTCCAAATTTCTTATACTACAAGGGTTGTCAATCATTGGCGTTCTAATAGAATTGATATGTGAAAAGGTTTTCTTTGGTATTTTGTATATACAATATTGAAGATGTTTTTAATATACATTTCTTAATTTTTGTTCTTTATTCTATGTTAAGTGTGTTAAATTTTAGATAGAATAGATTTGTTGGATTTCTTTTGAGGAGGGTGGTGTGGTTGTAATGATGTAATATTAAAAGGTTTTATGGAAATGTTTTAGTTGAAGATTTTGTAGTGTTTATAGTGAGTCGTGAAGTTTAAGTAGTGTTTAGTAAGTGTAGTTTTATGTGGATTGAAAGTTGTTAATTTAGGTGAGGATTTTTAATAAGAATTTGTCTCAAAATATTGAATGTTAGAACATTTCTCATAAGATATATTAAAATATTATTTCAATCATTTTTGTGTGATTTGAATTTCATTAAGTGAAAATTTTCATATATTTCCAATGGAAAGATTGACAAAAGGGTGAATAAAGATATTTTCGAAGAAGAATTGGTGAAAATCAAATAGAAAAATATATAATATGAAGAAAAGATTAAGTGGTTTCAAAACAATTTCAAAATCTTATAAAGGAGAATAGTTCTCAAAGAGATGAAATATCATAATTGAAACAATAGATTAATGAGTTGGATCAATTACTTGAAGTATACCAAAAGAGAATGAGTCTCTAAGATCTATGTTATCACTATATAATGTCCCATGTGATACAAATGGTTTGTAATGTCCACGTAATGCCTAATGTCTAAACAATTATATATGATATCATTTGAATAACCTTGATTGATGGGTTCTTTGTGAAAGCCCTAAAATAGCTAAACCCTTAATATGTTGAGATAGACCGCAAGCAATGTTTGCTCATATTCTTCATATTAAGTATTCATGTTTTAAATAATCCCACCACTAAAATTTTCTCATGAAATAATAACTGCAAACCTTGATTTATTTCCTTTTCCCACTAACACATAGAGGACACATTTTAATAGTAGAAGATTAACACATTCTAGAAAATCCTCATCTTTTCATATGCCAATATGAATGATTATGCATCTTTTAAATTAATCAAGTATTAGCTAATAATTAATTAATCTTTAATTGATTATTAGGCTAATTCATTTCATATGCTTAAGCTAAACTTATGAGTACTTTTTATTAACTAGAGTGAGCTTGTATTAGATCATTTTGTGGTATCATATAGGATGTTGACACTTGTCTTGATCTAATATGTTTGTCTTTTAGGGCTACTCCTGTAAAGCACTCACCCTCATTGTATTATCACTCAAACTCTTAAAGACTCTTGAGGTTCATTCTATAAGCCTTTTTTATTGAGAATATTAATGATTATTTTTTGTAGTCTTGGTAGCACGCTAGAATTGTGAATAAACATGCACTGGCTAGAAGACCAGTTGGCCAGTAAACTTGCCAATGGAATTTTAAAAAAATTGGTGGCTTCTTTCGACACTCCTAAAAAAATTCTAGTGGCATAGATATTTATTTTGGTTGAAAAAATTTCTTGAATATTCTATTTTCCTTTGGGATATTCTTTTTTCTTGCAAAATATTTCATTCGTTGATTTTTTGGGCACAAGGAATATTCCTTGAATATTTTGCTAATGTCATGCTAATGTCAGCATGATGTAAGTGGCACATACACCCCAAAGCTCCCTCTAAGCTCCCTTTGGCCCTAAAAAAGCAATTATTTTTTCTTGGTTGTAACTTGGGCATATAGTATCAATATTTGGCAAACAAGACATCATCAAAAAGTTGGTTTTGAGTAGTATCCAATGGTGCTCTTTTTTCTCTCATATTTGTTTGTTGGTATATTTTATTGCCTATCAAATTCATAGGTATTTTTCATTCCTAAGCTCACAAATTTTTACATGTTTCTCCATTTTCCATGATTCTAATGGCATTGGAAGGATCTTTTAGAGCTCTTCATAGTTTTTGATTTAAGAGGATAAACAAGTTTTGAATGGACCCGAAACCTAAACAAGGGTGAACAAGCTGCCTAAGAGAATACAAAAAATCCCAACAACGAAACAAAGACAAACCAGTAGCCGAAATCACTTGTCCAACACAGAACCAAGATACTACATGGATCTTGAACCCATTGGTTTTGATGGGACCAACAACCCAATACAACCAGGTTTTGGCAAGGACCTTGAACCCAAGAGAAAAGCCTGCAACAACTAGGCGATAGCATACTAGTCACTTAGGAAGATTATTCTCTCCATACCACTAGCAGAAACAACTACGTTATAGGTTTGTAGAAGCAAAGTCCCACAAATAGACAAAATATTGCCCAACAACATCCCCTCTCCACCTCTATAGGAGAGATCATCACAAGAGCTCGAGGCTCCAAGCATGTTCCATAAAAGCCAATTGCTCACTTCACCTCTATAGGAGACAAGACCAAGCTCGTCCAACCCACCACAGCCACAACACCCTAGCACACCAACATTCCACTTCAATAGAAATGGGATCCCCCTCAATGGGAAAAGCTGGAAGAGACCTTCATCCGCATAATACACCTCAACCCAAGAGGGAGAGGACTCCACCTCCAAAGGAGAGGCCTTCACCTCAAAACAAGACCTAGTATTCAGAGAGAAGGAAGAGACCGCAGTGAGATAGAGGACCTTATCAAGCAACAACAACAACATCTGGGTCTTCAAAATTATCTCTGCTCTCAACAAGAAAAACCCCTGAAAACAACAACGCAGACCCACACCAAACCCAAAAAAGCACATGGAAGAGAACAACCTTATTTGATCAACACAACCACTCCATCTTATGGGACAACCACCCAAACACAAGCTCCAAACCAAGATAATAGGCATTAAATTCCATCTACCATTTGGAAACCACAAGCATGCCAACAAAGCCTCCAAAAGATAGCCCCCAAACAGAGAACACATAGATGCAACGAACAACCCAAAGGAAGTGAGAAGAAACAAAGTCCAACAAATAAAGCCCCCAAGCCATCCTACTACATCGAGTAGAACTAGAAATAAGCCTCTTCTTCAACCCAGAAACCCCAAGGACACCCGAGCAACCACACACTCCCTGCAGGGAACAACAAAGTGGAAGGGGAAAACGCACCGCACCAGAAAACACAAAGGGCCACAGACTTTCCATACTGATAAAACCCCCAAAAGATAGCCCCCAAACAAAGAACACACAGACGCAATGAACAACCCAGAGGAAGTGAGAAGAAGAAAAGGCCAACAAATAAATCCCCCAAGCCATCCTACTACACTGAGCAGAACCAAAAATAAGCCTCTTCTTCAACCTAGAAACCCCAAGGACACCTGAGCAATCGCACACTCCCTATAGGGAACAACAAAGTGGAAGGGGAAAACACACCACACTAGAAAACACAAAGGGCCATAGACTAGCCCTCCAACACTCAACATTAACCACAACAGCATCGAAAGTAGTAACGCCAAGGGAGAAGCCAAAACCCGGCATAGGGCAACCAAAGACCCCGCCAACCATTGTATCTCACTCAGAGAAACCCCCAACCTCTTCTGAGGCCCTATCAACATTGCACCCACCAAATCCACCGCTTTCCCTTCTCAACTTCGAAATAGATGACTCCTGCACAAAAATCCAAAGGAGCACAAACCTTTGCACAAGCCTTCCACCGCAGTTGATGGTCCCAAGTAGTTGCTTCCCCCTGCCATCATCATCCTCCGATTCAGATTCCTTCTCTCCCGTCTTTGTAGATTTCAAACTGCCTATGTCGCTCCTACTCCTGCCCATTTGCATGATAAATGACTTGGTGATGATGTTAGTTGGATTACCAGTATCTCTTCATAGTTATCCATGTAAATTTTCCAAATTTTCTTCAAAGTAATTTATGTTTTGTTTTCACATTTTGGTGAATTATTTGGACATTTTAGCTCTTGGATTTTTTTTTTGTGTAGGATGAATTTTTCTATGCTGTTCTACTTGTATTTTTAGTATCCTTTCATATTTAAGCATTTTGAGCATCCTTTGCATGCAATTTATCTTTTTTAGATGCACTAAATTAAAGTGCTACTATTGTACTTGCTTTTTGGAAATTTTGTACATCATGTTGTACTCTTTTTACTCACACTATGTGTGAAGCAATTTTTCCTTAATCTCTTTTGAATTTAGGCTTTATACCATTTTGGCTTCAAATGAATCTGTACTTAAAGGAAAGTCATTCTAAAAGGTGCACAATGTGCCACGTGGTGGTTGCATGGATTTTGTTTATCATTTTCCTTTTGAGAGAAAGTTAGGGCACATGTCAGCTCGGCAAAGATTTTCCCAAATGTAATTTTCATAAATATGAGAATCCTCACCTGATTGACATGTCATCTCTTCACTACATGTAGTTTGCACTTTTAGGGAGCAATCTCTTTTGGATTTTTTTAGAGCATGTTGGGTCTTTCTTGTTTTCAGGATGGAAACTTTGAGTTACCGCTATCAATCTATGCGATTGGTCAACTATATTTTTTCTAGGTTGCTTTCTAGGATCTGATTGTTTTCATATAACAATCTTTGCCAAATATCTAAAATGACATAAATGAGGTAGTTGAGAATTAATGAGCAAATATTGTCGCGACCTAACAAGAGATCTGAGATCAGATTGTGAGCTATCAAATGTTGCAATCTGGCAGTATTTACTTCTAGGGCATTGGTGGAAGCTCTCCCTTTTCAACTATAAATAGGAAGAGGCAGCAGAAGCAAAAAAGCTTTCCCTTTTGGAAAAAAGTTCTTTTAAGTTTTCTTAGTTATAGAGATATTTTCATAAGCAAAAAGCTTGCAGAACACTTCTTCTCTCTAGCATGTTATATTGTTTTTACTCAAACTATTATTGTATTGGCATTTGACCTTTGTTTAAAAGTTTATTTGATATTTAAGCATAAACTTGTTTAGAAGAAAACTTTGAAACTATGCATGTTATGGCCTTTTTCAATTTTCTTCTTTATGTTTACATTCAGAATAAAACACTGAGTTAAGCTTAATTCGAATTGTTTGAGTAGTTGACCTCCATGATGTAGGCTTATATGATATAGCAATAACCTATAGAAATTGGATTATGTTTGTTGAAGTTCTCCAGCTTCCTTACGAGTTATTTTTTCTTTATACTATGATATAAAAGAGGAAGGGTTTATGCAATTTTTTGAATGTTTTTCTGTTAACTTTTGGAACTTTTATGCTTGATTGGACCTTAATGAACACTTCCTGTGGATAGATTTGAAAGACTGCAATGTGCTTGTATTTATCCTTTGTTGCTCTTTTTCTTCCCAACAATGAAGGGTTGTGGCATTCTGTGTCTAATATGTCATTCATAGAAAATAATTGGATTTAAAATCTTGTAAAAACCTTTGGCGCATCGCTATTTTCATGTTTTATGTTTACATTTCTTTCTACCTTTTTCTCTAGACTCAGAGAAGAGCTAGATTTCTATAAAAATATCAGAGGTATTCAGTGAGGCACAAATTGGCCCCCCACTCGCTAAATTTAACATAAGGTTGTCAAAGAGGTAGAAGCATTGATGATCAAAAATTCTTTTTATGGCACGTCTAGTGCCCGACCCAAAGTTTTTCGAGCGTCTGATTGGAAGTCTAAAATATTTCTCAAATCAGGCCAAGGGAAAAAGCTAGAAATTTCATGCTCAGAGTCCAAACGAGAGTATCCTCAAGAGGCCATTTCCAGTACTCCCAGTTACTCACCTCGATATCTAGGAGAAGAATACTTACATGTTCTTTATCACCTATAAGGAGGAATAGAGAAAGATGTGAGAGCCAAAAATCTAGAGCCTTATCTACCCCACCTGGAGGTCAAACTTTCCAAATAAAAATACCAGTATACTCGTTTCATAGGAATCTGCTCTCCATGGCTCACATAGTTGCCCCTACTCCTAGAAATTTCATGACTTGGGATAGTGGTAGTTTGCTACAACTTCCCATGCCCCCCGATGTGTGGCCTTCCATACCTACTAACACCCTCAAGGCTATTCCAAATTTTTTTTTGAAGACTTAAAAACCCCCTCTGAACACCTCTAAGATCTAGCAGAGGTATATAGGGTACATAACCTAGTGGAGGAAAAAATTTCTCTAAGACTATTGGCCACTTCATTCAAAGGAAAAGCTCAAGATTAGTATCGATCTTTGGCTTCCAGTTCTATCCACTCTTGGGACCAGCTCAAAAAATGGTTGTTCGAATGCTTCTTAGAGAAGGGAGATCACTGTTCATTACTACATCAACTATTAATCACTATCAAAAGAGCCCCGCAAGAGGCCATGAGTGACTTCAACACCAAGTTTCACAAAACCTGACAAAGAATCCCTGTGACCACTCGACCCCCAGTTGCGATGGAATTTATGTTATACCTGAAGGATTTCAATTCAGATATCATGGTTATGATAACCTCTATGGGAGGGGATATCTTACTCGACGCATACGAGTTGGTTGTGCATGTAGAAATAGTTTGATCGACGTTGGAAAGCTTCCACCATGACCTTCGATGCTTGTATTCATAGAAATCTTTGATGGTCCTCAAGAAGAAGCTATTCCAAGCACTTTCGCTACACAGATAGCGACATCAGTCACACTTCAATCCATGTACGTGTACCCTAATGTTCATCCAAGCACGTCGGGCTCTTCCACTCTAGTAGCAAACATCAACGATACAAAGAGTCTCATGTGGTTTTTGCTAATGAGTTAGTTCTCATCAAAAGATAGCAAGTGACACTCTGAAGCAAGCCACTCAGACCTATCAGGAGGGAAGGCCATCCTATCAACAAAATGCGTACCAAGGACCCACATGAGGGGGAGGTCAAAAAATAGCATTCATAAACTAGATAGCTTCGTCACTATGCTACTACAAATAGTAAAGGACAACCAGAGTAAAGAACTAATCCTAGGCTAGAACAACCTAGTGGAAGATAAGAATGTGTGGTGCTTGCCATGTAGTGATAGTCACATGCCCCAAAATTGTTTGAGGAAAAATATGCAATAGAAGATAGTAGAACAAATAAACAAGGGCACACTCCCAAATGTGGAAGAATATGAGTCACCCCAAATGGAAAATGCCCACTTTAGAGTGCAAATGCAAGGAATGTCTTTAGAGCAAGAGCTGGATATTGTGCCTGACCAAGCGTTATTTTCATGGATGGAGGAAGAAGATGCAGTATTCGTGAATGAAGCTCCGAGGACTAGTGCTCCACAAGTATAGTCAGACTATAACACAAGATCCAAAAGGAGGCTCACTAGAGAATACGTACAACAAGCTCTGCCACGTCCTCAGCTACATCAACCGCCACCGCAAGAAAAGTAGACTCAATAGGCCACTAACCGACCAACTCAACAGTCACAAAAATTTTTGTTACCAGAGAAGGAGATGGACAAGGTGTCGAGCCCATTCATGACTGATCATTGTCTTCCAAAGATGAGAAAGATACCAACATTTATGCCCAAGTTCAACCAGTCATAATGCTCAATGTGGTGGAACATTTGAAGAAGGTGCCTACTAATGTATCTTTGTGGGATGTCATATCCATTCTTGAACAAAAGAAATTACTTCGAGTAGCATTGAATAAGGAAGAACAAATATCATGGACAGATGCGACTCTATTGCGTGATCAAGATAAATATAAGGAACCCGTGTTGAATCCTCAAGCTTCGAAGGTTTCAACTTTTGTGAGTGACACGAACAATGCAAAGTAGAAAGAGGTAAGCAAGCCAAAGCCCACACCTTTCTTTTTAACACTCATTATGGTCGATAAAATTTTGCATAATAACATGATTGATTTGGGAGCTAGTACAATGGCCATGCCAAAGAAAGTGGCTAATGCCTTGAAACTTAAGTACATGAGCCCCTTGAGAAGGGAATTATGCAATTGGATGTGAAGAAGGTTCTAAACGTTGGTCGTATTAAATATTTGTCTCTAACCCTCTTCTCATGTCCAAGCCAAATGGTCACACAGGAAATAGTGGTGATAGACATTCCCCCGGTCTTTGGAATGTGTCTTTCAAGATATTTCACTGCAAAGCTTGGTGGATAATTGGTGCTCAATTGGTCTCACCTGATATTGGGGACCAAGCATGGGGTGAAGATGAAAGTTCTGTCTGAATCTTTGCATCCAGAACAAATAGTTGATAATGCAGTCCTATGTTTTGAAGCAGCACATACCTCTTTCTCGCAAAGGGAGAGATATTGTGTAGAGATGTTGGAAGACAAAGAAGACACGAGTGATCAGAATCCCAAAGTAGAGATGCTCCTCAACCAATTCATTGACTCTGCCCCATTTGACAACTTTCAAGCGACAAGACTAGGCACCTATGTGATCTTCGATGATGATCAAGTCTTTCCAAAATTCATAAAGGATCGAGAGGAATGTGATGATCCAGGTGACAATTGACTCTGGACCTTATATTTTGATGGCACCAAATGCAAAGGCAATTTTGGAGTGGGTGTTCGACTAGTGTCCCCGACAGGATCAGAGACCCTCAAAACTTTTAATTTTCAGTTCTCGTGTTTGAAAAATGATGTGGAATATGATGCCTTAGTTCATGGTCTGATTCTTGCAGAGTGAATGAGCGTAAAGAGAATACAGGAATTTGGAGATTCGAGGTTAGTTGTGAGCCAAGTCTGTGGGCAAGTGGTTGGGAAGAATATAAGAATGAAGTCGTATAGACATTAGATATGGGATCTGATCGAGAGTTTTGAAGCTTTTAATATACAAGTCATTCACTAATCTCAAATAGTGTCATCGACCAGATGGCTTCAATTTGTTTGCAATTTGAACCAGTTTTTTATTCAACAACAAAGTAGAATGTAGTATAGATCATTGTCTGACTAGCAATTCCTGACAATGATCAAAACTGGCAAGTATTTGATGATTATTTTCAAATCATTTCCTTTTCACAAAAATTAGGAAGAGCTTCCGACTATCCACAACCTGAAGTAGAATCTCTGAAAGAGTAGGTTATTGTAATAGAGGGGGACTGTTGCGTGTAAAAACCCAGGTCACAAAGGTTCAAGATGCAAAAGGCTGCCCTAACTTACCTTTGCTAAGTGCAATGTTTAGGGTTATAAAGATGAGAATGATGAGGACTATGATGTCCTACAACCACTCTACAATCCTAAGTTTCAATGCAGGGCTAGGCGAGTCAATTTTTCAGGTTCAACTCTGTGTCTTAGGGACCTCTCTATCCGAAGACAGAAGCACAGTCTTTGGATGACAACATAGTGTGCTATCATCTCTAAAGTGTGCTAGTGTCTATACGACCAGACAACAATAGAGACAAGGTCAAACCTACTAAAACGACTAACAACCCAACTAACTAACTAAAGGGCCAAAATAACACTAACTAATAAATAAAGTATTCTCTAATGTTGTAAAGTAGAAATGCAAGAGTGACAAGGTTAAGGAGGATCTCACCAAGAAGTTCGTTCGCAAGCTGATCCTTTGAAGAGCATGTAATCCTGCATACAGAAAGAGGGAAAATGTTGGGTGGTTGTATAGGGGCCTGCCTTAGTCAGACCCTCGTTTAGGTGTTTCCACCTCCATGGACAACTAAGAAAATGAGATAAAGAAGTAATAAAGAAAAGAGAATACAAACACCACAAAGCATGCTATGCTACTCAACCAAGTGATAGAGGAAAGGAGAGGGAAGCTTACCACCTCCACCAAGAGCACTCAAGGATACTTGGGGGAGAAATGAGAGGAACACAAGCCTTTGTTACAATGGCGTGGTCCCAAACGTACTCTACCGAGTTGACAGAGTGAGATGTTGCTGTAATGGAATGCTTGAAATGCTTGAAGTGAGTGAAAGTGAACTTGTGGAGTGATAGAATGGAGTTCAACTGAATGCTAGAAGTTGTGAAGAGTTGTCAAGAGTTGAAGTGAATGTGGAATGAATGGATATGAAGGAATGAAGGAAGAAAATGGCTATATTCAGTTTGGTCGACCGAAGGAGGCGTTACAACTTCACTGCCAATGAGAAGAGTAATGCCTCTATTGGCTCAGCTATAGGAATCTTCTAGGGATGTAAGTGCACTACGTAGATGTTTGCGTACCACGCGGGAATCTTCGACAGAAGTACCTCCACCGATGCTCAAAACAGGCACCAAGTGTGATGACAACAGTGGGCTTAGGTGGAATTAAGCCTCCAAACTTGGTTTTCTAAGGTGGAAAAAGGAAAAAAGGGGAATTGCACATAGGGTGCAAATTCGCTCTTATACAGTTATCTAGTTAAAAGGAAATAATCTTCCTCAGGGTTTAATCTCCCTTGAAAATATTTTTGACTGTGAGAATGCAAAAAATAGCGAATAGAGGTTCACTGCAAATGTGAGTGATTATGAAGAGCTTGATGTTAGAAGTGGTAGAAAGTTAAATGTCGGAAGAGATGTTCCACAGAAGGATAAGGAAAGACTAAGGAATCTATGTTCTAGATATGATGAGGTCATAGCCTAGACCTATGATGATCTTAGAGGGTATGATTCGGGCATAATTCAACATACTATCAACTTGGCCAAAGGATCAATGACCATTTGACAAAAATAAAGGTCAGACAATCCAAAGGTCTAAGTGTTGATAGTGTGGAAGCTCACCAAATTGATTGAATCAAAGATCATATATCCGATTAAGCATTCCACCTGGGTGTCTAATCTAGTAACAGTTTAGAAAAAGAATGGCAATATTAGGCTATGTGTTGATTTCAAAGATTTGAATAAAACCTCACTAAAATACCATTTCCCTTTGCCATCAATGGACCAGATCCTACAAACTGTGGCCGGATCGGAGATGTTTTCATTGCTTGATGGCTTTTTAGGTTATAACTAGGTATATGTAAAGGAAGGTGACCAACATAAAACAATGTTTACCACTAAGTGGGGAATGTTTGCATACTCAAAAATTCCATTTGTACTTTCAAATGTTGGTACGACATTTCAGGGAGCAATGAATATTACCTTCAGACACTACAACAAATCCCTATGATTAGCACCCTTTTTTGCTCCATTTTTTGCTTCCACCCATTATTTTAATGTATTTTTCTCCAATTTTTCGAAATTCAGTGCTATTTATCAAGATGGCACTATTTTTGGCATTTATTGCACCAATCAAACTAAGTAGGTGACAAATTAGGCACCAATTACCACCTAGATTTGTGTCGAGTTCTATGTCGAGTTTGGTGATGAGTTTTGTGTCAATTTTTTTGCCTAGTGTGGCTCTTAGTTTGGCGCCTAGTTTAGCGCCTATGTTAGTGCATAGTCTAGCACCTAGTTTTCGTCAAGTTTTTCGCCGACATTAGTACCTAATTTAGCAGCTACTTTAGAGCCTACTTTAGCCCCTAATTTTTCTGACGTAGTAGGGATTAGGGGTTAAGGGATTAGGGGTTAAGGGATTAGGGGTGTTGGAACAAAAAATATTTCCCCAATATTCACTAGCCTTCAACTGCTTTCCTACATTTCACTTGCATCAAAATATCCCTCAATCCTCAACCCTCAACCCCTATACCCTCTACCCTATATGTTGGACCCTTAACCCTAATCCTTCAACCATATAACCTCAAACTTATACCCTAAAAATTCTACCCTCAACCCTTAACTATCAACTCTAAACCCTTAAACCTTCTACCCTCTACTCTCAACCATAATCCCTCAACCCTAGTATACCCTCAACCCTATATCCTCAATGCAATACTCTAAATTATCATCCCTATACAATCTTCAACCCTAATCAATTGCCTATTAGCAAGTGCATCCACCAAGATGTTAGCTTCCCTATAGCAATTGATCATAATTTCAAAGGAAGAAAAATTATGAAGAGACAATATATGTCCCAACAAATAATTCAAGTGCTAGTTTTTAGAAGCCTTCCTTGATAGGGAATTAACCACCATTGATGAATCACCTCAATGAGGATATGAATATTTTTATTCTTCAAATCCATGTCTATTGTAAATATATTGTAAATATACTTCTATTGTGGCACTAAACTAACAATGTCAAAATTTCTAGGTGGTTAGGTTACTACTATTAGATGTGTCTTTTCACTACTCAAGTGTCTTAATCCTTCCAAGCTACATCATACTAACAATGTATCCCGCACATGATGAGTCATGCCAAGAGCCTGATCCAAAGCATGCCAACATATCCCCTTCTCTAGATCAAGATCCTACCATCCCATCTAGTCCACCTCAAGATCACAATCCCCTATCCATTCCATTCCATGATCCCCTTGTCATTCAAGATTCCACCACTCCATCTCCATCTCCATCACATGCATCCACTACCACAAATCTAGATCCTATCATATCCCCTAATCCCTCTCCTGATACCACCCATCCAAATGTTTCTATCCCATCATCACCTAAAACTACTATCCCCACATTGCTTGCATATCCCCTTGGTACTCTCACATTCTTCCATGGTGGCCTCCTTGCAGAAGAAAGCCATTGTGTATATACCACCCATCATCCTCCAACTAATAATGGACTCGCATCATGTTTTCAAAATAACACAAATCCTATCATGGATCGCATTCTCAAGAAAATGAACTATCAAGGAAAAGGTCTAGGCCTTCATGAGCAAGGTATTTTAGAGCCCATCCAAGTCAAAGAACAAATTTTCATGCAAGGTCTTGGACCTAGTTCCCAAGACTCACAATCTAAAGATTTTGGTACAACCTCTAGACGTCCTCAACGAGCCTTTTCCAAAATAAATGTCAGCTCTTCCCATCACTCCACTAGATCATATGTTGCCATCCCGCCTCCTCTATCGTATCGCCTTAAAACAATCATCCATATTCCTCCTTCATCTGCTCCATCCATTTTGGGTCCTTACATCCCTCCATCCACCATCTCCCATCCTTCATCTACTCCATCCATCTTGGGTTCTTATGTCCCTCCACCCACTCCATCTACTTTGGGTCTGTTTATCCCAAGATCACCTCCCCCATATCATCCTTTCATCCATCCAACACCTATCCATGTCATCCATCATAAACATCCTAATCAGGATCAACAAAGTCACATACCTACACATCCTCCATCTACATGTAATCCTCATAATCCCACCTCCATCTCTCCACATCATCCATCTCCTCACACCCATCCCATTGCTAGCAAAAGCACTTTGGATGCCAAAGCAAAAATACATAAATCCAAACATCCACATGAATCTAAAGCTCCCCATGTCCCCTCTAAAAGACATGGTGAAGAGAAGAAAAATGCAAATCCAAATCAAATTTGTAGGCCACAAAGGCCCACCAAAGCAAAGATCAAAACCATGTGGATCCCAAAGAAAAAAGATGCAATGCCATCAAATGAATAATTTGTAAGAACATCCAAAGTTGCTAATCTGAGCACCAATCATACACTTCCTCCATCTCCTAAATCTATTATGGGTCCTTATGTCCCAAAATTCACTATCCCATCTCCTCCATTATCCTTGCATTCCCCATCCATTAATCCTCTTATCATTTCACATCCATCACTATATGTGCCAATGTTGGTCCTAAACTCACCACCCCATCACACACCCACCCCATCATTCCATCCATACCATTTCTAGCATCCCATCCATTATCCCACGTACCTTCCCCATCAAATCCCCCTAATTCATCATCTTGCATTATCCATTTATTCTAATAAGATTGTACCAATGTCCAACAGTCACTTCGAATATGGGCTCTTAACACCTCATATGGAAATTGATGCTTGAGTCCTTCATCCATATCCTTATCACATTTCTTCCAAATCCACTTATTCGCCTCCCTATCCTTATCCAAAAAGTAAAAAAAAATCCAAAAAAAACATAAAAAAAACTCAAAAACCAAAAAATAAAATAGTAAAGAGAAATAGTCCATCCAATGGTGAAAACTTGGCAAACAAGCACCTTGGATAAGTACCATGATGAAAACCTAGAAAACAGGCATCATGCATAAATCCCCATCTACACTTGGGGGTAGCTTCCTGATATGCATTCCCTCCATCCGCTATGCTTCCTTCTATGCTTCCAGCTATGCACCCGTCTTCCACCTATACATCCTTTTCATTCATCCCCTCCATCTTACCTATCTTACACATCCTGCTTGGCATATCTCATTTATCCCAATACTTCCATCCTCCTTGTGATCTTGATAACAGTAGGGGAAAACATATAAACATGCTTTGGACACCTCTTAGCATACATTCCCCTCATCCACACACTATCCTAATCCTCGTTTGCACTCGTCTACCTTCCTTCTCCACCCATCATGCTACCTTCAATCTCCCTTCCTTATCCATTCCTCCTATCTTCATCCATATAGCTCCTTTATTTGCCTATCCTTCCCTATTGAATCCTTCATGCCTCCTCGCACATGACATATCTAGAGTGGGGGTGTCTATCTTCCTTTGTGATATAGTCCTTGGAAACATCATTCATTCCATTAGAGAAATCCCTTCCCTTTCCTATCCTCATCTCCCCATCCTTATCTTCCTATCCTTCCATCATAGCATCCATTTTCATCTATCCATCTAGTAACCTTTTCCTCATCCAAATCATTGTCTTCCTATCCATCAATCCAACCAATCCTTTTCATCTCCCAATCCTCATCTCCTCTACCCTCATCCCATCTCATAATCCCTTGTCCTTGGTCTCTAGCTATAGGCTACTCCCCATGCAACCTAATGCCATCTACCTCATCATCTCTTCTTTGTTTAAACATCTTTTCAATATCCTATCCTTTCTCATCATTCATCTATTCGTCATGTCATCCTCCCACTTCATCTTTGATGATTTGGATAACTATCCCATCCCTGAGCTTTGTGTAGTCACCATCCTCTAGTCCAATCGAACAACTCTATCATGTCCCATCATGTCAGTCCAATCATCTTATCCCCTTATCTAGGGTTATCTCATCATCCTTTATCCATTGCCTATCATAGATCTTTTGTCGAACTACGTTGCCCCTATGCTTTCACGTAGGCAAGGTCGATCATTTGATCCACCCCCGAGGTTCTGTCCATCCACTTCTTTATCATCTATCATCAATCTTTTTTCCTTTTCTCCATCCCATCTTTACCATCCATCAAGGTCTCCACCATGGTCCGTCATCAACCTTTTGTTGAACTACGTTGCCCCTACACTTTCACGTAGGAAGGTCGATCATTTGATCCACCCCCAGGGTTCTGTCCATCCACTCCTTTATCATCTATCATCAGTATTTTCTCCTTTTCCCCATCCCATCTTTACCATCCATCGAGGTCTCCACCATGGTCTGTTGTCAGCTTTTTATCGAACTACGCGGGCTCTACGCTTTCACATAGGCAAGGCTAATCTTTGATCTACCCCCGAGCTCCTAGGTCTTTAGGGTGTGTCATTCTTGTGTCATTTCTTGTGTCATATTTTTGAGCTATGCCCTTATCTAGCTGGTTCTTAAAAAACAAGATCCACTTGTATCATCAGATCTAATCAATTCTAAATATCCTACATCATATCGATCTTTTAATTTAGTATCCATCTTTGGTCTCAATAAGATGCATCCTTCCTAACAGACCTCATCAATCCCATCCATCCCCTTGATCCTATGGCAAAGGACATTTGAAATTGATTGTGATCTTTCGATGCTTTTGTCTTTTGTTTATCATTTGAGCTCCCTATCATCACTTGTCATGGTTGCCTTGATCCATCATATCATGGTGTACTTTGACTAGTCAACATAGGGGAGTATCTTGATCTTTTCTTTGTTGTTGTCTTCTCGGTTGTCCCACGTAGTACCCACCAAGATCCCTGAGGTCTTGTGTTACGTTGGGGCATCCTTGTGTGCTTGTGGTTATCCCAATACCTGGCCCGACCAAGGTCATCGTGACTTTGGGGTGTTGGGATAGCCTTCTTGTTTGATGTGTTTGTTCATGCATTAGACACTAATCTTCCTTGGCCCTTTATACCTTGGTGCATCGTGTCTTCTGCTATAGCAAAACTTAGTGCTCCTAAAGATGGAAAATTGCATTTGGATTGCATTTCATCTCCATCCTTTCATCTATCAAATCCCCCCCATCCATTCATCCTTCATCACTCTCCCCTCCCAATCTCCTTCCGCCTTTTCATCCTTTCTCACTCATCACTTCACATCATCTTCCTCATATCCCCTTTTGCATCATCTTCCTCATATCCCCTTTTGCATCATCTTCTTCATCTCTCGTTGCATCATCTCACCCATTTCGAGAGCACAACCGTGTTCTCTTGAACCTGCATGTCCTCTCGATGAGGCATCCTCAATCCCTAACTTTCATCTTCACCCCCATCATTTCCCTTCCTAGTCACTCATTTGAATGACTAGGGAATCTTTCCCAATCTAACCATCTTCTTCTAGGTTATATCTTTTAATATTCTTTGAAATGATGCTACTTTGTAACACCATCTCAAAGAGGGGAAAAATGTAGACAGCTAAATTTGGACACTTAATTTATCCAAATTTATCCCCTTTCGTCTAAGCATCCCCTTATTTGCATTAATTAAGTAATATCACTATTATTTAATTAATATCCTTAATTCTGCTAAATTCTTAAGGTATTTAATTAATAAATAAATACCTTATCTCTTTAATCCTCCTTTTCATCAAATGAATTAAATAAATACGACATTTATTTAATTCCTCACATGTCACATCCCTTTCTTAATCTTAATTATTCTCCTAATCTCATCATTAGGATGTGCACATGCCTAATCCTTGATTAAGATGTGTCACATCCTCCAACTTTTTCAAGTTGGCATCTAATCTCTCTTAGCCACCTAACCCTCCTCTAATCATTCATTAACTAGCCTAATCAACCTCTCAAAGAATTTTTAATTCTTTTTATCCTTCCAATGAATATTAAATTCCTTTTACTCTTCCCCATGTGATCTTTGACTTGTCACATCAAGTCACATGTGAAATCTAACCCTCTTCTAATCTTCATTAATTTGTCTAATCAAGTACTTTCACAACCTTAATCACTTAATTAGGTTATCCATAATCCCCATATCATTTATGGAATGTGTCCTTAGTCAACTTCATTAAAAGCTTTCTCTTTTTGAAGAAGACACCCCATTCCCCATGTGAATTTTTAATTCACATTTAATCCCCCAATTCATTTAAAGGAATTTTAAATTCCTTCTCTCATCCACATGAGAATATTTGAGGAATTTTTAATTCCCCACATGTCCTCTCACCCACATGGGGACAAGTACCTCCTTTATGAGAAGATTTTGTCCCAATCCCAAGGTACTATGTACTCCCTCCATGTCATATACTATCTTTCCACCTCATGTACACATCACCTCTTATAAGCCACTTCACATGACACATGTCAAGATGTGAGGGCTTGTGTGTTCTCAACTCACCTTAGCCCTACATCTTGATCTTGGTGGCTCAATTTTGACTGTCCATTTTCCTAGAGAATTCCAAATTATCTATAAATACCCCCCTCTTTTCTCTCATTTTGGGAGAGATCATTGATAGTAGCCAAACTCTTGTAAAAAAATTCCTTGAGCCATACTTAGCCATTTTTCATACTTGCATCCACTTTCATCCATTTTCCATTCATCTTATAGCTTGCATCTCTTGCCATCCAAGGAGCATACAACACCAAAGATCGAAGGGCCAACCAAAGGATCGATTCGAGACAAGGTAAAAGGTTTTATTTTATTTTCTTTATTTTGTATTGAATCCAACTAGGCTATTTCTTGAGGTGTGGAGTGTTTTTAGTGTTATTTGCTCTCTTTTGTTTGCTATTCATTTTCTAACAGTTAAATTTTCCCTATCACATATAGGAATACAATTGTACACATTGGTAAAATATAAATACATACATATAAATCCATATAGGTATATGCAATGATATACATTAGAATAAAAATCTACATCTACATTTCATGAAGGCATACAATAAATGTGAAAATATATGTAATTATGGAGTCATTAAATGATCAATGACTCTTTCTTTGTTACAAATATGGAGAATCAATATCATAATTGGTAGCTCTCCTTTTCCAATTAATAGATTTCTTAGTCTCAATAAATTTTTTAGCTCCACTTATTAATGCAATTAAACCATATATACAATAGTATATAAATCCTGAATAAAATGAAATAAGTAAATAATCACTTGCCATAAATTAATGATCATGTGCTTCTCTTCATTTACCTAGATGGACTAGGTTCACAAAGTGGAGTTTCCTCCTCTTATGGAAATAATGAAGAAACAAATTAAACTAAAAATAAAAATCATTTATTTACACTAAGTGGTGTTAGATAAAATAAAAATTACATAATGTTATTAATATTACTAGCTCATACCAATGTGAGAGCCTTAGGAGATAAAATTTCCATAGCAATTACCATATCCTAGAAGAGTATGTGTTGATGTCATTAACTAAAAATAGGAAAACATTATTTAACCAAAATATTCATAACATTATTTACATACAAAATGATTAAAATTAATAAAACTTATCCTTTAAGGGAAAGTGCA
This sequence comes from Sequoia sempervirens, assembly GCA_007258455.2. NCBI lineage: Eukaryota > Viridiplantae > Streptophyta > Pinopsida > Cupressales > Cupressaceae > Sequoia > Sequoia sempervirens. The sequence continues at coordinate 317,403,653 of VDFB02281492.1, read as the reverse complement.
TGAAGATGGGTAGCCAATTTGTGGCCAATTTACTTTTTCATCCTGAAATAGTGAAAACACGAGTGTGTTATAGTAAAACACGCTCATGTTATGGCTTGGTAATGATCGAGCCTAGGATTGGTCATTACCAAGCCATAACACTAGTGTGTTATAATGTGCTCGCATTATGGTTTAAATTTCAAAAAACATGTGCATTTTGAGTTCAAAAAATGTTCATTTTTTGAAATAAAAAAACATTTTCAAAACGTGAGTGTGTTATAACACGCTCACATTTTGGTCTACATTGAAATTTTTTTCTTCTCTTTATTCTTGTTATCTTTCAGGGAAACTATATACATGAAATAAAAATTTACTTTCTTATACTTTAAGTTATATTTCATGTATATAGTTTCAGGATGTTTGAGAGTGGTTTCAGATCTCTAGGTGTTATAAGACAAATTCTAGTTTTTGGAAGATCTCAAAAATTTCAGACTTAGTCAAATTTCAGTAATTAGCAAGTTGTATCATCTTTCTCTCTCTATCTCACTCCTTTTTTATCCCTTATGCTCTAGACCTCTCTCTCACACTCTCTCCTTCCCTCTATACTTATATCTATCTAACCACTCTCTCCCCCTCCATCCCTCCATCCTTTCCTCCTTCCCTCCCCTCTCTAATTTTCTATATCCCCCTCTCTCTCTTCCTTCCTCCCACCCACCTTCCCTCTCTACTTCACTCTATCTAACCTATCTCTCTCTACCTCTCTCTCCCCCCCTCCTCTCTCTCTCTTCCTTCATCCCAACCACCTTCTCTCTTTACTCTCTATCTAACCTATCCATCTCTGCCTATCTCTCACCCTCCCTCCTCTCTCTCTCAATCTCTCCACCTTCCTCCTTCTCTTCTCTCTCTCATTCTCTTTATCACACTTCTCTCCCTCTATTCCTCCCTCCTCCCCTCTTTACTTATCTCTATCTCTCTCCCTCCCTACTCCCCCCTCTCTATCTCTCCTTCCCTATATACTTCTCTCTACCTCTCTCCATCTCTAACTTTCCCTCCCTCATTCCCTCTCCCTCCCTCTCTCCCTCTCTCTTAATCTCCCAACCTTCCTCCTTCCCTTTGTATTTCTCTCTCTCACACACTCTCTCCCTCCCCCATCTCTCTCTATTTGGTTTAGGCTTTAGGGTTTAGGTTTTAGGGTTTAGTATTTAGGGTTTAGGCTTTATGGTTTATGGCTTAGGCTTTAGGTCTAGCCCCCTCTCTCTCCCCCTCTCTCTTAGGTCTATCCCTCCTATCTCTCCCACCCCCCTCTCTCTCTTAGGTATATCTCTCACTC
>VDFB02281492.1:317299690-317396551 GCA_007258455.2 Sequoia sempervirens | reverse complement strand
GACAAAGATAGAGAGAGAGTTCTTGAGATCAAGGGAGAGAGAGTCAGATAAAGGGATGGAGATAGTGAGAGATAGGTCTAGAGTGTAAGGGATAAAAATAAGTGAGATAGAGATAGAAATAATATAACTTGTTGATTACTAAAATTTGACCTCTTGATTACTGAAATTTGACTAAGTCTAAAATTTGTGAGGTCTTCCAAAAACTAGATTTTGCATTATAACTCCTAGAGATCCGAAACCACTCTCAAACATCCTGAAACTATATACATGAAATATAACTTAAAGTATAAGAAATTAAACGTCCATAAGTAAATGTCAACTTATACTTAAATATTTATTTCATGTATATAGTTTCCCTCAAAGATAACGAGAAGAAAGTAAAAAAAAGAGAAGAAAAATAAAGTTGATGTAGATCAAAACACGAGTGTGTTATAACGTGCCCGTGTTTCCTCAATGCATTCACAAAACACAAAAGCTATTTCAAAACTAAGATATAACGCATGCACGTTATATCTTGCTTTGGGAATCCCCAAGCCTTGGGATTGGTAATTTTCCTTGGAATGCCAACCCAAAGGCTTGGAGGGCATTCCCAATGACCAGAGACATGTTTTTACAAATTCTACAATATTTCACATAATCAGGTTCATGCTCACTATCAGGATTGCATGCGGTTCAATATCGAACAAATAAAATATCTAGGTAATGTTAGGTTCTCTCTTAGCTATCCAACGATGCATTTTTTTTACTTTCTGACAATGTTAAGCCTTTCATCCATAATTTCTTTTGTTTGTGTCTTTTTTTTGGTAAAAGGAAGCATTTGGTTTTTTTTTCGTTATAAATTAACAGTTCATTGAAATTTCAAATAAATTACATTTTTAGAAATTGGACTCCATTCTACAAATTTTTAAAAAATAAAATAAAAAAATTTCAATTAGTTTCCAAAATTTGTAGGGGTAGCATGGCCAAATTTTTTTTTTTCAAGAAGTGTCCAATTAGAAAATTAGTAAAAAATTAAATATTCATTAAAAAATTATCAGAAAAATTGTGCATCAACTACATACTATTAGCTAACTTTTGACTATAGCGGTTTTAAAAATACTAAAAAAAAATTCATCGTGCTAGGGTCATACAAGAGTTGCTCTATTATGTTTTTCTGAGAAAAACATCACCAATTTTTTATGTCCCTCTTTTGAACCCCTTAATCTCAACCATTTGCAAAATAAATTAGTATTTTAGAAAGTAGACTTAAAGCACTTTGATCCTTGCTTTCGTTCCATCTCAAAATTTTGAGTGTAACTATCCTCAATTTCACATCCAAGGTCAGTATTTCTTGATTTCAGAAAAAAAGTGGCCACTTAAGTCCCCTTTTTGGGAACCATCTTTGTGCACTTACCCTTAATGAAATTTGATAACTAAGTAAGTACCATTAATGTTTCATAATATTAAAGGTCCTGTTGGAGCCAAAAATCCACCTTGGTTATTTTGCATACTTTCGTTTTCACCCATCTTCCCACACTCACCATATGTCCCATCTCTATTTCATAATGGTTGACACTAATATAAACCACCAAATAAGGTTGTTGGTCATAACACTAAAGTGAATTCCTTGTCTGAAGTGTTCCCATAGCAGCACATGGCATGTCGCCAAGACAATGCTATATCAAAGAGAGTCTCACCATAGTCTCTTTCACGCGAGCAAAAAGGGTTGATGTGAAATGTAGATTAGACTCCCAAATGTCTAAGAGACATATTGAAATGTCTTCTCTCTAGCCTAAAGAATGATATGTCTAAGAGAATATGACATGTCGAGAAGAAAATATAACATGTCTCACTGACAAATTATATGGAGCATTCAACATTCAGGAAACAAAAAAACATCTCTCGAACATTGAGAGATTATCATAAAATAAATGATCTAGGTCATCGGTAAAACAACACGGAAAAATGGAAATGTCAAAAATACATTGGCATATCGAGGAGAGAAGTAAGAGAGTCTCTTCGACATTGAAGGAGAAAAATATTGATGAGACATAGAGACATCGAACAAACATTGGACAAGGTCTCATATACATCTTAGCAAGGATATGTCAAGGAGACACATGAGTATCGAGAAGACAACATCAAAATTATCCCTGACATCCTGGCACAAGTGTAAACACATGTTATCAATGAGACTAAGAAACATCAGAGAGAGGTGACCACAGGTCTCCTTGACATGACAAAGTCAAAAAGAGATCAACAACAAGTAATATAGTTGAAGGAAGAGATAAAGATATGTCAAAGAGACATAGGCTTGTTGGCGAGAGATATCTGGTAGTCTCATCGACAAAAGGGGACTATAAGGGAATAAACTAAAATGTAAATATCATAGAGACCCTGTGACATCGAAGAGAGAAATCTAAATGTCTCTTAGACATTCTCAAAATATAGTCAATGATATATCAAAGAGAGATATAAACATTGTGATTAAAGTCTCTTCAACAAAATATGAAATAAATATCACCGAATTGATTTGATTGATGAAGTCATTGAAGAGACAACTCCTATTAATGTGCAAGTTGATAGGAACGGTGGTACGAGCGCCATTTATGAACCAAAGCTGGCTTGAGTGTGCTGAATTTTGAAAAATATAGCCTCTAAGGAATCAAAATTCACTACGAATTATGGCTAAGTATCCAGAGGACGGAGTTGGACGAAGGCAAGTAGCTCATAATTTTTAGCATTCATTCAAGTAAGTACATCTTGGTTAAGCTAAATGTAATTTTTTGAAGATAGCTCAAAGTACAACATAGTTAGGGTTAAAATGGATAAAACCCCAAAGAAAACAAGATGAAAGAGGAAAAAAACAAAAATTAGGCCACTTAATCAAGACTTAATAGACCAGTGTCCCAGGTCTGGGCCAAAAGCAAGGAGAACAACTCAATTAAACCCATCATGTGAGACCCTAGAGGACTTCGCACAAGGGTTATGACTTGTTCATCTATCATTATAGGAAGAAGTATAGATATAGCCCAATTTTAAGCCCATGGAATTTGAATCTAAAATAACTTGTGATGCCAAATGTATTTGTGAACATAGAACTAATTAAAGCATTGGCAAAGAATTATAATCCCAAAATGAGGGAAATTCTCTTACACAATGGGTCACAACTTATGATTATAACACAAGATTATTTTTGTAGGGTTTTCCAATTGGGCACCTCCCTAAAGATGAAATTGTGGATGAGAGACTTGTTGGAAGAGTATTGCTCTATGGATACAAGCTATAAGAGGTGGAATTTTCCTCTGCATAGGTCCAAAGGTCCAGGGAATCAACCTAGGAGATTTTCTAGTGATGAAAGGCCCCCATTCTCTATAGATTTGTTTGAAGAATAGTATCAATACACATACTATTCAGTTGACCAAGTACTAGGAGTTGATGCCCCTGCTAACATGACTATAGCTCCCATGGTTCTGGCTGCTGCATAAATTCAAAGCCAATATGCCAGGCCCTATGACTATGCAGAGTATCTATCTGAGGCTATTCACAATGCTCTTGATGCTATTAAGAATAACAATGAAGCTATCTGCTTCAAACACTATTCACTTCTTATGCATATGATACTGTATGAAGGAGAAGTGATAGGAATATGGGGAGAAGAATTGAGAATAAAAGATCTAGATAGTGATGGTAATTATATACCAGTGCAAATGTGGACATCGGTCTAGGATAGTAGATGTGGGAGATCCCACTACTTTTACTTTGAAGAACATTTTTTCAAACCCTTATACAAATTACTTGGTCACAAATGTGACTATAATATATCCCCAGAAGTATAGAGGTTCCTCCGACCAAAGGAGAAGGGTCATGATGGAAAAATAAATCACAATTGGGGAGATTGCTATGCGTTTACAAATTGTACAGTCATTAGAGTATATGGATTTGAGGAAGCACCATATTTATTGCCTAAGACTATGCCAGATAGGGTTGCATACCTGGAGATCATAAGACATTTGTCTTGAACTCAGCCTTCATGCATTTAAAAATATATGGAAGGAAAACTTTCATGCCTTCCACTCTTTGTTTTGGTGACTTCACTATTATTGTTGATACAAGGTATGACTTGGTTGGTAGCAAGTTGGATTATTATGGCTTGCTAGTAGGAAACAAGAGAAAAGAATTTAACCATGAGGATTTCATCTATGATGCCAAAATTTCTCAAAAAATGAAAGGATATGAGCATGAGTTCCATATCAATGATGTCATCAAGAACTGTGAGGAAATTCAAGTGATAATAAGGATAAATGCATACAATAGAATTTTTATGGCCGAGGCTTGGAGAATGAATAATAACCCAACCTATGTGGAATATTTTCATGAAATTTGAGATACTATGGAAAGAGTTGAGCAATTATTTTTGCATGAAGAAGAAATAATAAAGGATGTACCTCTAGTGGCATTTGAGAAGAGAAAAAATGTTCGCTCTAGAAGGAAAGTAGAAAATATAACACCATTGGGCCATCTATCACCACAACCTACTCCAAAGGTAAGCTTCTCAGTTGACACCCCAATCATGGTTGAAGATGATACTGAAGGGGAAGAAGAGTTCACATAGATTAACACTCCTGATACTCTCCAATATGAAATGCCACTAGAAAGGAGTGTGATTACCTTTGAAGCTTCCAATGAGCTATCTGATGATGTGAGACACCGTGCCAGTCAGGAATTCATTGCAGATGATGCATTTGTGTAAACTTATGAATTTAAGGCTTTCATCTATGAGTATAAGGGAAAGGTGGTAAGGGAAAGGCTAAAATACATTGACTCTAAAAAGGAAGCATATGATTTGAAACTGCTACAACATGAAATTGATAGAGAGATGAAGAACATGACTGCTGAGAGAGGAAGATCATTATTGCAAGAAGCTAGGGTTATGCTCCTTCTAGGGTGGGATATCAGTTCAACCATTGTGTTTGAAAACTTTCTAAAGAGAAATAATAAAACCTTGCACTTGATAGATGAAGCTAGTGATAAGATCTATACTGAATTAGGATATAATTCTGATAATACTCCTTTATAGATATGGGTACTTTACCCGCCATGCAAAAATCCTTCCCTTGTTGATCATGATAAAATTTATGGAAATATTTTGGTGCAAAGGGTAGGAGAGAAAAATCCTATGGAAATTGCTAACTTGAATGTAAATGTGGCCAAGTTCACCAATGCTCAAATTTAGAAATTGATAAGGGATAACAAGGGATTGATAGAAGATAATGAAAGGCTAAAGTAGGAGTTGATCAACTACAAAGATAAACTGCCTTCTTCCTTAGGGCTTTACTCTCCATTGGTTGAGAATGAAAGAAAGGTGCTAGAAGCAATGTCAGAAACTACCTATTGGAAACACAAACATGAGAAAGTTTAGAAGAAACAAGAGGAGTTAAAAGGAAAGCTCAAGACCACCATCTTTGAAATGGCATCAAAGATAGTCTATGTGAGATTTGAAGATATGTATAAGCAAGCTGAACAAGTTTGGCATGTATATGAAAAAACATATGCAACATTATTGGAAAACACTAGATTGAGTGACAAAATGAAGGAAGTGGAGTCTCACATCATAGAAAAGAAGGAAGATAGCATTGTTGTGCTACAATAATATCAAGAGCTTATGAAATCCCATAAATATTTCCATACCATCTTGATGCAAGAGTTAAGTGACTTTAGTCGTCCACTGAGTATGCCCATGCCCAACTTCTTCGAGGAAACAAAATTGAAAGTTCAGGATACATGCAAGGATGAGATAGCCCATTATTTTCCAATTGTTCTTGATGTAATCAGTGATGAAGATGAGGTACTTAAGAAAACACATCAACAACTTGGAAAAAAATTCAAATTGGAGTATGCCATGAAAGATATTATACATAATATAGACACTCATGCCAAAAGTGGGTACGTTGAGCATTTATCAAAGATTAACTCATTCATTGCACAAGCCAAGTAAGAGAGGAGTAACAAGGACTAGATTTTGATGGTTTTGATACATGATCATGGTACATGAGCCTTGAACAGGTCTTAGGTGATCAGGTCATTTACTAGAGATTAACGAACTATAGTGCATCCACCAACAAACTCTCAATATTTTTTATGTTCATGCTAATTATGTTTTAGTTATGAAGCGATGTGAATTTTTGTAAACGGGCCTGAAGCTTGATGCTTCCCATACAAATAGGGAAACCGAGGCTCAATTTTAAAATCATCATCAGATCATATTCCATTAGAGTAGGCATTAGTAAGAAGATAGGTTGTATAATCCACCCATCCATATCATATTAAAAATATTTTGTTACAAATGCTTATATTTTGAAGTAAGACAAAGGAGCAGACTACTTATAATTTGTAATCCATTTTTAGTGTTCAATTACTATGTCAATTTCCATTGCTTATCTATTACTTTGTTGTCTCTAAAGTGGTATTTTCAAGTTATTTAAGTCTTCAAGATTTATTAGAACACATTTGATGTTACTGTGTGGATGCTTTGATTGGTTTTTGGTTGATGTGAATTAAAAGTCCTTTCAAATAGTTTACTTTAATTGGTCCCTACCTAGGGTTAAAATCCTTTTAAAGAGGTTATTTTATGACCATGTATATTTTTTCTACATGCTTCATCATAAAATTATTAGACCCATTATCGAATATAGACCCATAAGAATTGTGAATGTGTTATGAATCCATAATGGAATTCCTAATTCGATGATTATTTTATGATGCAATTATGACAGGTGGAATTAATATGTCATTTTTATCCAATGAGCTCATGTTGGAATTTGGGTGTTTATTTTCTAACTAGGTTTTTGGGTGCCACTTTTTTTGGTGGTTTTAGATCATGGTTTTGTAATCACTACTTATATTTATATGATGCTTGAGATTTAATTTTAAATAAATCAATTTCTAGGTAATGATATGCTACTAGAATCACTCTAAATCTTTGGTTGGTGATGCTCGTATAAACAAATTTCCCTTCAAGTTTATTATAAATATGTTTAGACTATTGAATAGTAAATTGGGCTCTTTTGAGTCTGATTTTTTCTCCTAAAAGGGTTTTTACCATGTACACTTGTGTTTTGTTAAATGTTTTTGTTTATGGTTTATATGTATTTCTCCTTTTTTTAAATGTAAATATATTAAAATTTTCACAATAATCTCCACTAAGATTAGTTTATGAAGAATTTTTTGTACCCTACTTTCTTTCATTTGGTAATACTATTATCAACTTAAATTATAGGTTTGAGGTAGAGAATTTTGTTTACTTATATTCATTTAAATGTGATATTTCATAGAAGGGTTTGATCTTATTATAGGAAGAGATGACAATCACATCTAGGGTAGAAATGGAGAAGTTATTAGGCACAAAATTTAAGATTTAGAAGCTTAAGATGGAGTATATTATTGTGGATAGAGACATATGGGTTATAGTAGCTAGATAAAAACCTATTGGAATGTCATAATAAGGCAGAAAAAATGGAAAAAAAGATAAGAGTCTCATTAGACTCTATTTGGCTAATTCAATATTGTTGAATGTACATGAAGAGACCATTATAGCACTTATTTTAAAGAAATTGGGAGATACATATCAAGCTAAATCTATAGTTAATAAAATATTTCTAATAAACAAGTTATATAACATCAAAATGGAGAGTGGTGGTTCTATAGTTTAACACTTGAATTAATATTACTAAAGCATTTCAAAGTTTAGGCCATAAGAATCATCCTTTTTTAAACATTGATTGCAAATAATTTTGAAAATTTAGAAGTCTTGGTCAATAACATTATTGACTGCTACAATGTCATCCAATGTATCATTGTTAATTTTCTTATGTTCTTTCAAGTATTTAATATTATCATCATCCTCATCTTGATCTGCATCATCTTCATCATCATTGAAATTTGACTATAGACCATCTATATTGTTAATAGATGTATTTGGATCATCATTTTATATAACATCCATATTGTTGTCTTCCATAACATCATCTAATTCTGGATTGTTGTATTCTTGTGCCTGAATATAACAATCTTCACCATCATCATGGATGTCAATTTCTTCGATGTTCTCTAATCCCTCTCTCTCATTTTATTGGCCATCATTGTTTTGCTCAGTATCCACTAATGTTTCATCAAATAAATGCCTTAATATTGGATCATAATTTATCACAAATATCCATTTTGGGTCCAAAATATCTTCATAGAAAAATACCTGCACATGAACAACATATATATATTAGAAATGTTATAACAATTTTATTGATTAATAAACACAATATATTCACAATAAATTATGAATTAATAGATTAATTATCACTATCGCTTCTTGTTTGAGTTGAAGAAATACCAACTCACAATGAATTGGTAGAACATAAGGCTCCTTATCCTCCGGTAGGAAGCATGAGGAATCTATAAAAAACAATCCACTATGGGTATCATGTCTTCCTGTCCTCTCAAATGCTTCATACCATCTACACTTAAAAATACAACATTTAAAAGAGAGGTAATCCAACTCAATAATTTCTTGTATTTTCCCAACATATTGTAGATTCCCTTCAATTATATTCTTATCTTTTGAGCTTGATTGACTGGCTTGCTTGAAGTCAACCATGTGATGCCACAATCAAAGGATTGTCTCTTTACATCTACACTTTCTACATGATAATATCGACCATATGCCCACATTGATAGATATTTCCTTGCTTGTGAAAGACCATTTATTTCAATGAAAACAAATATAATGAAGAATATTAAAATAGTTAATAGTGCCAAAACTATAAGGAAACAACATTTTGTAAAATTCCAATTGTACCTTTCTTTCACATCCTCTAGACATGTTGATTTCATCTTTTGTTATGTTTGAAACTATACCTGCATCTTCTATTTGATTTTGAATTTGTTCAGTAACCCATTCTAGTGTGTAATCTTTACCTCATTCCCCAAGAAAATCAGTGGGAAGTGGAGTATTCCTTGGGTTTGATCTCTTAAAATGTCTCCTTGCTTCTAACACTTCTTCTCTCTTTTTATCATATAGATCAATTCGTTTGTTCATAAATTCCATGTGGAACAAAATGAACTTGTTGAGTATAGCACTTTCGTCTACGCCTATTACATGTCAACATGTTTATTTCAAACTCCAAATGTCATGTTGTTAATTTGGAAAATAAATTACAGAGTAAATTAATGATTGCAAGAAAAACAACCACACTAATCATGAATTTACTTACTAATTTCTACTTGAACACCACTAGATTGTGGTTTTTCTCCATCAATAATATTTGATGCTCGTTCTTCATCCTAGAAGCGTGGCCCATCTTCAAAATCCTTACCAAGTAATTCACACAAGAATAAAAATGCTTCATTCAATACATACCCTTCATCCATGCAACCCTCTGGATGTGCCTTTTGTCAGACATATCTTTTTAGAATTTTCATATACCTCTCAAAGAAAAAAATCCACCTCATTGATATGGCATGCGCCAATTCAATGTCATCAACTAGGTGTATACTTGTAAATGGATTTGTGGGTCCATGAAACTTGTAGGGAGCTCCTTCTCAAATACACATACAATTTCTGTAATTTCCTTCTTCCATTTTGGCACTTCACATGTTCATGGATCTCCTTGGAGGTCACCCACCTAATATAAGAAAAGTAAATTAGTATGAATCTTTAGTCAAAAATTAAAATGCAATATAATATCTCTATGTCTCTCACACATGAACATTTCATATAACCACTTACCTTGTAAATGCTGACAATCAACTTATGACATTCCTTAAGTCAACTGTAAGATAGGAATTCCCCCTAATTTCCAATGGGATGATATGCTATCAAACACATTTATGAAAGGGTCATTAGTAATTTTTTCTCACACAAGAAAATATCAAAATATATTTAGTACTTAATCAATGTTACCAGTAAATGTTAAATGATGATATATATAATACCTTCATAAAATTATGAAAATCATGTGTTTTAAATCCTATGATATGTCCATCAACTGTAAAAGCTTTAGCCAGTGATGACCCAGAGCCAGTAGGCATCCTTATTGAATGGATGACATTTTTAGTTGGTCTATCTCTTTTTTTTTCAAAATCCATGGAGCTTCTGCATATGTTTCATTTTCCCTATTTGGCCACAAATGTTTTTTATCAATTTTGGTACGTGAAAGAGCAATATCTCTCCTTAAAGACAAGGTGTAATCTTTTTCTGATATATGTCAAAATATAGAAACTGAGACATTTTTGAATATGTGCATAGGATATAATAGGTGAGATATTAATAGATCCTTCTAGTAAGGGAGCTCATAAAATATGGTTTCTTTTCATTCCTTTTGGCATCATATTAACTACAACTTGTTCTGGTTCTTCTATTGAATCACCCCGATCAAAAAAATCATCCCAAGCTTTCAATTCAACATCTACATACTTCTTAAGCCAATCACGTGGATCCATAATCATGGGAGGGCCTCTATTTTCAAATTTTCCATCAAATTGATTCTTCAAGCGATTTCTAAACTTATGATCTAGTGGTAAAAAAACCTTGTTTGTGTAAATAAATATATGTAGATCTTTAGAATACCACCCTTGAAATTGTTCTGCACATCTTGGACATGCAAATATCCTCTTTGTTTGAAGCCCTGCATTTCAATAAGTAATGTTATTAACATCAAAAAAATAGTATAAAACTAAGTATGAAAGTTGGGATGAAAATAAATTATGAGTGTAAATACGTAAATATTTTATCTTACTAGAACAAACACCAAGTCCTAGGAAATCATGAATAGTCCAACACAACACACCATACAATAGGAAGGACCTATTTGATGGAGGACATGATATGTCATACATTCTTATTCCTTTCCATAGCAGTTGCATCTCATCAATAAAAGGCGCAAGATAAACATCCATGTTTTTAACTTGATGTTTTCCTAGAACAATGAGAGTCAGCATAAGGTGCTCCTTTCTAACACTCATCCATGGGGGAATATTGTATACTATCAATCCAACTAGCCAAACACTATAATTTGAGCTCAAGAAAGAGAATGGACATATTCCCTCAATTGCAAGACCAAACCTAATACTGTAGGGTTCATCTTTAAATTTTCCTGGCTATTTTTCCTCTATGTGTTTCATTGCTTTGGAGTCGGCTGAAATTTGCATGAATCCATATTTGCTAATGTTCTTTGCATGCCAGTCCATCAATTATGCAAGTGACTTGCAATGAAAAATTCGTTGAAGTCTAGGTATAATTGGCATGTGATGTAAAACCTTCTTTGGAACTGTAGGACCTTGTACATCTGTACGATATCTCTTCTCTTTGCATATAGTGCATTCTACCTTGTTTTGATATTCATCTCTGTATAAAATGCAATCATTTTTACATGAATGAATTTTCTTATATTCAATCCCTAATTCAACCAACAATAGGCATGCCTCTCTACAAGTTGATGGAAACACATTCTCTTCAGGGAATATTTTAATTTTTAGTGTCTTATAAGATTTCTAGAGATTAAATCAATTGAATGTTTGACTTATGATGAACATGTTTGATATGTCAATCTATACTAGGATTGTTTATATACAATCTATGGTTTTAAAACCCCCCTAAAGAAATATAAATGAATTTGATGAATGTTTATGAATTATGTACACAAATTGAAAATGCAAATTAAGAAATAGATTTCAACTCACTTCAATAGGGTAGTGAATCCTTTGTCTGACCAGCCAAATAGTGACTTTATTTCTAATAATATTAATGTGCATGCCATTTTTGAGGTTCTACTTGCACCTGATTTGAACATGAGTGTCTTTGTCGCTTGCTTGATGGAGTCTTTCAGGTTGTTATCATCAACATTACATTGGTGGTAATTACCCCTACTATCATCGTTACTATCAACCATATGATCATTATTGTCATCGTTATTTCCATCCCCACATAAACTTGTAAGCATTTCATTCAATCCTTCAAGTCATGCATTGCATTTTCACTATCATGATCATCATCATTAAGGCTAGGTGGCATGTCATTAGTGTATGCGGATCTCATCATCCCTTCAAATTTCTTAGCTGGTAGTATTCTCTTCAATCTTGCCCTTTTCACCTTGGTATTGGTTAAAGGATGGTTTGGATAATCCCATCCAAATCTTAATAACCCAGTTGGATCACAGGTATTAATATGTGTTTCATCAACATCTTCTACCTATCAACAAATGCAAGCATTATTTAATGTTTTCCAACAATTGGATAAACCATAAATGCATCAATTTCAAAGAAATATAATCAAATATGACTTAAAAATTATAAATATAAATTGTATGAACATATATACATCAATTAAATAATGGAACATTATTTTATAGACTACCTTTTTTATACAATAATTTAAATAAAACACAATTTTGACAACATAGGTTATAAAACATCAATCCACACTCTTTTATTATTCTTTGGTTTTATGCCCTTAAGAACATCCTTAGGGAGACCTTGTTCTTCCCTTTTCTTTCGCATAGGAGTGCATTTTAAGAAGGGGTAATCAATCAATAACTCATCCCCAATGGTAAGGTCCATAATAGCCTCAACCATTATCAATTTATCAACCTCTCTTTCCATATCTCCATCTTTATCATTTATAACCTCAACAAATTGGCAATTCAGTCTTATAGTAGGGTCCCTTCCCTTACTACTATTTATAAATCCTGCAATATTTTTGTGTGTATGCACTCTCATCTATATACATAAAATGACCTCTATTCATTTATTTTCCACTTTCCAATTAGAGATGATGTGTATACATATTTGAATTTAGACCATATTCTAACATGCTAGGCTTTTATATTCTGCTAGCCTTCTCCATTCACCACTATAATATGATGGACCATAATATGGCATTAATTTCCTAGTGGTTTGTTCTAAATTTTTTCTATGTTTAGATCCCACATGTACATTTTGGACAATAAAAATGCCTAGATTCGCTCCATGAATATTGGAGGGTCGTATCATGTAGTTGTATCCCCAAAATTGAAACACCTCATACACTCTAGGTAGTTGTTGATCACTAGGCCAAGCACAATATAGTCAACGATCAAATGTATCTTTGTAAATTGATCTCAAAATCAGGGGAAATTCATCATCTCCATCACATTCATTCTCATAGGGTATGTAGTCCACCTTCCCCCTGTCTTTAAACAAATTATGCATCTTTAAACCGGTTCTTGTTCTATTACTTGTTTTCATCAATTCCTCATCTTTTGAGCTGGTATATTGGCACATATTTTTATTAGATGTATCATCTAATAAATGATCATAACCCTCTAGGCTAGAAGTCAGTGATCCAAGAAACTTTAAACCATGAACTTTATCTTGCAAGTATCCATTAAGAAAAAAATTAGTAATTTAAATAATATAAAACAATGTTTAAACGAAGTATAAATGTTATTTATATCAAATTAGAAAATTCCTTACCATAATTCTTATTGGATTTGAATCGATTGTAGGAGGAATACTACCAACTGGAAGCTCATCATATATGTAATTTCTTTGTACAATTGCTCATTTGAATTGTTTCTTTCCATGACATACAAAACATCCACAAACAACAATTTTCTCAAAGTATTCATCCCATGTAGTATAGTCCTAATCAACCTCTTGTTTAGTGCAATAATTTGTTGTGTCTATAGGATCCATTTTCATATCCTCTTCCACCCACTATCCTCTATGTGAATTAATAGTTTTAGGTCCACGTCCACATACATATCTTCTTCTTTTGCTAGTTAAACGCTCAAGCTCTCCATTTGCTCCAATCTCCATCTAAAATAATCAACAACATGTATTAATTTATGTCAAGATTGTATAATACATTATAAATTTCAATAATACTGTGAAAAAAATGGACGTATCACAAAATTCCATCAGATCATTTTTCTTAAGTTAAGTCAAAATTTGAGTACCTGATGTCCCACTTCATTTGTTGTGTCCTCATTTGATATGACGCGATCTGTTGCCATGGCCTTGTCTCGCCCCTATAATACACAACATAGTAAATAATGTTTAGTACCCCAATTATATCATTTCAAGGAATATGCTATCCAACACAAAACCTCACTTAAGTCATATATTTGACATATTGATATCATGTTTTGGCCATCCTAATTTTCAAATTTTTCCTTGATCATAGAATCACATTTAATCACCATTCCTATGCATTTTCAACCAATAAGTTTGACCTCAGAGGCCTCATGTACAAAAAAATGACTTTATCTCCTTTATGTTGTAGCATTTGTGAATTCATAAACACCTTCCTCCTTTGGTTGAGGTTGCTTTCTCTTCTTACCTCTATTGTATCTGTAGATTTTGTTGTCATCTATTTCTACCCACTTTCCTCTCTGTGATTTAGTAGATCTATCATCCACATCCTCTCTCCATGGCCTCCTCTGGATCTTGTAATGCACAATAATGAAAATAGTCACATAATAGTTGTGCACCAAAATAATATTGTTAAAATTATCTTGTTAATACGCTCGCTTTTCATTAAGACACACTATCAAAAACAAAATAGGACATTGCAACATTTTTCTCTTCACAAAAATTTTACATGCGGAATCTTGAGAACTATAGTTCAAATATCTCTAGGAAGCATGCAATACACATAGGATGTTGATGCAATGTCAATGTCACATGATAATGATTTAGTTCTCATAGATTATTTTTCATAATTCCCCAATAAGCCCTATATATAAGATGATAGTAATGAATTAGGGTTTGTCCTTTTATACAAATATGTAACATGCAATTTGAAATATTTCACACTTTAGACGACTCATCTAGTTGTATAGGGTGAACATGGGCCCATTTAAATTTAAATTTAAAAGTCTAGGGGTCATTTGTAAGTTCACAAATCTAACCTCTATTAGTTTTGCACCCACAAAATTGACATGGGATAAGGAATAGATAAAATAGGGAACCATGATTGCTTCCTTGAAACATATGAAGATGAAGTCAATTTAGGTTCAATTTATTTATCAACTTCCAAGAAAAATACATCATTTTTCACTACTAGGCGCTAAATTAGGTGCACTTTGCTCCATCTTTTGCACCCCAAACAAACCACATTTAGGGCTAAAAGTCAGTGCTAAAGTTGGTGTTAACTATGCTGACTATAGCACCGAATAATGAATAAAAAACAAAAATTAAAAACTTCCCACATCAAGGAAGAGATGACAGGAGAAAAATGTCGCACAAAGGAAGAGAGGAGAAAAAAGAGAAAAATGGTGTGAAGGACAGGCTACAAGCAAGTAGATCAAAAATTCGATTTAGTTTGCGACACCATAGGTAAGGTTACAATTTGTTTTTTTCATTCACACAAATATTTTGTTTGGATTAAAAGGAGAGGATTGTGAAGAAAGGGTTGTGAATATTGTTTTTTTTACAAGAGAATCATTCAAGTCTCATGTGGTTGCAAAGGAGGAGGGTAAAATTGTAGAAATTGCATTATTTCCTCCACATCCGAGAGCAGTGAATGTGTTTTTGAAACCCCAATGGCCTAGTTCACTTATCATTCCCATCCCAAGATTTTGGATTTTGGTTTGATTTCTCAAACCTTCCTTCCATACCTTTCTCTGAAGAAAACTTTCTCACTTCCTAAAAAAGTAGTCGAGTGCTTTCAAGACAAGTCATTAAACTACATCTGCCCCATTACAGCCAGGGCCCATGGGAATAGAGGTTGGTCGAGACAATACAAGAAGAGAGTGCTTTTGAGATGATAGTTGAATAATAGATCATTTTCTCAAATTTGTGAGACATTCGAGCTTAAATTAGCTATTACTAATTTTCACTTATTCTTTTACAAAACAATGAGCTCATGGTTTTGAATTGATTGTGCACACACATTCATTTTATTTCTAATTAGTAGATGTGACTCGAGCATGGGACCTATTTGTGTTAACTCTCAATAAAACCACACTCTGCGCCCTTTTTATCCCCTAAAGATTACCATTCTATATAGGTGCACAAGCGTTATTTTTTTTACAATAAATTTGATTCATTTTGCATATATTTATATCCTTTCAAATATGTTTTCCATACAATTTTCTTTTAATATGGTTTGATCATTTGTTGACCCTTTAGGGTTGTTACATTTTCCCATTAAACTATAGATTCCCTCCCAAGGCAGCAATTGATTCATAGGCATTTAAATCTGAAAAGAGAGTCATTCAAGGTAAAGCTTGCTCATTAATCGCTTGTTTCTTTTAGATCACCAATTTATTTTAATTTCTTTGATTGGTGGCTTGCTTTCATACCACAAAAAGAAAATCATACCACAAACTGGATGAAAACTTTCATACCTAACAATGTGTACTTCATTTTCCTCTGTAGACTGGACGAAAATAATTTACCCTAGGTCGCCTCAAAATTTCAAGCAATAGAGGGAAGAGAGCAAAGGGAGCAAACTTTGGCTACAATGAGGTAATTCATTGTCAATTTATAGATTTAGAAATGTTTCCATTGTTTCTTTCATTTTTAGTTTTTTAGTTTTTTATTTTTAAATTTAAAAGAAGAAATTTATTTTATATATATATATAGGGACATTAGACTGACAAAGATAAAGAGGCATTGGCTTCCATATTGGGGGTAGAGGCAGTGAACAAATTAGATGTTGTGGACTTGACAATGCTTGCTAGATACATAGAAAAATTATCTAGTGAAGCCCCTCAAACATTGCAACCAAATCAACCATGTCAAAGGGAATCAATTGATTCCCCAAGCAGTCCTAGATCGAGCAAAAGATCCAAGAGGAAATCAATAACAGTAAACTCTAGGAATGTGGAATAGGGACCAGAGACTTCCAATGTCCCAGCCACTCCTAGGACACAAACTTCTTCCACCATGCCATGTTATGAATCTTGCATTGGTAGCTACGATACCAAGATAGAATACGATGTGGTTTCATAGGAAGTCTGAATGACAAATGATGGAAAAACATTTGTGAATAGGTTGAAGGAATCATGCATTCAACGGTTCAAAGACCATCTACATTTTCCATTCTCAAAGATACCCATGCACCTGCAAAAAGTAGTTATCCATGACATGGAGACTAAATTTGGCATAGGTTGGTCTGTAAAGAAGATAAAGCTATGAATGCCTCAAAATTTCAAGACATTTTTGTGCAACCAAACAAAGAAGATAAAACTACTCCCTCCCGAGCCAAGACTCAAAAAAAGGCCAATTTATGTAAGTGTGAAATTATGGAAAGAGCTTGCAAAAGCATATGAGAAGTCCAATGCACAGAGGAAGTCTAGTGAGGAGAGTATGCAGGTATTTGAATTTTCTCATAAGATTAAATATCAAATTTATTAAATGATTTTAAAATTTTATTTGTGCATAGTTCAATTGAATTAGTATATGTTTTAGGACAAGGCCTCCAAGGCTAGGCTTGAAAAGCTTCGTGCCACACATCACAATGACCAGAAAAGTTTACAGGCCTTGATCTGTACATTTGTAATTATATTTAATATGTTAAATGATATTTTTTTTATTTCCTAAGAAAAAGTACTTAAATGATTGCATGTTAATTAGTTTAACTAGTCCATGTGCCATGTTTTGACAAGAGGAGAAATATGACCGGCATCCAAAGCAATTTGAAAAGGAAAAGTTACAAAGAAAAAAGTGGGCCAATTTTGTAATCTGGATGGAGAACGAGGTCTCAATAGTTGACTTTCAATAACCTAGTTGGATATTGTTGTGTTAATATTTCAATTAGCATTTCTTGTGTTGTGTTTTTTATTGATCCGTAGGATGAGTTCTAAAGTGCTTCTTTATTGGCCCTATATCCCACTCAATTGTCCCATTATTTGATGTTGAGGAAAAAAATATTATTTGCCTTAAAGGGCAATGGGTGACATTCATGCCTTATTTTCATTGCATCTTTTAATTAATGACGATGGTCTTTTAATATCTCTTAAGTGTCCTCATTTAAGTTATGAGTTATATCATTTGAGTAACTTAGTCCCATGTTGATTTGATTTATCTTCTTTTCTCACAAACATGGTATCTCAAGGAGTGCTTCCTTGGTATCTCAGGGAGTGCTTCCTTGAATTCATGTTTCCATTCTACTAAGTGATCCACATGCATCTTTTTCATCCTTCCTCATGATGTTGTCATTATTTTAACATGTAAGAATGTTTTGATGCATCTTGGTAGGCATCCTATAGATCTAACACATCCTTGTAGTCTACATCACTTGGTGTAGCTAACCAACTACTTAATTTTTCCATCTAATTTAAAAAGGGTAGTAAGTTCATGTCTTCCAAGTTAAAAAAAACTCCATAAATAAAGAAATCAGTAGTAAAAAACCTACAGCCTGATCTGATCAATATAGAGAAGTGTGCCATACTAGACTTCTTAACATTCAAAAGATAAATGGAATGTACTTAACACCTAGTAGAGTTATCCAAAAAGCTAACTAAAAACAAAAATGCACTCCCACACACAATGGCCTAATGGTTGGTTGTCATAGAAGTCAAGCTATTGAAGTAACAACACTAATCAAGTCAAACTACTATTTATGTGCATGAATAAATAGTAGAAGGATGTATATGAACTCAATTCATTTGACTGTATGCCTCTTGGCAAGCATTCCTCTTGAATCTCTAATATCAGGTGCCTGAGACTTCCCTGTAGCTTTTACCTTTCGCCACCACCTTTCCTCTTCACTGTCAGATTCGTCTCCTTTTTCCTTATCTGTATTTCTAGCTTCGACTTATAATTCATCCCATGTTTTACCTTCCTCCTCTTCATAATTTTCTTCTTCTTCTTTGTCCTCATCTGACTCCACAAGATATTTATCTTTTGAACCTTCCTCATATGATTTTGATTCCTCTTCTACATCAAAGGGTTCATATCCTTGATCTGACTCTTCTAAATTATGATAATCAAAATCACTAGCTACCATATTCAAAAATTCCCAACCACTATCTTCAATAAATTTATCTAGATCATCAATAATAGTCTTCAAAATTGGCTACTAGTTCAAGTTCATTATGCTTTCATAATACTTTATATCCATGGATTTCAGTCATTCCTTGATGCCATCAAACAAAGATTGAGGAATGGCATCAATGCGGAGTACATACCACTTGAATTCTTTGAAAATAATAGCAATATCAAATTCCTTTTGCCCAATTCCTACTCTCTCAAGGTTAACAATCTCAATCTCACTAATAGTGATTACTAAGAAAGGTAATTCCACCAACTCTACCAAAGAGTTTACCATAGGAACAATAAAAGTAGAGGCTTTGAAAGGAACTCCATGAAAACCAAGTTCTCTAAATGGTATATCAAACTCTAGTTCAAAATATTTTAGATGAGGCTGCTCCCATAGCTCTCTTACTCGCTTGACAAATCCTTGAAACTCTGCATTGATTTTATTTTTCATGTCCCTCTCTTGTTGTTCTTCCTCAATTTCATCAGGATCATACATTGACCTTCTTTCCCCTCCTAAATTTTGGACCAAATCCATTACCTCCACATAAAACTGGACATCCTTGGTCTTCTTGGCTCCCACCATGATATGGTTATGCAAATGAAAATGAAGCAAAGTAATCATCTCCTTCTCTATTGGCTGGAAGAATGCATGATTAAGGTCTTTATACATGATCTCAACTCTCTCTTCTGCTCTCATGGTTGAATACTGAAATCCATTATGGTGGGCCTCCAAAGTTCCAGTAATCTTTCTTCCTCTTCCACCAAATGTTGGTCTAATCCACAAGTCGGCTAGCTTAATTGGCTTTATTTTTTAAAGTTGAAGTTTCTCTTGAGTCACCAGTGTAGCTCTCTCTACCTTTTCAAACTCTTTCATTGCTACAAATCGTCTATGGGATTTAATCATTTGTACCACACCTTTCGTCACCACCTTTCCTCTTCACTGTCAAACTCGTCTCCTTTTTCCTTATCTACATTTCTAGCTTCGACTTCTAATTCATCCCATGTTTTACCTTCCTCCTCTTTAGAATCTTCTTCTTTCTTCTCCTTCCTCATTTGAATCCATAAGAGATTCATCTTCTAAACCTTCCTCATCTGATTTTGATTCCTATTCTACATCGAAGGGTTCATATCCTTGATCTGACTCTTCTAAAATATCAGAATCAGAATCACTAGCTTCCATATTAAAAAATTCCCAACCACCATCTTCAATAAATTTATCTAGATCATCAATAATAGTCTTCAAAATTGGCTGCTAGTTCAAGTTCATTCTGCTTTCATAATACTAAATATCCATGGAGTTTAGCCATTCCTTGATGCCATCAAGTGAAGATTGAGGAATGGCATCAATGCAGAGTACATTCCACTTGAAGTCTTTGAAAACAATAGCCATATCAAATGCCTTTTTCCCAAGTCCTACTCTCTCAAGGTTAACAATCTCAATCTCACTAATAGTGATTACTAGGAAATGTAATTCCACCAACTCTACCAAACAATTTACCATAGGAACAATAAAAGAAGAGGCTTTGAAAGTAACTCCATGAAAACCAAGCTCTCTAAATGGTATATCAAACTCTAGTTCAAAATATTTTAGATGAGGCTACTCCCATAGCTCTCTTACTTGCTTGACAAATCCTTGAAACTCTGCATTGATTTTATTTTTCCTATCCCTCTCTTGTTGTTCTTCCTCAATATCATTAGGATCATATATTGACCTTCTTTCCCTTGCTAAATTTTGGACCACATCCATTACCTCCACATAAAACTGGACATCCTTGGTCTTCTTGGTTCCCACCTGTTGACGACGATTTTACTCGTAGCAAACATGGTGAATAATTTTTTCATAAACAAGATCACAAAGAGTCTATCCTTCTTGAAAGATATGGAACGAAGACAACCTAAAAGGGAACTCTGCATTAATAGGAAAAGATTGGCTTTAGTTTAATCCCAAGTCTCTAATAACCAAGTCATGGTTACATTAGGGTTGCTCTAGGGTACTGATGCGGTATTGTTGTTAATCTCAAAGGGACTATGGTTTTGAAATGAATATTTTAGGCATTGGAATTTCAAGTGAATCATAAAGTAAAACCTCATGAAATCAAAATATTTGTTGTAACATTTCATGAACATCACAAATTCTTTGCTATCACTTAAGTAGATTTAACATTAAGCATTCAACAATTTTATCGAAAACAAAAGATTTTCAATAAAATTTCATTCATTCATTCAAATTTTGGAACATTTTCAAGAATTTAAACATGTCTACTCTAAAATAAAGCATAAAAATATTGAAAATTAAAAGTTTCTCTTAGTTATTCTCCATGGATGCCCCAAAGAATCAATTCAAATAGAGAAAACTACTTTATACTTCAGTAGATTGCTTCATGACTACATATAAAATGGTGCAAAATTTTTAAGAGAGGGGTTTCATTTCTAGACATCGAGTAGGTTTTGTATGCACCCTTACATGGCGCAACATATAGTCTTGTTTGGATGAACTCATAAAACTAGCTACAAAAGATATTGAGATAGGTAGCTATATAATAAGCTTTGATATTAATCAATGTCTACATGGACACAAAGTTTTATGCCAAAATGGTTCATAAAATAGGAAAAAGGAACAAAACTTAAAAGTTTATGCTCCTCTGACATCCAAAAATTTTAAACTTAAAAAATAAAAAAGGGATCCTCTGGCCTTTTATAGAACACAAGGCTCAGAAAGGATAAGACAAATACATGAGAGGAAATCCAAGGGACCAATCTCATCAAGGCACATGGAATGTAGTGACCAATAGGAGAATTGCAATCAAAGTCAATGGAAGTCAACTCCAATTACACATTGGGTGTTAATCTTTAATCATCGCCAAGATGATACTTCGAATCAGGATAGTGTGTAAGGACTTCCCACACATTCAAAATGAACAAGTGGAATTTTCGCACCCACACATCATTTGGCTCCGGTTCTATCACTCTTGGGAATGGGATTCCTCAGAGGTTGGTGCTTTTCATCCACCGCATGTGAAATACCAAGATCCCCAACATTCCTATGGATTCAAACTCCTCTGCCAATAGTATCCCAGAATAATCGAATCGGAATGAAAATGATTCTATCCATAATTCAAGTTTTCATGACTGTCCATACCCGAACTTTGCATCACTATCTGCATCTCCTGCAATCAAAAATTACACACATTAAATCCCTTTAAAAGAAAGAAAAACATTTGTAACATCTCATGTAAATAAACCATTATTCAAATGTTCATATAAAATCATGTAATTAACATGCTTTTAAGCATATAAAAAATCCTCACATATATATTAGATTACCGAAATCATTAGATAAACTTAAAAATTTTAGCATTTTCACTTCACATTATAACTCGGTACTTGGTACCTGACATTCAGCTTTACCCACTAACTTTCCTGGACCTTGGTTATACCGAAACTTCTTCATACCGTACCAGAGCCTTCCATTCAAACTAACATTACCTTTTTCCTTTTCATATGTTTCTAGTACTTGGTGCCTGAAACAAATACATTACAAAGTACTTTTATTATCAACAATTTCTCTTTGCTCTTTACTTCCAGTGATCTTTCAATTTGCTAGCTCTTTCCATAAGAGTTATTTTTTTACTTGGGTCCCTAAGTCTTTTCAGTATTGGGCCATGTTGTGAGACCACCCAACAACTTGCAACAAATTAAACCTAATTTAAACCAAACTTGAAATTAAATCACCTATTGTAAATTAAAACTTATACATATTTTAAAACAATAACTTCTACCTTTACCTAGATTCTGACATAAAGAAGTAAAACTCCATCTGAAACATCCATGTGTGCTCTGATTAATTTCAATTTTTGGAGCTTAGTGAAAAGAATCAATTCATTAACATTGAACTATATAATATAGTAATCCTCCAAAGCCAACCAGGGATAGAGAAAACATGGTGAATAAATTCTTCACAGACAAGACCACAGAGAGCATATCCTTATTGAAAGATATGGAACAAAGATAACCTAAAAGGGAATTTTGCATTAACGGGAAAATATTGTCTTTTAGTTCAATTCCAATTCTTTGATAACCAGGTCATGGTTGCGCTAGGGTCACTCTTGGGTATTGATGTGATATTGTTGTTAATCTCAAATGGACTATGGTTTTGAAATGAATATTTTAGGCATTGGACTTTCAAATGAATTATAAATTCAAACCTCATGAAATCAAAATATTTGATGTAAGATTTCATGAACATCACAAATTCGTTGCTATCACTTAAGTAGATTTAGCATTAAGCATTCAACAATTTTATGGAAAACAAAAGATTTTCAATAAAATTTCATCCATTCATTCAAATTTTGGAACATTTTCAAGAATTTAAACATCTACTCTAAAATAAAGCATTAAAAATATTCAAAATTAAAAGTTTCTCCTAGTTATTCTCCATGGATTCCCCAAAGAATCAATTAAAACAGAGAAAACCACTTTATACTTCATCAAATTGCTTCGCAGCTACATATAAAGTAGTGAAACCTTTTAAAGAGAGGGGTTTCAGTTTTGGATATCGAGTAGGTTCTGTATGCACTTTTTAAATGCCGCAACATACAATCTTGTTCAACTAAACTAACAAAACAAGCTACAAAAGATACTGAGATAGGTAGCTATCTAATAAGCCTTGATATTAATCAATGTCTACGTGCATACAAATTTTTATGCCAGAATGGTTCAAAAAACAAGAAAAAAGAATTAAAACTTAAAAGTTTATGCTCCTCTGACATCCACAAATTATGAACTTAAAAAATAAAAAAGGGATCCTCTGGCCTTTTATAGAACAAAAGGCTCATAAAGGATTAAAAAAATACATGAGAGGAAATCCAAGGGACCAATCTCATCAAGGCATGTGGAATGTAGTGACCAATAGGAGAATTGTAATCAAAGTCAATAGAAGTCAACTCCAATTACACATTGAAACTCTTTGGGTGTTAATCTTTAATCATCGCCAAGATGATACTTCGAATCAAGATAGTGTGTAGGGACTTCCCATACATTCAAAATGAACAAGTGGAATTTTTTCCTCCACACATTGCTTGGCTCTGGTTCTATCACTCTCAAGAATGGGCTTCCTCATAGGTTGCCACTTTTCATCCGCCGCATGTGAAATACTAGGATCCCCAGCATTCCCGTGGATTAAAACTCCTCTGCAAATAGTATCCCTAAATAATTGAATTAGAATGAAAATGATTCTATCCATGATTCAAGTTTTCCTGACCATCCATACCCAAACTTTTCATCACAATCTACATCTCCTGCAATCACAAATTCCACACATTAAATCTCTTTAAAAGAAAGAAAAACATTTGTAACATCTCATTTAAATAAAACCATTATTCAAATGTTCATATAAAATCACGTAATTAACATGCTTTTAAGCATATCACAAATCCTCACATATATACTAGATTACCAAAATTATTAGATAAACTTAAAAAAATTAGCATTCTCACTTCACATTACAACTCAGTACCCGGTACCCAATATTCAACTTTACCCACTAACTTTCCCGGACCTCGGTTATATCAGAATTCCATCATACCAAACTCCTTCATACTAGAATTCTTCATACTGGACTGGAGCCTTCCATTCAAACTAACATTACCTTTCACCTTTTCACATGTTTCTAGTACCCAGTATCGGGTGCCTGAAACACTTGCATTATGAAGTACTTTTATTTTCAACAATTTCTTTTCACTCTTCTCTTCCGGTGATCTTTCAATTTTCTAGCTCTCGGCATAAGATTTTTTTTTACTTGGGTCCCCAAGCCTTTTCAGTCTTGGGGTGTGTTGTGAGACCACACAACACCAACATGATATGGTTATGCAAATGAAAATGAAGCAAAGTAATCATCTCCCTCTCTGTTGGCTAGAAGAATGCATGCTTAATGTTTTGATACGTGATATCAACTCTCTCTTCTGCTCTCATGGTTGAATACCGAAATCCATTATGGTGGGCCTCCAAAGTTCTAGTCATCTTTCTCCCTTTTCCAACAAGTTTCTCTAATCCACAAGTCTGCCAGCCTAATTAGCTTTGTTTTTGAAAGTTGGAGTTTCTCCTGAGTCACTAGTGTAGCTCTCTCTGCCTTTTTAGACTCTTTCATTGCTATAGATCATCTTTGGGATTTAATCATTTGTAGGTTGGTTGATGTGCTTTGAATCCTTGGATCTAAAGGAAATTTCCTTAACATAAATACTACTAGGGAATTTCAATGTTGGCATGTAGTTGGCATTAAAGACGATACCTGGAACATTGGAAATTATCCTTATATAAAAATTCCCTCCATCTTGTTGGCTTGTAACACTCTTGATGGTGGCTACATGAAATAGAACCATGATGCCATATATGGGTACTAGAACAACATCATTTTTCATATCAACCTGAATCATGAGCTCTCTAGAAACAGGGATATCATCCACATTTTTGTAGGAAACCATCATAGTAGATGGCTTGGAAGAGCCATGTCCATCTCTTGTACCAATGCCCCTTGTAGCCAATCTTCTTGCAGTCTCCTCATTCTTTTTCCTTGCAAGTTATGCTTGGTATTGTTAGTGTTGCTCTTCTTTAGTCATCTCTTGATTATCAAATCGTAAGGATGCCTTGGAGATGCTTGATTCTCCTCCATTTACCTCAACCTTGGGTTTTTGTTTCACTTCCTCGTCTTCATCCTCGTCGTTAAATGAGTATGCAACATCAGTGTATACTTTGGAGCTAACCCCAGTTGCATTTCCAGACCCTTTATCCTTAAAAACTATAGTTTCAATGAGGAGCATTGAATAATTCTATGTTTTGGGGTTACCAGTCTACAACTGCAAAATTTGAAACCTAATTGAGACATTAAAATCCATTCCAGCCTACACAATTTTGTCATTTGTTGAATTCAAACTTAAACCAAACTCTTGAAATTCAATCCCTATTCCTATTCATGTAGACTTTGTAAGATGAGGCAAAATTTTAGGGCCATCTCTTTGAACTACCTCCATAGCTGCCTTATATTAACATACATGAACATGATATGATTATATACATGAAAAGGTCACTTAAAAATTGTATAACAAAAGTACAAAATGTCCTCAAGAACTATTCTCTATATGCTCAAGTATTGTTGCATGTCATAGCTTGCTTACAAATAGAAAACTAAACCATAAATGTTAACTCTCAAATAATGGGACATATAGACTAGTTAATTCTCAAAGAACCTTTGAAGCATATTATAGTGCCAAAATTTCCTAGAAAAATATCCATTTCTGAAATATAGGAGAAGAAGATATATATACTAGTTAACTCTCAAAGGATCTTTGAGGCAAACATAATCATATATAGCACAAAATGCAGAGGGTTGGCACTTAAGGTTATGTAATAGAATTTACAGTTGATAGTTAAATTGTATAACAAACTTTTTTATGATCTTTACTAATGTTTATTAGAATTTTTGCATGTTTTACATCAATGGAATGACATATTAGCTATAACTTTTTTGAAATTTTATTACGGTATGTGCATTTTGATATGATGTAATATGATTATGGTTTTGTCTCATATGTTGTAATATTAGATATATAACAAAAATTAAAAAAATTCCATGAAATAAATAATAACTTTTATTTTAAATGTATTCTTTTTTTGCAGAACATGGGTCTTCTAGAAGATCAAGATGATCCTCATCACGATATAGATCTAGAAAATATTGGTTCTTCCGGTATAGATCACCTAGCAGAGGATGATGATGATGCAAATACAAAAGACATCAAGGTCGATGGCAATGATGGTTATCATGATGGTGATGATGATGATGATGAGGAAATTGATGGTAGTAGCTAGTGACATTCATGATCATATAGAATACATCATGGATCATTGTTGATATATCATTATGATTCCTCTTTTCATGGTTACTATCATATGTATCATTTTCATAGCCTACAGTACCATATTATTGAGTTGTATCATATTGACATGTATCATTTTCAATTATATCATTTGGACATGTATCATCTTGACTTATATCAATTTGAATTACATATTTTATCATTTTTACTTATATCATTTGTACATGTATCATTTTGACTTATGTCAACTGTTGGACATGTATCATTTTGACATGTTATTGATCTACTGGCCAGTATATTTGACTTTCACTTGTTTTAGTCGTATATGATGATGATATTATCAGTATTGAATTTCCAATTTATATATATTAAAAGTGGTCGATGATTTTTGGATGGATATTTATTACGTATGATGATTTTAATTTACTGCTCAAGATGGATGTTGTCAAATTCAATTAAATTATAGATATTTGACTCACTTGTTTTAATAATAGATGATGATAATTTTATAATAATTATCTTGTTATTTAATCATGAGTTAAATAATTAAATTACTTACTCTATAATTATGAGTTATTTAAGAGGCATGATATATTTAACTAATTAAATTGAAATAAAACATATTAAATTAATAAATGGAAGCAAAACCAAAAGCATTTTTAGAAGCAAAAAAGGAAGCAACAATGGAAGCCAAACAAGAAGCAAACCAGAAGTAATATTGGAAGTGAAAATTGTTGGATATTGTGGTTGTGTTACTAATATGTGGTTGTCATTGATGTCAACACTATTAGCATTAATGCATTTGTAGCTGTATATGTCAAGGATATTGAGAAAACAGTAATGAAATGAGTTGTAGGTTGTCAGTGGTGAAGTGAAGTTCAGTCTGTCGATGATTTTAGTACGTTGATGATCAGTGGTTGTGGACTAAACAATTTCTTGTCAAGTATATCTAGTTTATCTACATTGAGTTTCAGAGACCTACATGAAGATTTGGTCGAGTTATGAAGATTTGTATTTTGACAGTCTTTCTGTTACTTTAGTTGGTGTTCCTGAATGAAGATGATGTGATTTCAGTAAGTTCAGTTGTTGTGGATGCTTCTATGGTGATTCATGATGTTTTTGGATGTTTCTAGATTGTGCTCTATCTATGTTGCATGCCTACATTGATCGTTGTGCTGGTGATCCGAGATTTTCTCGTGTGTTCATGTTTTTCATGTTCTTGGCCGACAAGGTGTTTGTAGCATGTTGTGGATCTTTGAGGAATAATTTTTGAAGGTGGATCATGTTCGAAGATGTTATTTTGGGTCTTCACTATGTTGTGGCCAACCTTCGTTGATTCGCATTAATAATTGTTATTGATTTGGGCTGACCGTTTCTATTCATTTTATTATTTTCTTGAGGCCGACATGTAGTGATTTAATTTCTTGTTGCAGATATATATAAGAGAATTTTATTTCATTTGAGGTATGTCAAATGTGTTTGTGCACAAATAATGTTCTAAATCATTCGAAGGAAGAGCAAAGAGTGAAGAAGAGTGAAGAAGTGTTCATGCGCTTAAACGAAACTGTGATCAGGCATAAGCAGATGCTATTTTATTAGTTCAAATCCATGTAGATGTAATCTAAATATTTCTATAAGATAGTGTGTCTTCCTTTGGGTAGTAATCCTTGTTGGAATTGAGCAGTGAGCTCTAGGCAGTACGCCTGAATGTATGTTCATTCCCCATTTCATTCTTTATACTTTTAACAGGGTATAATCTTGTGGACTGGCCTCCACCGTGGATTTTCCCCTAACAGGGTTTCCACATAAAAAAACTTGGTGTTATGTGTGTTTTTGATGTATTGTTGATTTATTCTTTCATGGTTATTGATCAGATCTGAGAATAAGGTTAATAAAGTTAATAAGTTGTGAATTTATGTGACAACTAATTCACCCCCCTCTTAGTTGTCTGCCCTTGTGTTGCCAAAAATTGGTATCAGAGCAGGTTCCTTGAAAGAATTTTAACAGCTTGAGGTGATCTGGGATGGCGACTTACAAGAAGGATAGTTCGAGATTTGATGGAACACACTATTCTCTATGGAAGACTAGAATGGAGTGCCATCTGAGATGCATTGGTGAACCCTACTCGAGAATTACAAGTAATAGGTATGTTATACCTCAGAATGGTCCTACTACTATTGCTAAGCTTAGGGATGTTGAGTACAATATCAGGGCTAAGGAAGTATTGTTGAGTGTTTTGACTGATACTGAGATGACTAATGTTATGGATTTGAAGACTACTTATGAGATTTTGAAAAATTTGGAAACTTTGTATGAAGGTGATGCTAATGTGAAGATTGCTAAGTTGCAGAGTCTGAAAGGGAAATATGAAATCTTGAGAATGGGTGATGATGAGAATATTACTACTTTCATGAAAAGAGTGAATGAAATTATGTGTGGTATCAGATGTGCTGGTGGACAATTGGAAGAATAAGAGATTGTTGCTAAAGTGCTTAGATCTTTGCCTAATGCTTACAAATTCAAAGCTACAACTATTGAAGAGCTCCAGACTGTGACAAATGTTACTCAAGATATGTTAATTAGTAAGATTATTGCTTTTGAGTTGAGAGAATTTGGTGATGCCCTTCCTAATGTTGAAATTTCATTCAAGGATACTACATCTAGAAGAGATAAACAAAGATATGATCTGGGAGAGAGTTCTTCTAGAAAGATATTCAAATATGACAAAGAAATGAGATAGCTTGAAGAAGAAGAAAGAAAATTGGATGAGCTTGAAGCATTGATTGTGAAAAGAGAAGCTAGAGGGAAAGGTAAGTATAAAGGGAAGTTTCCTATTAAATGTTTTTCCTACAATAAGATAGGTCATTTTGCATCAAGGTGTCCAGAAAGAGTTTCTAAACCAAGCCATAACAAGCCTAAATTTCAAAATAAGTGTTATTATGCTACTGATGAAGGAGTGACAGATGATGAATCTAATAAAGGAAATGGAAGTGAGGATGAATGGGTATTTATTGCTATCAAGAAAAATAATCCTATGTATATTGAATCTACTAGTTGTACAAATGTGGACAAAGCCCTGGAGCTGCTTGAGTTGAAGAGAAAGATGAATGGGTGATTGATAGTAGATTCTCTCATCATATGACAGGAGATAAAAGTAAGTTTGTGAGCTTGGAAAAGTATGATGGTGGTGTTGTGATATTTGGTGATAACACAGCTGGTGTGATCCGTGGTAGAGGATGAATTTATCTTGATGGTAAGAACAATACTGATGATGTCCTATATATGGAAGGTCTGAGGCATAATCTTTTAAGTGTCATACAAATGGTTGATACGGGTTACAATCTTTAGTTCAAGGATGGAAAGTGAAAAATATTGGGGTGTTCCAGAAATGTGATTGCATCAGGTACAAAAACAAGAGGTAATATATTTCATTTGAATGCTGCTAGTGAAAGTTGTTTGATTGCTCGAGTTGATGAAAGTTGGTTGTGGCATAGAAGGATGTGTCATGTTAATTTTGATAATATAGGTAAGAAAAGTTCTACTCAAGAAATGAGAGATCTTCCTAAGTTGATGAAACTTACTAATGCCATATGTAAGGAATATCAATTGGGGAAGCAAACTATAATTTCATTTCAGAGTAAACAACATAATTCAAATGAATTGTTGGAGCCTGTGCATACTGATTTGTGTGGTCCTTCTAGAGTCAGAAGTTTACAAGGTTATAGGTATTTCATGTTGCTTATTGATGATTATTCAAGAATGATGTGGGCTACTTTCTTGAGTGAGAAATTTGAATCTTTGGAGAAGTTCAAGATCTTTAAGGCTATGGTTGAGACAAAGACAGGTTTGAAAATTAAATTTCTGAGATTAGATAGAGGTGGTGAATTCACTTCTGGTGAGTTTAATTATTTTTGTGAAGTGCATGGAATAAAGAGACAATTATCTACCCCGTGGACCCCTCGGCAAAATGGAGTTGTGGAAAGGAAGAACATGACAGTTCAAGATGCTACTAAAACTATGATGCTAGAAGGAAATGTTTCTCATATCTATTGGAGAGAAGTTGTGAGTACTGCTATTTACATCCTCAACTGAGTACAAGTCAAAGGTGATACTGGTAAGACCCCTTTTGAGCTATGGACTAGCCATAAGCCTACTATTAAATATTTCAAAATCTTTGGGAGTAAATGTTATATCAGAAGAGATGAATATTTAGGAAAGTTTGATGCTAGGAGTGATGAAGGAATCTTTTTGGGTTACTCTACTAAAAGCAAGGCCTACTAGTGCTACAATAAGAGATTGAAGAAAATGGTTGAAATTGCAAATGTTAAGGTTGATGAAGACATAGCAAGACCATCTAGA
This sequence comes from Sequoia sempervirens, assembly GCA_007258455.2. Lineage (NCBI taxonomy): Eukaryota > Viridiplantae > Streptophyta > Pinopsida > Cupressales > Cupressaceae > Sequoia > Sequoia sempervirens. The sequence continues at coordinate 317,365,322 of VDFB02281492.1, read as the reverse complement.
ACTTGTGAATATGATTTTGATGATCAGAATGATAGTACAAACAAAGGAAAGCAAGTTTAGAATTCAAATCAAGTTCAAATCATTCCGGTGAATCAAGAAGATCAAGAGGGAGGAGAAAATAGTGAAAGTGCAGAAGAGAGATCACAAGAGCCTAAAATTCAAGAATGTCCTAAGACTCCAAGGTGTGTAAGATTGAATCATTTAGAAGATCAGATCATTGGTGATAAGAACAAAGGTGTCCAGACTAGGAGAAAGATTGCAAAATAATATTGTTTTATTTCAAAGACTGAGCCTACTAATGTGAATGAAGCATGTAAAGATTAACATTAGGTTGAAGCAATGAAAGAAGAGCTACAAAAAATTGAGAAGAATGATACATGGATTCTTTGTTCCTAGACCTAAGGATAAAAATGTTTAATTGGAACTAAATGGGTCTTTAGAAACAAACTGAATGAGAAAGGTGAAGTTGTTAGAAACAAATCAAGAATGTGTGTAAGGAATATTCTCAAATGGAAGGAATTGATTTTGAAGAGACCTTTGCTCCTATTGCTAGAATTGAAGTTGTGAGATTGTTTCTTGCTTATGCTACTTACAAGGACTACAAGGTTTATCAGATGGATGTCAAGTCAACATTTCTAAATGGCAATTTGAAAGAAGAGGTGTATGTTGAGCAACCAGATGGATTTCAATGGACTGATTAGGGATATATGGTTTGTCAGTTGAAGAAAGCACTATATGGACTTAAGCAAGCCCCTAGAGCTTAGTATGCCAGATTGGATAAGTATTTTCTAAAGCTTGGATTTAACAAAGGTACCATTGATAGTAATTTGTATTTCAAGAATGATGATAACGATTTGCTTGTGGAATTTTTTGTTGATGATATCATTTTTGGAGGAGATGATAGTTTGTGCATGAAGTTTGCTAATGATATGTAGAGTGAGTTTGAGATGTCAATGATTGGAGAGATGAAATTCTTTTTGGGATTGCAAAATACCCAGTTAGATAAAGGGATCTTTATATCTTAGTCTAAGTATGTGAAAGAATTGTTGAAGAAATTTGGTATGGAAGATTCAAAGCTATTTGGTACACCCATGGTGACCGGATGTAAGTTAACAACAGATGATGATTCTCTGAAGGAAAATCAAACTAGATATAGATCAATGATTGGTGGATTGTTGTATTTAACTCAAACTAAGCTTGATATCATGAATTTTGTATGTATTGTTGCAAGATTTCAAGTTGATCCTAAAGAATCTTATGTGACTGATGTGAAAAGGATTTTCAGATACTTGAAGGGGATAGTTGATTTTGGCCTATGGTATCCTAAAGATGATGATCTTACTTTGAGTGCCTTTACTGATGCTGATAGGGTTGGTGATGTGAATGACATAAAAAGTACTAGTGGTGGTGCATTTTTCTTGGGAAAGAAGTTGATTTCATGGTTATGTAAAAGGAAGAATGCCATTTCTTTATCTACTACAAAGGTTGAATACATTGTTGTTGCTAACAATTGTACTCAACTATTGTGGATGAAGCAGATGTTGAAGGATATCAAAGTTCTCTATGATGAACCTATTGCTATATTTTATGATAACTCAAGTGCAATTAACATTTCTAGGAATCTGGTGCTACATTCAAACACCAAGCATATATCTATCAAGTTTCACTTTTTAAGAGAAAAGGTGAGTGAAAAGGAAGTCAGAATAGTGTATGTGCATTCTAAGGAGTAGATTGCAAACATCTTTACCAAGGCATTGCCTAAGGATACTTTTGAGTATCTCAGAGGGAAGTTAGGGGTGATTACCCCTCCTAATCAAAACTAAGATGCATTGACCTACATCAATCTGTGCATTTCATGGCCATATCCTGATCTGGATTGATGTTGTGGTGGTTGCTACTTGGGGAGAGTAGTCAGATGTTCAGATATGTGGTTCAAAGCTTGTACAAAATAGATCTTTGTCCTTGATGTCAAAGGGGGAGAAGAGTAATGTGAAAAAATTTATGGGGGAGAAGAACCTTGTGAGGAGAAGAGTCATATGGATGAGTTATGTGAGAAAAGAGTCAAAACGTAAGGGGGAGTAAGTGCAGTTGCATTGATGGTGTTTTTCACATCATGCGTTGCCATCAATGCCAAAGGGGGAGATTGTTGGATATTGTGGTTGTGTTGCTGATATGTGGTTGTCATTGATGTCAACACTATTAGCATTAATGCATTTGAAGCTATATATGTCAAGGATATTGAGAAAATTGTAATGAAATGAGTTGTAGTTTGTCAGTGGTGAAGTGAAGTTCAATCTTTCAGTGATTTTAGTACGTTGATGATCAAAGGTTGTGGAATAAAGGGTTTCTTGTCGAGTATATCTAGTTTATCCACATTGAGTTTCAGAGATCCGCTTGAAGATTTGATTGAGTTATGAATATTTGTATTATGACAATCTTTTTGTTACTTCAGTTGGTGTTCCTAAATGAAGATGATGTGATTTTAGTAAGTTCTTTTGTTGTAGATGCTTCTCTAGTGATTCATGTTTTTGGATGTTTCTAGATCATGCTCTATCTATGTCGCACATTCGCATTGATCGTTGTGCTCGCGATCCAAGATTTTCTCTCGCGTGTTCATGTTCTTCATATTCTTGGCTGACAAGGTGTTTGTAGCATGTTGTAGATCTTCGAGGAATAATTTTTGAAGGTGGCTCATGTTCAAAGATGTTATTTTGGGTCTTCACTATGTTGTGGCCAACCTTGGTTGATTCACATTAATAATTGTTATTGATTTGGGCTGATAGTTTGTATTCATTTTATTATTTTCTTGAGGCCGACATGTAGCAATTTAATTTCTTGTTGCAGATATATATAAGTGACTGTTTATTTCATTTGAGGTATGTTGAATGTGTGTGTGCATGAATAATGTTCTGAATCATTCAAAGGTAGAGTAGAGCATGAAGAAGAGTGAAGAATTGTTCATGTGCTTAACCAGAACTATGATCAAGCATTAATAGATGTTATTTTATTAGTTCAAATCCTTGTGGATGTAATCTAAATCTTTCTGTAAGACAATGTGTCTTCCTTTGGGTAGTAATCCTTGTTGTAATTGAGCAGTGAGCTCTAGGCAGTGCACCTGAATGCATGTGCATTTCCCATTTCATTCTTTATACTTTTAATAGGGCATAATCTTATGGACTCACCTCCACCGTGGTTTTTCCCCTAACAGGGTTTCCACATAAAAAATCTTGGTGTTATGTGTGTTTCTGATGTGATGTTGATTTATGCTTTCATGGTTATTGATAAGATATGAGAATAAGGTTAATAAATTTAATAAGTTGTGAATTTATGTGACAATTGATTCACCCCCCCCTCTCAGTTGTCTACCCTTGTGTTGCCAACAAAACTTGGCATTATCTAGGAAGCAAAAACAGAAGCAATTCAAGTAGCGAACAAAGAAGTAATAATGGAAGCAATGTTAGAAGAAACAACATATGCAATAATAGAAGCCGTATTAGAAGTAATAAAAGATGCAAAAAGGGAAACAAATCTAGATGCAACAAGTGGCATTATATCATAAGCAAAATTGGAAGAAAAACCAGAAGCAAAATTGGAAGCAAAAATGGAAGCAAAACCGAAAGAAAACCTAGAAGCAAAACAAGAAGCAAAACCGAAAGAAAACCTGGAAGCAACACAAGAAGCAAAACCAGAAGAAAAATCAAAATCCAAACTGGAAGAAAAAAAGTATGTCATAATGGAAGAAAAACTTGAAGCAACAAGGGACACCATAGTGGAAGCAAAACTTGGCATCAATTAGGAAGTAAAAAAAGAAGCTATTTTCGACATCATACTAGAAGCAAAATAGGAAACATGACTGGGAGAAAAACTAGAAGCAATAATGGGAGAAGACATGGAAGCAAAACTAGAAGCCAAATTGGGCACTAATTTCAACACTATTTCTGACATTAAATTGGTCTTGTTGCTCGGCGCTAAAGGAAACACTATTGCTTGTGCCATTTTTCTGGCACCAAATCTGGTGCTAAAGTTGGTGCTAAATTCAGCACAAAATCTAGTGCCAAAGTGAACATGCAGTTTGGTGCCAAGTTTTGTGCCATGAGATGTTTCCAATTGATGAACTCAAATGCACTATATTTTAGCACTATTTTAGGTGCTAATTGTCTGTTTTGTTGTAGTCGGGATTAATTAATCTGATTATCTTAATATAGCTGGATGACCTAACAGTCTTTTCAAAGTCAAAGGATGATCACTTTGATCATCTAGAAAAGGTTTTCTAGAAATTTCAACAGTTCGAGATTTCCTTGAATACCAAAAAATGTGTTTTCAAAGTGCCCTAAGTTAAGCTACTTGGTTTTCTAGTGTCAAACCCTGAAAGGGTGAGATCTATAATGGAGTTGACCCTACTAGTAAATCATAAGGGACTACATTCTTTTCTAGGGAAGATCAACTTTGTTAGCAGGTTCATTTAATATTTCCCAGGTACCATGAGACCTATCACACTAATGCTCAAAAAGAACCTAATTTTCAAATGGACCCCCAAAGGAAAAGTAGCTTTCGAGCAGATAAAGATACCTTTCTCTGTCACTTCAGTGTTGGAAAACCTAGACTTTTCCAAAGATTTTCTACTCTATGTATACAGCGTCCAACATAGCATAGCTTCAGTACTCACTCAGAAAGATGAAGAAAATAGCAGAGAGCATCCTATTGCATTTCACTCAAGAACTCTTAAAGGACATGAAGCCAGGTATAAGTTTTTTTAAAAGAAATATTTTTCCATTGTTAAAATACTAGAGAAGTTCTGACATTTGGTGTCGGCCAATAGAATCACCATTCTCATCGCACATCCCGATGTATGGGAGTATATCACAGAAGGAAAGATGACTGAGAAGAGGGAAAAATGGATCACCAAGATCCTAGAGTATGACGTCGACATCAGACCAACCAAGCTAGTTCGAGGAAGAGGTCTATACAAATATCTTGCACAAGAATCAAGTTTCATAGCTAAGAAGAAGGTTGATCAAGTCTACACAAACCAATTTGAGTCCAAAAAATCTTGGGTGACAGATTGAACACAGTATATGCAAAAGAGGCAGTACTCGACCAACCTTGTATCTCACAAAAGGTGATACTATCAATTGCAAGGCACCAGGTATGTATTAATTGAAGGTATCTTATTCAAAATGAATTATGATGGTGTCCTGGTCTGATGCTTAGATAAGCCATAGGTGGAAAGGGTTCTTAATGAATTTCATAGTAGTCTTGAGGGTGGACATTTTTCTTCCAAGAGTACTAACTTAAAGATAATGCAAACATGATACTATTGGCCCTCTATGTTTTCTAAAGCACACCATTTGGTGCAAAAGTGTACTCATTGCTAATATTTTATTGGCAAAAGAAAGAATTTTTCCTTGCCTTTGAGTCCAATTGTAAATGAAGAACCCTTTGCTTAATGGGGTTTGGATTTTATCAGAATGATAAATCCTATTTCCAGTGTTGGCCATAAGTGGATCCTTATGGCAACTGACTACTTTACAAGGTGGACGGACATCATCAGCCTAAAAAATGCTACAGAAGGAGAGATCATCAATTTTCTTGAAGAGCTGGTAACTAGATTTGGTTCGCCAAAAACCATCATATTCGACAACACTTGGGATTTTGTAGGATCGAGGATGTCAAATTTTTCTATCAAACATGGGGTTTACTTTAAAACTTCATCAAATTATTACCCACAAGGAAATGGGTTAGCAGAGTCGGCTAGCAAAAACCTAATTAGGTTAATCAAGCACATCGGGTCAGAGTGACAAAGGGATTGGCACAAGCACCTATGATTTCCTTTGTGGATAGACCAGATTACACCCAACAAAATCCTAAAGGCCTCTCCTTATGAACTAGTATACAAAAAGAGGTAGTTTTACTTGTTTCCATAGAGATCCCTACCTCGCAACTACTAAAATCCTTGGAGATTGAAGAAAGCGGTGAGATGGATGTAAGGTTGGTGGAACTCCTCAAACTTGAGGAAGATAGAGAAACGGCTTATGGAGCCATGATCAGTTGCCAACAAACAATAAAATGATGGTTTCATAAAAAGACCTCCAACCCAGATTTCAGGGAAGGGAGCCTGGTACTAAAGTATGACGAGTGCACTGAGAAACTAGGACAACTTAAAAATTTTGAGACACTATGGAAGGGACCCTTCTGAGTCAGTGCATGCAAGGAATAAAATGCATATGAGCTTGAAGATATGGAAGGTAACACCCTAGATATACCGATGAACGATATCTATCTAAAATGTTTCCATTAAAACACAGTTCTTTAAAATTTTCATAGTTATGTACCATATGTAAAAGATTTTGTAAATATGTTTTAGTTTTGACAATAAGCCATGACAATAACACAGAGGAAGTAGAAAATTATTATATTATATTATATTCATCAAAAAAATTACAATGTAATACAAGCCCGAGGCTCAAATTTAAACATGAAGCTCTCTCGAGCAAACCCAAAAGGATTCACAAAGCAAAAGAAGCGAAAAAGGAGGCAACGTGCAAAAAATAGTAAAGAGTAGGCCTCCAGTCATTATTAAGCAGTCAAAGTTGCTCGTTGTTAGGTTCTTCTTCTTCTTCTTTGTCAGGTTGCAAAAGGGGGGTGAACACACAACACACATGACTCGATGTAGCACCGACCTTAGTTCTTATTGTTGCGGCTATACACCAGAAACTTGAAGTGTTTCTTCTAGTCAAGCCCAAAAACCCGTTCCATGTTGCACTTCCTTAGTAGGAAGGTGGTTGTTGGTAGAGATGATGAACGATACCCTTCAAGGTCCATGGTGTAAAATTCAGTGAGGAAAGGCAACCAGGCTACGTCTATCCCATAATCGACGTGCCTACGAATATCCATGGCGCTTGAAATGTTGACTCCAAGGATAGCCACTTGCACGATTTTTCTGAGCCATTCTAGTAGTACGGAGTCAAACATCTAGTGAAACAATTCAATTACCATAGGCTTGGCAATGTTTAGGTCGAGAAGGGAAGCAACAAAGCAAGAAACAATGTTGAAGTTTCCTCACAATTGGTTCTCAGGGTATGTGCAGGATCATGGTATGCCAAAAAGTGGCAATATTTGTAGGGTATGTGGCTGACGACCTTTTTTTCACCCAAAATTAATGAAACGAAAAGGGTTTTTAGAGGAGATTCTCAGCTTTCCAAAAATATAAATTATGATTTAATTTGAATTTAATAAATAATTATTATTCATTTTCTATTAGAATTACAACTAAAGTTCGATCGATAGGCTGATTGAAAAACATCTATAACTTTCAAGCGGTATCATATTTTTGAATCCAAAACATGCGTCACATTCTATGCTTTACATACTATAGGATTAAAAAAGAAAAATTAAATTTCATGAATTTTTGACCAAGTTAAGGTGGTCAGACAGATGAGTTTTATATTTTCTAAAAGTTGTAATAAAAATTCATAATTAATTATTTACTTGGAAAAAAATTACAAAAAATATGCATCACATCCGGACATGAGTCCTCTACTTATATATAAAATATTACAAAAAAATATTATCATTTTATTATGGTTAGGGTGGTCACCTACTTCTTATTTTTCCCTGAAATTTAAGTACTCTGCATTGAAATTTCAAATTTTCACCAAATAGATTTTATTTATTTTTAAATAAACCTAGTATTTTAGAAACTACATTCAATTTTCTACAAATTCTATTCTTACATATTTTTGAAATAATATAGATAACTTATTCAAATATTTATGTCAAATTGCCTAACACTGATTTTTCTGAATTTTTTGCCACTTAAGGGCCTGTTTGGCATACCATGATCCTGCACATGCCCCTCATCTTCAATATAGTCCTAGTCGACTACCCACTAGAACGCAACGAGAACAAGGCAGTCACACTTCACCAAATGCTTAATTCTATCATAGGTGACCTGCCCCATGAAGGTATATTGTGGCCTTCGTGGTAGGAGATAAATGAGAGTTCCTAGGCCATTTGACATTATGAAAAATCATCAGAGAGTAATGGACTGAGAGACATGAGAAAAGCTTGCTAAACTTAAAAGGCTATTTTTTGAATGAATATTGCAAAAAATGGTGGCATAGCTATTTATAGAAAAGATGTGCCAAGAAACCCAACCAATGGGAAGTCCATTTTTGGTCAGATGGTGATGAAGAAATTCCAAAGTAGCCAGAGGGAAGGGGATGAATCATACAAAAAATATGATAAAAGGTCTTGTTACAAAAATTTCACCTACAACTCAATTTGGTAGAGCTGAAACAATTGTTACATCTAAGGTGAAAGGTACTATGATAAATTTATGCTAATTCTAATCATTAACAAGGAAGCTTTCAAATGGAATTCAATTTCTATTATGTAATATTTTACAACATAAAGGAATTACACCAAATTGCATAATTTGCAATCTTTTATTCATTTTGTAATAAAATTATTTACAAGATTGCATAAACATTGTTGTTTTATACATTGAGATCAAAATAATGTTTGAATATCCCACACAAGCTATGGGTATAACTGATTTAATACAACAAAAAAGGGAAGCTATACATCTAAAGATATGAATTAAAGAAAACACATGGAAAGAAGGTATATCCATCATTGCTTGTTGCAGATTTTGGTGTTGATCTCTTGGTCTTCAACTCGTACTTGCTCCTAATCTTCAAATGTACCTACATTATGATGAAAAGTTTGTTAGAGTTCCAGATATAAAATGTGACCATATGTCCTACCAATAGAAATATAACTTTCATTTAGGATGCATTAAATCAATTATTAATTATCACATGTATCAAGAGAGCCTAAAGGTCAAAATCATGAATAGGAGCATTGAGCTTCATTGTTTTATCTAATTTGTTTGTTCATTGTGCAGGTACAGGTTCATCTTTCATTTCATGGATCATCTCATTCAAACATTATAGTATGTGGAGGAAAACAAGCTCCCACAAGGGTTGAGCCCAACATACTGCATCCTCTCATTCACAAGAGAGGAGTAATGGTATATTTTCATCATTGCATATTAGTGAGTCATAGTAGCCATCTACTTACATTTTAATGAGCATTCATCATAGTATCCGATAAGAAGAATGTCTTGAGGCAATACAGTCTTCACCATGTCAAAAGGATAAAGGATGCATGCAATGATAGTAAACATTTACCAGAGTGAGCAAAAGGTTCATCAAGCTTGGAGAGCAATACAACAATGAACATTCATGATCAAAGGCAGACTTGTATTAGATAAGCATTTTCCCCTGTTCTGGTAATTGTTTGTTGCCAAAAGTATGCTTTCTAAATTTTCTAATGACATAAGAAATAATGGAATCGTATATTTATTGAAATTACAAATGTAACAATGCATACCATAGTGTATAAAGGAAATAATCTCATTAATCGAAGATACAATGACAATAAAAGTGAAATGGTCATGTTGGCATGAAGACAATCAAATGCATAATAGGAAGGTTGAATAAATGGAAAAAGGTTATCAAAACAAATTAAAATTCAGAAGACAATCATCAACAATGTGACAAAAATTTTTTTTGAAGTACCGATAGTTTATATTGAGAAGCATAGTCATAGTACCTTGGGACAGTCCCTCATAAGAAATGATAGCTACATAAAGACATCAATCAAAGGCCAATATGGCAATGAGGAGAATGGTAACAATGACAAATGATTCAATAATGAGAAGTACCCTATCGAAATGAGAGAAGGACAACATTGTTAAGAGGATGACAACCATGGACCAAGGCTAGGGAGCAACTAGTCTGCATACAATGATATGGGAGAATGAAGATAAGGCAGTAAGGTGTAGTCTTAGTGTAAGATGTAATAACCTTCACAAGATTCAAAGAAATAAATATCAAGATAGTTAAGAGAATAAGAAATTGAGTGTGTTGATTCTCTTTTAATCATCACATAGGACGACCAAAGCATTAATCTTAATTATTTATCTTCACCATATCAAAAGGAGTTTTTATTTCCCATAAATGCCAATGGCAATTCACTGCCTAACACAATGACTATTTTATTCAAAGGATAATCCATGCCAAAATGATAGTGAGTCATATTCAGTGACATTAGCTAAGGTTTAAAGAATGGAGGCAACAAAGGTTACAACTTGTGACCTCCAAACAAAAAGGTGAAACCCTCAATAATGAAACCCAAAAAGAGGATGGAGCTAGGGTTTTTAATCAAACCCTCAAAAAATGTAAAGGGTTTTGTCTTCTTTTTTACCCAAAAGTCAAAGTGAAGCCATAGCCTAGAATAAAAGGGGTTGAGCCAAATATCTTCAACAAAATGAAGCTCAAGCATAAAGCCAACGCCATGATTGTAAGGAGAACAGAGAAATAAAAGATCTTTTGTTTTTATATTTAACCAGTAAACCCATGAAGAAGACCCAGCACAACATGGGTAGAGTTGAAGTTTTGTTTATTTTTCAACAGTAAAAGCTACGACAAAAATGGTCAGGTTGACTCAAACCCAAAATGCAAAGAAAAACAAAATGTAATCATGAGTTTTGCATTCTTTGAAACCCTTGACATTTTGGACAGTGAAAGAATACGAAGAAGAATAAGAGTTTTTTCTAACATTTCTACTCAATGGAGGCTCAAGGCCGACCATGAGTAATATACAACAAATAAAGGAATGTTTTCATCATTTTTTCTTGAAAGGGGGAGTGAAAATCCAAGAATACAACAATGGAGATGCCACGACCTGGGTTGCACTTTTATAGATTATGAGTTTCAATAAGGGAAAAGCATCAAGTTTTCAAACAAAATATAGAAAGAGATACTCTCAAATAAGCCACAACCAAGCAGAAAATAAATGAAGACATCTTGTAGAGGCCAAACATATGAAGATAAGAAAAGTTAAATGTGGAGTTCAATAGGGGTTTTGAGTCTCATTTTCAATTGGAGGAGTCTTTTTAGGAGCCTTTTGGGGTCAACCATCATGCAAACATAGTTTGACCACTTGATATTTCAGTTTACATCAATTCTAACTCCCCTTTTCATGGCTTTTCATTTTTTCTCATGGGAGAGATATTTGGAGATATTTTCACTATCAGTTAGCTACTAGTGCCACCTCTTGGCACCTTGGAGTTACCTATTGTATATATTGAAAAAGAAATAGTCTTTATCCTCAATTCTTGCATCTTTTCCTTTGTATTCTGCAAAGAAATATTGGTCTTGTAACTCACTTTTACAGTTAATAATATATACAACAACTTTTACAGGGTATTTGATATCGTTACTTGCAGACTTTCCTTCAATTTTCTTATTTCAATCAAGTGTTAGCCTTCTCACATTTAGGTGTTTTTTTCTCTTTTGATGATTTGGATGCAAATTTAATGAGTTTTAAATTTCAAAACCTTTAAATTTATGTCTCATTAATGGATGCATGTACACAGAAGTAGGTTTAGTTATAGGTCATAGATTACGCTATAGATTTATCTTTCCCTTCAGGTTATGAAAACATTATTTTCCTTCATAAAGGATAGATTATCAGGCCTTTTTTGAAACACTTATGTGATTAAACTGTGGACAATTTGAGTTGTGAAAATAGATTTTATGAGAGATAGTTGTGAATCAAGCTTCTCATCTTTTCCATTTAGGTGCATCACCATACTTTATGATTCAATTTATCCATTTATTTCAAAGCCAAGTTCTTCCCTTTTCCTTCAAGAAACCAGTTATTCATTAGAAAATCATAAGGGAGCCAACCCATAATCTAGAGATTCATCTTCACTATGAGCATACCCACAAACTCGAAGATGTTTCCATGTTTCACAAGATTTTTGAGTGTATAAACTTAGCATCTAGGTGCAATCTTTGTGACAATAGTTTTTGGCACACCCAATGGGACTGTTTAAACTCTCACATTTCAAAGCTCATCATCTTATTGCTATTTTGGTGTGTACATCAACAATTTTTTCCTTTGGAGACATAGATCTATACACACCTAGTGACTCAGAGTTCAATCTATTGGTTTCAAGTAGATAAAGTGTTGGTATGTTTCATTTTGTAAAAGAAATCTGATTCACTTTGATTTCAAAAACATTTTCCAAGTTTCAAATGCTTTAACATGTCAGGTTTTCATGAAAAGAGCATGCTTCCACCTCTGTTTCATGAAAATTCTTCTTATTCACATCCTTATCAAACACATCAAGTTGAGCATGCAGTTGGTTTTAGCCAAAACTCCATGAATTTTCAAGGAAACCAACTTGTTCATTACTCTTACCTCCCATCCACCCCTACTCAACCTTCATATCAGCATCCATATATCCAAAATCAACCTCAAGAAATATCTTTGATGTCAAATTAGTTCAAACACTCTCCTGATCACCTCCAAGATGTGGAGGTTAGGGATATGAAGAATAGCATGAATGATATCAATAACACATTGTTAGACATCACAAAGAAAATAGAAGAGATCAAGAGGTAGCAAGAGTATAAATCAGCAACAAGAAGAGATGGCTTATCAAGCCTATCTCTATGAGAAATACTTGATGATGTAGATGACACAATATAAACAAGATATTGTTGCTAAGGAAAAGAAAATTAGAATATTGGTTACCCAAGCACCAAGGATGGAATCCCAATTAGTTTCTTGCATAAAAAATTAGCCAATAGAGGAAGAGGTTTCAATGATTTCTATTCAATCTCCAAGTAAGTCTTCTAGATTTGGCATTACAAGTTATAGGGGTAATAGTCATACCAATGTTAAAGATCAGCCTCTATAGGAGATCATGAATGAACAAAATCTATCAAACCAATCCATTAATCCTCAGTTTCATTCATATCAAGAGCCTGAACTAAGTAATCAAAGTATTGAATAGTTATGGCAGCCCTCTTGGACCAAGCATCCTAATTATAAAATTACATACCTTAGTAAGCATATTCCTTGTGTATTAATTCAAGATCAGAAAGAGGAAAAAGTTGTAGAATCTAACTTGATCAAGATTCCAAGTTGGATTAATGAAAGAGAGGAGTGGGAAGTTGATGTTGCTTGTATTGTGTCCCCATATCAAAATAACAATAGTACATGTGAAGAGGATGTTGGATCAAACTTGCTACTGAACCCCTTGCATTTTGATTCATTTGAAAAAAAATTGAATGTTGTTTATAACATGAATGAAAGCAAAGTACAGGGATTACCAGTTAAATATCTTCACTTGCAGAGATAGGATGCCCAAGTTTCACTAGAGAAGGCACCACATGAGGAGGAAAATTTGGTTTATTTGTTTGACCAACTACTTGGCTTTATTGAGCAAGCTGAAGAGAGCACACAGGTACTTGACTTACCAGTTGATTTGGAACCTACAAAAGATATTGCAGAACATGATTTACTGCTGGTTCAAGATGAGATTGAAGCCTCAATCCATATGAAACAACAAGAGGTTAGTCCTATTTTGGAGGTTAATGAAAATGATCTACATGAAGTTTCCCAAATTGAACAAGCAAGTAGATTGGAACTTCTGTTTCAAAAGGATGATCTTAAATCTAAGGTAATCCCTCTCATGCCATAAAGTAATGAAGATTATGAAGCAGCCCTATTTTGGAATTATCTTGAATCCTTTATTTCAAGCTTAGATGGAAAAAGGGATTAGATTGAACATGTTTATGTAAAGAAAATAGAAAGTGGATCTCAAAATTTTTTTGACTTGTTTGATGAACTTCCTCAATTTTGTTGGTGAAAATGAGGATATCACATGCATGATAGCATCTATGTCTAGTATGGAACAACTAAATGATAAAAACCATCTGGATTTAATGCAATGTTATGAATTAGATGAGAACATTTTTTCAGGTATCATAGAAGTTTTTTGTTCTAACATAGATGATAAGCTAGTATTATATGAGCCAACAACATATGATCAGCCTATTTAGGTCAAAGAGGCAAGCATTCCTTCATTTCATTCATGTGAGCTAACTCTTTCAGATCAAATTGAAATTGAGATAGAAGATGTAACACTAGAACTCAATCAAGAAACCAATAGTAAAGGTTCAAGTTTCATCCTTTCAAAAGGATGCTCGATCAAATATTTAGCTAACATAGAGCTAAATAAGGATACACATGATATTGTTGCACCCAATGGGGAGGTTGCAACCTTAGAATAGTAGAATCAAATCACTTATTCACCCCATAACATCAGTATCTATGATTAGATTTAGATGGTGAGTGAGTTTTATTTTGTTCTTCAGATAGTTTTGCAACATTCTTTAGGGTATGTTCTTATGGGTCATAACTTATTAGTACTAAATCACCTCGCAAAGCAACCTTTCTTAATTAGAAAGGGAAGTTATTTCTCACAACTAGTGAATGGTCATGTCTGAGCACTACCATTGTTGGGTAGTGTAGGGTAGGTTAGTTTTTAGTTAATAAGTTCTTTAGGTACACTTCATTTCAGTTTTGTTTGTTTTCCAATAAGTGCAAATGCATTGTTTGTTGGCCTTGTCTTAAATAGATCCATGATGATAGTTTGTTTTATGTTTTGTTCTATTCCTGTATAGTTCCTAACAGCTGAGTTACAATGGTTTCAATAGTTTGAGAAGGGCATGGTTTGACTCCATGCGAAATGGATTATCTAGGCATCTAGTCTAGCATGCTTAGCAAGCAAGCATTCAATTTGGTAGAGATGAAATAGTTATTACATATAAGGTGAAAGGTACCCTGATAAATTTTTGCTAATCCTAATAAAATAAGGATGCTTTCAAATGGAATTCAATTTCTATTATGCAATATTTTACAGCAGAAAAGAATTACACCAAATTGCATAATTTGCAGTATTTTATTCATTTTGTAATAAAAGTATTTACAAGATTGCATAAACATTGTTGTTTTACACAATGAGATCAAAATAATTTTTGAATATCCCACACAATCCATGGGTATAACTGATTTAATACAAAAAAAAGGGAAGCTATACATCTAAATATATGAATTAAAGAAAACACATGGACAAAAGGTATACACATTATTTCTTGTGGCAGATTTTGGTGTTGATCTCTTGGTCCTCAACACCTACTTGCTCCTAATGTTCGAATGTACCTGCATTATTATGAAAAATTTGTTAGAGATCTAGATATAAAATCTGACGATATGTCCGACCAACAGAAATATAACTTTCATTCATGATGCATTGAATCAGTTATTAATTATCACATGTATCAAGAGAGCCTAAACATGTCAAAATCATGAAGAAGAGCATTGAGCTTCATTGCTTTATCTTATTTGTTTGTTCATTGTGTAGGTATAGGTTCATCTTTCATTTCATGTTTCATCTCGTTCAAACATTATAGTATGTGGAGGAAAATGGGTTCCCACAAGGGTTGATCCCAACATATTGCATCCTCTCATTTACAAGAGAGGAGTAATGGTCTATTTTCATCATTGCATATCAGTGAGTCATAGTAGCCATCTAATTACATTTCAATGAGCATACATCATAGTAGCTGATAAGAAGCATGTCTTGAAGCATTATAGTCTTCAACATGTCAAAAGGATAAAGGATGCATGCAATGATAGTAAACAAATACGAGAGCGAGAAAAAGGTTCATCAAGCTTGGAGAGCAATACAATAGTGAACATGCATGATCAAAGGCAATCTTGTATCAGATAAGCATTTTCCCCTACTCTGGTAACTGTTTTCTTCCAAAAGGATGCTTTCTCAATTTGCTAATGACATAAGAAGAAATAATGGAATACATAAAGGAAATAATCTCATTAATCAAAGATATAATGAAAATAATAGTGAAATGGTCATGTCGGCATGAATACAATCAAATTCCTAATAGGAAGGTTGAATAAATGGAAAAAGGTTATTAAAAAATAAAATTCAAAAAACAATCATCAACAATGTGTGACAAAAAAAATCTGAAGGGGGAAATTTATATTGAGAAGTATAGTCATAAGTACCTTGGGACAGTTCCTCATAAGAAATGATAGCTACATAAAGACATCAGTCAAAGGCCAATATGACAATGAGGAGAATGGTAACAATGAAAAATGATTCAAGACTGAGAATTACCCTATCAAAATGAAAGGACAACATTGTTAAGAGGATGACAACCATGGACCAAGGCCAGGGAGCAATCGGTCTACATACAGTGACATGGGAGCGTGAAGATAAGGTAGTAAGGTGTAGTCTCAGTGCAAGATGTAATAACCTTCACAAGATTCAAAAAAATCAAGATCAAGATAGTTAAGAGAACAAGAAACTGAGTGTATTGATTTTATTTTAATCATCACATAGGACAACCAAAGAATTATCTTAACTCTTGATCTTCACCATATCAAAATTAGGATTTTTTGTTTCTCATAAATGCCAATGGAAATTCACCACCTAACACAATGACTATTTTATTCAAAGGACAATCCATGCCAAAATGATAGTGAGTCATATTTAGTGACATTAGCTAAGGTTTAAAGAATGGAGGCAACATAGGTGAAAACCCGTGGCCTATAAACAAAAAGGTAAAACCCTCAATAATGAAACACAGAAAGAGGAGGATGGAGCAAGGTTTTTTAATCAAACCCTCAAAAAATGTACAGGGTTTTGTCTTATTTTTTACCCAAAAGTCAAAGTGAAGCCTTGGCCTAGAACAAAGGGGTCGAGCCAAATATCTACAATAAAATGAAGCTCAAGCATAAAACCATCATCATTATTGTAAGGAGAATAGAGAAATAAAATCTCTTTTGTTTTTCTCTTTAACTAGTAAACCCATGAAGAAGACCCAACATTGCACAGGTAGAGTTGAAGTTTTCTTTATTTTTCAACAGTAAAAGATACCACAGAAATGGTCGGTGCACTCAAACCCAGAATGCAAAGAACAACAAAATGTAATCATGAGTTTTGCATTCTTTAAAACCCTTGATATTTTGAATAGTGAAGAGAATACAAAGAAGAATCATTTTTTTTTCTATCATTTCTACTTAAATGGAGGCTCAAGGATGACCATGTGTAATATACAACAAATAAAGGAACGTTTTCATCATTTTTATTGAAAGGGGGAGTGAAAATCCAAGAATACAACAATGGAGATGCCATGGCTTAGGTTGCACTTTTGTAGATACAACAAGCTAAAGTCGTGGCCTACAACAAGGGAAAAAATTTGAGTCTTTTCAAACAAAATATAGAAAGAGACACTCTCAAATAAGCCATGACCAGGCAAAAAATAAATGAAGACATCTTGTAGAGGTCGAACATATGAAGATAAGAAGATTTAAATGTGGAGTTCAACAAGGGTTTTGAGTCTCATTTTCAATTGGAGGATTCTTTTTAGGATCCTTTTTTGGTCAACCATCATGTACACAGAGTTTGAACACTTGATCTTTTAGTTTACATCAGTTCTGACTCCCTTTTTCATGGATTTTCATCTTTACTCATGGGAGAGATATTTGAAGATATTTTCACTATAGTTAGCTGCTAGTACCACCTCTTGGCACCTTGGAGTTTCCTATTGTATTTATTGAAAAATACTTAGTAGTTTTCCTCAGTTCTTGTATCTTTTCCTTTACATTCTATAAAGAGAGATTGGTCTTGTAACTCACTTTTATAGTTATTAATATATACAATAGCTTTTACATGTTATTTAATATTGTTAGTTGCAGAGTTTCCTTCAATTTTCTTATTGCAATCAAGTGTCAACCTTCTCACATTCAGGTGCTTTGTCTCTATTGATGAGTTGTATGCAAATTTAACGAGTTTTAAATTTCAAAACCTTTAAATTTATGTCTTATTAATGGATGCATGTACACAAAAGTAGGTTTAGTTACAGACCATAGATTGTGCTCTAGATTTATCTTTCCCTTTAGGTTGTGAAAACTTTATTTTCCTTCAAAGAGGATAGATTATCAGGTCTTTTTGTGAAACACTTATTTGATTAAACTATCCAATTTGAGTTGTGAAAATAGATTTTATGAGGGATAGTTGTGAATCAAGCTACTCATCTTTTCCATTTAGGTGCATCACCATACTTTAAGATTTATCTTATCCATTTATTTCAAATCCTTTCTTCCCTTTTCCTTCAAGAAAGTAGTTATTCATTAGAAAATCATAAGGGAGCTAGCCCATAATCTAGAGATTCATGTTCACTATGAGCATAGGTATCATAGGATCAAAGATGTTTCCATGTTTCATGAGATTGCCAAGCATATAAACTTAGCATCCGGGTGCAATCTCTCTGACAACCGACCTTAAGGAATAAATTTGGGCGTTGAGAGTAAATGCTCGCATACACTCATCGTTGACATGTTTCCTTTGCCATCATCAACACAAGCCAGCTGGCTTACTTGCAAGGACATGGATTAACATGTTAAGTTCTGAAAAATTAAAGAGGTGTGTCTTTTCAAAAGTACCTTGCATTACTTAAGTACATTTATCAGAGCTAAAAGCGCGCCTTCCAAAGAAATTAGCTTATTTGTGAAAGAGGGGATAGGGAGAATGTACTAATTCCATTCTCATGGAATTTTTAGCATTCCCAAGGGATATGAACCCCAAATATACACGTATCGCCTTGGTGGTAGCATTTAATAGACCGGTGGCAATGGTATAGCCTTAACTGCACATACATGCAAAGGAATTAACTACACCCAAAAGAATATTTTTCTAAGTAGCAAAAAAGAAAGTGGCTGTTTCATTAAAGAAACTCTCCACAACTTCTTGCCATAGCCATGGAAAAAGCATCAACATCTAGTAGAAAGGTTGGAATCTTGTCTAAAAGGCTAGGTTACACCAATATCTTTTGGAGGAATTCATTTGCCAACACCCCAGTGCAAGAGGAATTCCAGTTTGATTATTACAAATTAGTTCAACCAGATAAATGTTTTGGGATAGAGGCAATGTAGGATTTCATTGACAACATTTTCAACCCAAAGTTGGTGAATGATCCTAAAATTCTTAGGGAGGGGGCATTCCAAATAATGATGCAACATGGGTCGTCTGAAGGTTTCACGTCTCATCTTTAGAATTATGGTTTTCTACAATTCATGGTGCCCAGCGTACACCCATGCCCAGAGCTAATAAGCACATGTGCCAAAAGATTCAATAGAGATACATGAGTTATTGTTGGCAGCAAGATCAAGGTTACAATTTCTGCAGCAGCCATATGGAATATGTTGTCTATACCTACAACTTATGGCGTCAAACACTTTGATGAGGAAGAAATGGAAAATTTTTGGAAAGCCAAAACTAAGAAGGGAAGCTTTTATGAGGATGAAATGAAGGAAAGACCAAAGAGAGTTCACTTTTCTCTCCCTCTTGTGTGCATAAAATTCAAGAAAGACACATAATCTGTCTTCTCAATGTTGGCTTGGATTTATGGCCTTGATGATGATGAAGATGTCCATCCCTTTCAAATGGGCTTAGCTTTTATGCTTAAAAAGGAGAAGATTCAGAAGTATTATGATTTTTCTAATGCAATAGCTAGAGGGATGCTAGAGAAATTAAAGACCTATGATACTGAGTATAAATTAAAGTACTCCACTTTCTTGGTTCACTTGATTTTGCATCAAAATTTTGAGTTTCTAGAGAAATTTTTTCCAATGTCTAGGTTTGATGTAAAAGGTTCCTATCAGCTAATTTCTGTATGGACTCATGTGCTTTCGAGAACATGGGATTATTACTAGTTTGTAGATTATTTTCTGAGGCCAATGCTTCAAGACTTGTTGCCACACCCTACACACCATTTTTCCCCTGATATCTTGCAATGGATGAAGGTTTCACCGACCCCGGTGGATTATTTCCTAGGTGAGGATTTCACTTTTATTAGATTCCATGGTTTTTTCAGGGAGCCTTCCAGACTCCCAAAATTTGTAACAAATAGAGTTTTTGCATTAGAGGCATTTCATCAACAACCCTTGCCGACAATGCCTATGGCATCGAAAGGCATAAGACAGGGCTTTACCTAGTCCCCTTTAGCATTTCCAATAGTTAGGTAATACTAACAAGGTAGAAGGCAGAGTGTGAGCTTACAAACCAACTGGTGATCCTAGGCTTGGTTCTTATTTGTGACATGTGGGAGTACAATCCAATAAAGCAACTCACTTTGAAACATGAGAGACAGGAGTATTTTGAGTCAAGGAAAAATATGACTTGGGAAGGACTAGAAGTATACATCAAATTGGACCACATACCATTCAAATGACTAGCATGGCTAAAATTCTATGTAGTGCAAGTAGAGTATCAGAAGAACCTCCCAATGGGTAAATCCCTCAGTACACAATTGAAGTGCAAGGGGTGGTTGGAAAGGAAGAAGGAATATTCCTGGAGGTTCCAACAAGAGATGAGATGTCTTAATACCTTATTTGGAGATTTGAAGCTGCATGATGAAAGGTTTGAAGAGCTTTATGATCAAGAGGCTGCTACCAACAATAGCAATCTAGAGACAAGTCATGAGGTTGAAGAGGAGGAGCTTCTAGGTAGTGCTTCCCATCCTTAGGAATCTAACAGGAGAAGAGGGTCAAGGAAGAGGGACTCACAAGTCATGTCCTTCATCATTACCTGAAGTAAAGGAAAAAGAAACCAACGGTCCCCAAGAAGGTCTGTTGTGGTTATTGAAGGCCAAATTTCGATGGGATCGACTGCCAAAGTATCAAAACTTACTAGTTCCAATTGTGTAAAGAGAAGATGAGTCCAAGATCTAGGTGCACCGAGTGCATCAACCAAAGGAGAAGAAGAATTGGAGTCTGCTCTACAAGGAGTTTCGACCACTACGTCCCAGGTAAGTTTTACTCCCTCTCTTCTTTCTGCCTCTACATATCTAGTTACTCCTCTACCCCCATCTGTGGAGAAGATTCCCCCATCCGTGGACCATGATATTTTGGTCCTTAATGAACCCCCAACAATTTTCAACAATGAACATTGTGAAGTAACCCTGCACACCAAACAAGAAACATCTTCTTCAACCGCTATTGATTCTTTGATCGCCCTACCAAGGGCTCCCATTGAAAGAGCTGAAACATCCATGTTTATCATCACTCTAGGTCCATCAGCTTCTAAGAAAGAATCTCTCCTTCTACCCATGTCTCTTTTCACCTCGACTAGTTTTCCATGATAACACTCCCATTTTCCTCTCTACATGCCCATACATCTGAGGTTTCTCCTTCCATCACCCTTTTTCGTCTCCCTCTAGGTGCTTCCATTGCAACACAAAGCATTGACACCCCATATCTAGTCTCCAAGAGCATTTTGATGCAACCAAGCAAGCCCAACAAGCCAAAAAGCATAAGCGACAGTTAAAGAATGCCACATTGTTGACTACCAAGAAGATTGAAGCTTGCTTCAATGAAGAGAGGAATTCTCTACTGATCACTACCATGAAGCCACTCATGTTCAAGCCTGAGGGACAAATGTAGATGAAGGATTACAACATCAGAGCCATGGGTCTGGATTTAAATGAAACTCGCCTGCATGTCAAAGTGGTCCTAGCTAAGGCCACCCAGAAGGTGGTATATGCAGATTATGAAAGTCTGGACAAGAAATTAAAGAAGTGTGAGGAAAAGTTGATAAATGTAAGGGAAACAGTGAGTAGGTTGTAGACAGAAATCAAGGAAAGAGATGTTGAGATGGCTTGCATAAGACAAATAAAAAACTAGCAAGGAGTAGCAACTAAGTTACCCAAGGAGGCCCAAGGTGAACAGGTTCAACTGTATGCTAAAATTGAAAAGCTAAGAGTTCAACTTGCTATTGAGCACCAAAAAAATCCAGAGTACCAATGTACTCAGGAAAATATATAGAGAGATTTGGACGGTGCCTGATCTCAAGCTTTCGATAATCTACAAAAAGCCCAGGTGGAAGCAAAAAGGTCAAGACAATGAAAATAGGAGATCATGTCTACTCTTCAGACTCACAAACAAGAGGTCGAAAGGTTGAGCTCTGAAATGACAAATGACCTTTGAGAGAAGAATCAGATGGGGGAGAAGATAAAAGAAAGTGAAGCTCAGTTCCACCAGGAGTTAACTACTGCACAAGGGTATGGAGCCCTCCCTATATTAAAGAGTTTGATATCTACACATTGGGAGAGGATCCTAGTTTTGGTTTCCATTCTCAGGCCAACCCTACAGTTCTTAAGGGATGCTCGGGAATTAAACGGAAAGGTTGGCCCTATGGCTGATCAAATCTTATAGATATATGCTCCTCGGGTAGCAAAATCACAGACTCTAATTTCCCGATTGTGTGTCGCCATTGATGACGCCCTAAGAAGTGAAAGGATTTTGGATTGAAGGGTTGCCTCAAGCAAAGCAAGTGAATTCTTCAACTGCCACAAAATCACAATGAAGAGCAAGGAACTCCAGGTAGTGTTAAACAAAAAGGTCAAAGAAATACAAAAGGATTTCAATGTTCTGATTAGCTACAGTTTTCCTCCCCTTTTCTCGCCAGATGGAGAGGTATTATCAGTTGAACATATCATGGATGCAATCATACATAAGGTCTAGAATTCTACAGAACTCCTAGGTTCAAGTGTGACACCCACCATTGATGACCTGGAGCACAAGATCTTTCCCCTTTCCTGCCTCTATTACCACCTTGGAGTTGTTTCAACAAGTTGGGGAGCCATTTCTTTTAAGGAAGTCTTTGAACTGGGTCAGGTGCACATGGTCTTTTGTGCTCTCATCTAGAAAATTGATTTGGATTGGGAGGTGTAGCATTCTTCTTTCCTCAAACTCTAGGAATTTCCAGAGCTCTAGGTTCATTCCTCTGCAAGCAAAGGTCCCCAATGAGTCGCCAAAACTATGAAGCAATTTTTCCTTAATCTCTTTTGATTTTTGGCTTTTATACCTTTTTAGCTTTGGATGAATCCACACTTAAAGAAAATTCATTTTGAAAGGCACACAATGCACCATGTGGTGTTTGCATGGCTTTTATTTATCATCTTCCTTTCAGGAGAAAGCTAGGGTACGTGTCAACTCAGCGAAGATTTTCCCAAAAGTAATTTTCATAAATCTAAGAATCCCTGCCCGCTTGACATGTCATCTCTTCACTGCAAGCAATTTGCGCTTTTAGGGAGAAATCTCTTTTGTATTTTTCTGGAGCATGCTTGGTCTTTCTTTTTTTCAGGATGGAAACTTTGATTCAACGCCATCAAGCTATGTGATTGGTCAACCAGATTTTTGCCAGGCTATTTTCTAGGATCTGATTGTTTTCAGATAACAATCTTTGCTAAATATCTAAAATGACATAAATGAGGTAGTTGAGAATTAATGAGAAGATTTTCGTGACCTAACAAGAGATCTAAGATTGGATCGTGAGCTATTAAATGCTGGCATTTGGCAGTATTTACTTTTGGGGCATTGGCAGTAGCTTTCCCTTTTTAGCTATAATTAGCAAGAGGAGACAAAAGAAAAAATGTTTTCCCTTTTGTAAAAAAGTTCTTTTAATTTTCGTAGTTATAGAGATATTTTCAAAAGCAAAAAGCTTGTAGAACGCTGCTTCTCTCTGGAATGTTATATTGTTTTTACTCAAACTATTATCAGGCATCCAACCTTTGTTTTAAATTTCATTTGATATTTAAGCACAAACTTGTTTAGAAGAAATATTTGAAACTGTGCATGTTATGGCCTTTGTCAAGTTCCTTATTTATGTTTTCATTCAAAATAAATCACTGTGTTAAGCTTAATTCAAATTTTTTGAGTAGTTGATTTCCATGATGTAGGCTTATATGATATAGTAATAACCTGCAAAATTTGGATTATGTCTATTGAACTTCTCCAGCTTCCTTAAAGGTTATTGTTTCTTCATACTATGTTGTAAAAAGAGGAGGGGTTTATGCAATTTTCTGAATGTTTTTCTATTAACTTTTAGAACTTTTATGCTTGATCGGAGGTATGTGCAAGACCATGATGGGTGAAAAAGTGGCGATATGATGGGTATGTGTAGGGTATATGGCTGATGACTTTTTTTTACCCAAAATTGATGAAACAAAAGGGTTTTTAAAGGAGATTCTCAACTTTCCACCAATATAAATTATGCTTTACTTTGAGTTTAAGAAATAATTATTATTCATTTTCTATTTGAATTATGACTAAAGTCTTGATTGATAGGATGATTGAAAAACATCTATAGCTTTCAAATGGTATCACATTTTTTTAATCCAAAACATGCATTACAATCTATGCTTCACATACTATAGGATTAAAAAAAATTGAATTTCATGAAGTTTCGACCAAGTTAAGGTGGTCAGACATACGAGATTTTATATTTTTAAAAGTTGTAATAAAAAAATATAATTAATTATTTACTTGTAAAAAAAATACAAAAAAATATGCATCATATCTAGACATGAGTCCTCTACTTATATCCAAAATCTTATAAAAAAATTTATCATTTTATTGTGGTTAGGGTGGTTAGACAGACACCTACCTCTTTTTTTTTCCCTGTAATTTAAGTACTACTGCATTGAAATTTTAAATTTTCACCAAATAGTTTTTTTTAAAATAAACCTAATATTTTAGAAACTACATTCAATTTTCTATAGATTTTATTCTTACATATTTTTGAAATAATATAGATAATTTATTCAAATTTTTACGTCAAGTTGCCTAACTTTGATTTTTTTAGAATTTCTTGCCACTTAAGGCCCTATTTTTTCCATGATGATCCTGCACATACCCCAGACCTTAATGAACATTTCCTGTGGGTGATTTGAAAGACTGCACTATGCTTGTAATTATTCTTTGTTGCTCGTTCTCTTCCCAACAATGAAAGGTTGTGGAATTTTGTGTCTAATATGTCATTCATAGAAAATAATTGGATTTAAAATGTTGTAAAACCTTTGGCACATCACCATTTCATGTTTTATATTTATATTTCTTTCTATATTTTTCTCCAAACTTAGAGAAGAGTCAAATTTCATCTTGGAGACCTATTCAATGAGGCACAAATTGGTTGCCCACTCACTAAATTTCCCATAAAGTTGTCAGAGAGGTGCAATCTTTGATGATCAACATTATGATATAAAGTTACATGGGTGGGTTATGAGTCCCTTTTTTTCCATCACACCTTTGTTAAGTGAGTGTTCCTTCCATGACATCAGTAATTTCTAGTGATTCTTATCTCATGTGTGTGTCTTGTTTGCATAACCCTTTCAATTGCATGTACTCTTTTGTGCAAATTCAAATGTTCTTGGTTCTCCTACATGCATTTCCTAGTGACAAAGAGTTTCAATGGACCTATCTTGGTTCTCCCCTTTTGCATTATAGGGGGTTTCTATTGTTGGTTCTAATGCTTCCACGATTTGTTTTTTGAGTGATATATGTATTTATTTATTGTTCTTGTGTACTAGGAAGATGTAATATTTGGTTACCATGCATTTTGACAATATGTACAATTTATCATATAAAAACTCTTGGTTTTGTATTTCTTGAGGTGACCTTCTATTAACACTTGATCAATGTTATTCAAACTATTGGTACTTGTATTTTCAACTTGCATCTTACATGTTGAGTAGTGTCATTGGGATCACTCATGTAGGTTCTTATGCCATATGTATCTTTGATTTCCAATTTTTTTCCTTTACTTTCCATCTTATTTCAGTAGTATCATTTGGGGAACTCATGCAAATTATCATCTTCTTGATCTTGATCATCATCTATTTTAGAGGAGGTTCTTCATTTCAACACTATAGTAGTAATCTTTCGATAATTGTCTATGGCTTCTTCATGCTTCAAAGATGTCCTTCATGTTCCTTTTCATTTTAGGATATTATTTTGGAGGCTACTTACTCTTTCATTCACCTTTTTTTCATTTGGAGAGGAGTTTTTCCATGAGTTTTCTCCTTTTCTCCAATTGGGAGAGATTAGATTTTTTTATAGATGGACACCTCATCAAGCCCTGCTTGTTGGGACCAATCATGTATTCTTTATTTTTTATGTGTTGGACTTTTAGGGTTTTTAGTTATTCCTTAAATTCATCTTAAGCTTGGGGTGTTAGAGTAATCACACATTAGCTAATAATTATTTTTTCTTTAATTGGTTTTAGGCTAATTCATTTCATGCACTTAAGTTAAAGTTAGGAGTTTATTTTAAGTTAACTAGAGTGATCTTTAATTCTAGATCATTATGTCTCATCACATAGGATGATGAAACTTTTCACGATCTAATCCCTTTATCATTTAGGGTTGCTCCTATAAATTTTGAATGAACAAGTCAATCGAGAGGGAGGTGAATCAGTTGTAGAAAATTAAAACATCAAAACCCTCAACATTAATCAGATCCACATGCATTCATTAAGCCCTTATTCTATTAAAATGATTAAACATGAAATGCAAATAACAAAAACTAAAATAGCAACACTATACACAAGATAACACCAGATTTATGTGGAAAACCCAATTAGAGTAAAAACACGGTGAGGATTAGCTCAAAATATAAGTAATTACAGAACTAATACAAGGGCTCATTGCCAAAATAGGACACACTTTCCAAAAAGGCTCACAAACAGGGCTCACTTCCATAGAAAGAACATGTAAGAAGATAGAAGAGAAATGTTACATAGAGAGAAAATTCTCAATGCAACAAGGAATCCACCACAAATGCTCCAACACTTTTGTAGCCTTTCATGAAAGATTTTGGATACCTTTAGCTCAATGCCTTCTAGAATCCAACACTTTGAATTTTGCATTGCTCTACTCAAATTCACATCACACACAACACTTACATTGACCTCACATCTATCTTGTCTCTCTTGCATCTTACAACAAAATTACTCTTATTTATATCAACCTCAACCTTAAAAACCTTCTTCAAGGTTAGCAACTATCTATTACACTTACAAATTCAAATTAGGTCAGCATCTAAACATTCCCATGGTGGATACAAATGAAGGAGAACCATAGAAATCATTAATTAGGACCCAAATAAATCCTAACACATCTTAACACACTTTCATAAACTTTGCATGTAGTGCTAACACAAGGTCAGCCAATACTCGTGCTAAACACCATAAAACATTAAGTACATGCTTCCTTAAATCAATCTGAAACTTCTGGACAAAAAAAAATCACTTTCAAACATGATCTAGAATAATCTTTGAACCACCTAAGATCCATTAAACACTTCATCCAAACTTGCATTATACAAGTACTTCAACTCAAAACAACTGGTAAACCCTATTTGTACATAGACGCATGAAACACACATTGTATTGTACCAAATCAAGTGAAACATTGAATTATGAAAGATACAAAAATTATAAGAAACTTCCCAAATCTTCACAACCTAAAGCCAAACTGAAGAGAAACGCGGGGCAAATACATTTCTCCTAGGCCACAAAAATATCACTAAAAAACTAGTTCAAAGACTAGCGAAAATATCTCACTCTGTACTTCAATCCAAAAACCCAAATTCTAAATATAGTAACCTCTAACAACCTGGAAAAATATATTAGATCCACATAGGCACAACATCAACACAAAAGAAACATGGAGCACATCCTAGAGCATGTTATGAACACTTGCATAACACTATTTTCTCTGTTTATCAAATTTGTTCAAAAGTACTTGGAAACCAAGTACCAAAGACATCATCTTAGCTCATTACTTCATTCCAACTCATCTTCAGACACTGCATCAAAAATATAATTTCATGTACTCACAATACTTCCTCAATATCTCAATTACACATGCACAACCTCCAACAACCTATTTTCCTCTTTTTCAAAATTTTCTCAATACCCTCAACATCTTCATCATGAAACAAACTTCCTTAACATATAGTTAACATAAATGACAACACCAGCCTATAGAAATCCTATTGACATCAATGACAACACCTTCATGTATTTGTAACAATCTCCCCTTTTTTCATTGATGGCAACAAAAGATGTGAAAAACCATTAAAGACAACCCTACTACTCTTAACACACTTTCTTTTTTCCCCCTAAGTAGATAAAATTTTTGATAGGATCCTTTCTCCCCCTTTGACATAAATGGCAAAGGAAAAAAAAAAATTCATTGTTCCCCCCTTTGACACTAAACCAAGATACTAGCACTGAATACTCCCCCTTAGGAGTACACCTAATCAAGTCAGCAACTCAATGACAACATTCCTTACTACAACAATGACACTACATGACACTACCTACTCCTCCTGAGAGGTAACCACTAACATCAGTCTAGAAAAGAGATGAATACATAGATCTACTAGACTAATACATCTGCATATGCATCTAGTTCAGAGAAGGAGAGGCAATAACCCCCAATTTCTCTTGAAGATACTCAAAGTATCCTTAGGAAGAGCCTTAGTAAATATGTCATAATCTGATCCTTTGTAGGTACATATTCAAGCTTCACCTCATTCTCCATAACCTTCTCTCTCAAAAAGTGATACCTTATTGATATATGCTTTTTCCTTGAATGCATCACTAGATTTTTTGAAATATTAGTTGCACTTGCATTATCATAAAAGATAGAAATAGGCTCATCATATACAACTATGATATCCTTCAATGTCTATCTCATCCACAAAACTTGTGTACAACATGATGCTGCTACAATATATTCAGCCTCTATAGTGGATAATGAAATCTAATCTTGCTTCTTGCTTAACCATGACACCAATCTACATCTAAGAAAGAATGCACCACCATGTGTACTTTTTTTTCATCAACACAACCAACCCAATCTGCATCTATAGAAGAACTTAATATGAAATCAGTATCCTTAGGATACAACAAGCCACAATCCAAAGTTCCTTTTTAATATCTGAATATCCTCTTCACTACTACAACAAGTGTTTCTTTAGGTTCTTCTTGAAATATAGCCACAAGACAAACTACATGCATGATATCTGGTCTATTAGCAGTTAGATATAGGAGTTGACTAATCATATATCTATATTTTCTCTAATAAGCCTTAGGTGAATCGTCATCTTTTCTCAATTTACAACCAGTCACCATAGGAGTGCATACCAATTTGGAGTCTTCCATTCCAAACTACTTCAACATCTCTTTGACATACTCTAACAGTGAAATGAAAATTCCTTTATCTATTTGATTGATTTGTAACCCAAGGAAGAAATTCATCTCCCGAAACATTGAAATCTCAAACTCTTTTTGCATCTCTTCAACAAATTTCTTACACATAGATTCATTACCTCCAAATATAATGTCATCTACATACAAAACCACTATCAAGATTTTGTCTTCCTCTATTTTGAAGTAAAGATTACTATTTGTGGTGCCTTTACCGACAATGCTATATATCAAATATATGTCCAATATTGCATACCAATCTCTGGGAGCTTGATTCAATCCATACAATGCCTTCAATTTGCACACCATATTTGGTTGATCTGACAACTGAAATCCTTCCAGTTGGGTATGTGTAGGATCATCATGGAAAAAAAGACCCTTAAGTGGCAAAAAATTCAGAAAAATCAGAGTTGGGAAACTTGATGTAAAATTTTGAATAAGCTATCTATATTATTTCAAAAATATGTAAGAATAGAATCTGTAACAAATTGAATGTAGTTTCTAAAATACTAGGTTTTTTTTTTTTAAATCTATATGGTGAAAATTTGAAATTTCAGTGCAATAGTACTTAAATTTCTAGGAAAAAATAAGTAGGTGTCTGTTTGACCACCTTAACCACAATAAAATGATAATATTTTTATATAAGATTTTAGATATAAGTAGAGGAATCATGTCCCAATGTGATGCATATTTTTTTAATTTTTTCCAAGTAAATAATTAATTATGAATTTTTTATTACAACTTTAAATTAATATAAAAACTTGTATGTCTGACCACCTTAACTTGGTCAAAACTTCATGAAATTCATTTTTTTTTAATCCTATAGTATGTGAAGCATGTTTTGGATTCAACAATTGTGATATTGTTTGAAAGTTATAGATTTTTTCAATCCTCCTATCAATCAGGACTTTAGTCGTAATTCAAATAGAAAATGAATAATATTTATTTATTAAATTCAAAGTAAAGCATAATTTATATTTGTGGAAAGATGAAAATCTCCTTTAAAAACCGTTTTCGTTTCATCAATTTTGGGTAAAAAAATTTCGTCAACCACATACCTTACACATACTCATCATATCGCCACTTTTTGGCCCATCATGATCCTGTACATACCCGGTTGTTCCATGTAAACATCTTATTACAATTCACCATTTAGAAAAGTAGACTTAACATCCATCTAATAAACTTTAAAGTCCTTATGTGCTACAAATTCCAAAAAAAATCTAATAGATTCTATCCTAGCCATAGGAGTAAATGTCTCCTCAAATTCCATTCCTTCCACTTGTGAGTAAACCTTACACACAAGTCTTGCCTTAATTCTTATCATTCTACATTCTCATTCAGCTTGTTTCTGAATACCCACTCAGTTCCAGCTATTTTCTTGTTTACCAATCTAGGAACCAATTCCCAAGTCCTATTTTTCTCAATCTACATAAAATCTTATTCCATTTCCTTCACCCAATGTTCATCTTTGCATGCCTCACTCACTATTTTAGGTTCAACTTTAGAAAGTAAACACAAATTTACCTCAACTTTAGCAGCTTTGCTTCTTGTCAACAATCCTTTCCTCTTGTCTCTAATGATTTTGATCTTTGGAATGATTATTTTGCACATACTTAGGGGTCTTAGGGGTCTTCTCCAAAGCTTCTTCCTCTTCATTCTGCACTTCTTTTTCTTTAGCTTTTTCTTCTTTTCTGCAATTAGATTCATCTAACACATATCCATCTACTACAACTGAATTCTACAAATTTTCATCAACTTTACCATTTGCACTTTAAACAATCTTTCTTAGCCTTTTTTTTTAACATCTATAAGCTTTACTTTTAGTGGAATAACCAAGGAATATACCTCGACCAAACCTTGCATCAAGTTTTCCTAATTTTTCTTCATCTCTCTTGCTATAACATTTGCTTCCAAATACTCTAAAGTACTTCACAATAGGAATTCTTCCATACCATAACTCATAGGGAGTCTTTGTGTTGTTAGCTTTGGCTTGAACTATATTAAGTATGTAAACAACTATGTGAATTGCTTCTCTCCAGTAGACTTCTTCTTTCATCATAGTTATAGCAACTTCTTGAATTGTTTGGTTTTTCCTTTCAACCACTCCATTTTGCCAAGGAGTTCTAGGAGTAGACAAGTTCCTTTTTATTCCATGAACTTCACAAAACATGTTGAACTCATTGGAGGTGAATTCTTCACCTCTGACAGATCTCAATCATTTTATTTTCACATTTATTTCATTCTCAGCCATAGCTTTAAATGATTTGAATCTATCTAATGCATCAATTTTTTCTCTAAGAAAAGTAACCCATGTCATTCTAGAGTAATCAGCAAACAAAAAGCATGAAATACATGTCACCTTGAAGACTTCTCACCCTTGTAGGACCACAAAGATCTATATGAATTAATTCCAGTACTATTTTGGTAGTGGATTGTTCTTTTCTTTTGAAACTACTCCTTACTTTCTTTCCAAACTGAGAATTCTTTCAAATAGCATTGATATGTTTTGTGATTGTTGGTAGATCTCTCAATGCATGAACTAAACTAATTCTCACCAAATTATCAAAATTTGTGTGGCATGTATCCTTTGGTTCCATAACCAACTATCATTAATCTAAGTCATAAAGCAATGACCATCAACAACCTAAAGTCGATAGATGTTTCTATATATCCTCTTACCAATAGCAATCATAGTTATGGACCCTTTTCTGATCTCACATGTTTCATCCTTAAACACAAGATTATATCCTTTGCTACACATTTTTCCAACACTCAAAAGATTATGCCTTAAACCCTTAACATAGTAAACATCACCATTATTATGCTTGCCATCAAACTAATTGAACCTATTCCACAAATATTAGCTCCTAAATCATCTACAAATTTAACTAATCCTCCATCATACTTTTAAAGTTTAACAAACTTACTTTTGTCTCTATTCATTGATTATAATAGCCACTCTCAAAAAACTAGTAGTTCTTATCTTCTTTAACATGAAAAGAAGAAACCAAAGTACCTTCAATCTTATCCTTCTTCTCCAAAACACTTTCCTTCACACAACTTTTAGAGTTAGTAGAACTAGATTCATCTTTTATAGGCAAGACCAAGCATTCATTTTCATCAAAATCTCCATAATCAGAATCATCATCATAAATACCTACATCTTCTTTGACATAATAACTTCTTTTAATCATCTTTTCTTTATTATCCTTACTCTTATTGTTCACAACCCTGTTTGGACATCTTGAAGCATAATGACCTAAATTTCCACTACTAAAGTTCATTTGAAAGGTAGTTTACCTTTGTACTTACCGATGCCATTTTTCATCCTTCTCACAAATTTAGCTTCCACATCATCTCCATATGAATATTCAATCTATTTTGATTTTCCATCCTTAAAAATGTAGTCTCCACTTTTGTTCCATTTTTCAAACCAAGCTTTCTCATTTCAAATGAAGTTAGTGTACCAATCAACTGATCTCTAGAATAAGTATTAAAATTTGCATCTTCCTCAATAGTAGATACTTTTTCATTGTATGAATCAGGAAGAGTTCTGAGAACTTTCTTTACCACCCTGGATTCTTTAACTTGTGCACCAAGACCTCTCATAACACTTACAAGTTCATCAAATCTCTGCATGTAGGTTGAAATTGTTTCATCTTTAGAAATTTGCATGGTTTCAAAGTGTGCCTTCATATTTTGCAACTTATCTTTTTTAACCATGTCATCTCCTTCATAAATACTTTCAAGCTTATCCCAAACATCTTTAATATTCTTAAGATTCATGACTTTAACAAATCTATAATTTGAAAGACTGTTCTTTAGAAAAAATTGTGCCTTACCATTTATTTCATGTGCCTTGGTCTCATTACTTGAGCTTGGACCATTCAGAGGTGTAACATACTAATTCTTTATTTCCTTTTCAATTTCAAATCCATGCGCTAACATCCTTCCATCTTTTTCTTCTAGAATGCATAGTTTGTTCCATCAAATCTAGGGCAATCAATTTTCTTCACCATCTCAGATCTACCTCAAGCCGTTAGGATATTCTCCAAGGAACTTTTCTCTAATACCAATTGTTGAATGAATAATACAACTGAGAGGGGGGTGAATTAGTTGTAGAAAATAAAAAAATCAAAACCCTCAATAGTAATCAGATCCACATGCATTCATTAATCCCTTATTCTGTTAAAGTGATTAAACATGAAATGTAGATTAAAAAAACTAAAATAACAACACCATACAAAAGAGAATACCAAATTTACATGGAAAAACCAATGAGGGAAAAACCACAGTGAGGATTATATCACAATATAAGTAATTGCAAAACTAGTACAAGGGCTCACTGCCAGAATATGACACACTATCCAAAAAGGCTCATAGCCAGGGCCCACTACCATAGAAAGAAAACAAGAAGATAGAAGAGAAATGTTACACAAAGAAAAAATTATTAATGCAACAATGAATCCACCACAAATTCTCCAACACTTTTGTATCCTTACATGAAATATTTAAGACACCTTCAGCTCACTACCTTCAGAAATTCAACACTTTGAATTTCACACTGCTCTGCTCAAATTCGCATCACACACAACACTCACATTGAGATCACATATATCTTCTCTCTCTCTTACATCTTACAACAACATTACTCTTACTTATATCAACCTCAACCTTGAAAACCTTCTTCAAGGTTGGAAACTATCTATTACACTTACAAATTCAAATTAGGTCAGCACTTAAACATTCCCCTAGTGGATAGGAATGAAGGTGACCCAAATAAATCCTTAATTAGGACCCAAATAAATCCTAACATGTCTCAACATGCTTTCATAAACTTTGAATGTAGTGCTAACACAAGTTTAGCCAATAACCATGCTAAACACCATAAAACATTAAGTCCATGCTTCATTAAATCTTGATTTGAAACTTCTAGAAAACAAAATTAACTTGAACACAATCTAGAATAAGCTTTGAACTAGCTGAGATCCATTAAAAACCTTATCCAAACTCGCATCATACAAATACTTTAACTCAGAACAATTGGTAGACCTTATTTGCACACTGGCGCATGAAACACACATTGTACTGTACCAAATCAAGTGAAGCCTTGAATTATGAAAGATAAAAACATTATAAGAAACTTCCCAAATCTACACAACCTAAAGCCAAACTACAAAGAAACAGGGAGAAAATACATTTCTCTCAAGCCATAGAAAACATCATTGAAAAATTGGTTCACACATAGGTGAAAATATCTCACTCTGTACAGCAATCCAAAAACCCAAATTTTAAATATAACAACCTCTAACAACCCTTAACAACATATCATATCCACACAGGCATAGCATCAACATAGAAGAAATGTGGAGCACATACCAAGCACATTCTGAACACTTGCACAAGACTATTTTCTCTGTTTATCAAATTTTCTCAAAAGCACTTGGAAACCAAGTACTAGAGAAATCATCTTAGCTCATTACTTCATTCCAACTCATCTTAAGAAATTGCATCAAAAAGATAGGTCCATGTACTCACAACACTTCCTCAATATCTCAACTACACATGAACAACTTGCAACAACCTCTTTTCCTCTTTTTCATAATTTTCTCAATATCCTCGACATCTTCATCATGCAAAAAACTTCCTTAACACATAGTTGACATCAATTATAACACCAACCTATAGACATCGTGTTGAGATCAATGACAACACCTTAATACTTGCAACAATAAAGCACTCATCCTCATTGTATTATCACTATTAGGTCACCAAATCTACACCCTGTTTGCTAAGCCTTCAATGAGAACTCAACAGATTTGGGCCAACATGGGACTGCTCTTAGGTTGTGGGTAACCTGTTTGAAAGTAGACCTCTAGATTATAGGCCGGCTTCCCCTTTTGATGGTGTCACCTAAACTATTCTTTGTTGGGAAAAGGGTAAAAAGAAGCATGAAAATAAAACTAACCCCTATGGTGATGCACCTAATGATATTTCCCAGACTGCTTCCACACACACAAGAGTGTTCAATAACTTAATAGTGGTTTACACAACTCAAAAATCCATATGCCTTTGCATCAGTGTTTCATAACAAGGCTGAAAATGCCATGGACAACATCTAGAAGGAAGAAAATTGCATCCTCACAACTTAGAATTTATCCTAAACTAACTCAACACATGTTATGACCTGCAAATTCATACTAACTACATAAAGGAAAAGAAAAATAGGACAAAATCAAAGGGAAAAAACAATTCTGCCATAGATTTCATCAACCATTTATAAGCTTTCACAATAAACAGCATAATGAAAAGGTAAAGTATATTAACTTATTCATCAAAAGGTGTTACACTGCTGCATAAATCTACCAATCTAAGTTACAATACTGTCCTCTGCCATGAAAAGGGCTCCAAAAGCCACAATGTCTGTAAGAAGGAAGAAAAGAACCCCTACAAAACTCAAGTATCAAGATACTTAAGCAAAATTGAAACCAAAAGCCCACACAAGTGTTTCTAGAAACCCTAAGTCAGATGAAACACACTAGCCAAAATAGAAGCTTCCAAAATCACTCCAAAAGGTCTTCCAAATGGTCCAAAGTCAATCCCAAACCAAGATCACACTGAAGGTGTGATAAAACAGCCCCCAAAATGACACATGTCTCTCCAAAACAGTCAAACACTGTTCTCACACTTTCCACATGTTGACAAGTCATCACCAAATCTGGACCCACGCACAAGTCATGCAATATGTGTGTTTTTGAAAACACATGGCCTTTTAAAGCATAAATATAGTGATTTTGTTAAGTGATTTATAAAACACCACTTAGCAAATCACTTTACAATTAAGCTCAACTTAAAGGGCCCCACCATTTAAAATGTATTACATTTGCATTTAAAAAATGTTTTTTAAATCACTTATAGCTATTTTCAAAAACTGACAACAAATGTAACATACAATACCATAACTAAAATCCTTCAAAATCTTCTAAGGAATTTGACTATACCATCCTACCCTACTCAACATTCCTGGACACACATGATAAGATACATGTTTACAACCTAGGCATTATAGGGACTTGGCCAATATGGCTGACCCCCAAGTCACTTGGAAAGCATATTTTGAATCACATGATTTTGGGAAAAACAAAGGCATTACATGTTTGTTGCATGACATACTCTATAGGTTGCTTGAAATACTTAGCAACATTTGAAATAAAGGGAAGAAATCCCTAAGGCATAAAATTCCTAAGTGATAACACCATACTACGGCCCCCCTTACATTTCTCATGTGTTGATTTTTTTAAAATAGGGGATAATAATCCCATCGAAATGCAAGGGAAAGGTCAAACCCTAATGATAATGCCTAAAATGATGGAAAAAAACATCATCATTTTGTCGGTTGGAAAACTGGAGCAAAGCTCTGCCACCATGGGGTTTCAAGGGCATCACTAGAAAATGCTTGGCTGACTGGTTTTTGATGATTCACCTAATGGAAACACAAAAATTAATAGGTATTTCCATTTTTTAGAACAAAAAATCAGTATTTTCATCCTTTTGAAGGCCATTTATGCATTCAAGCTGCAACCATGAGCACATTCCTGGTCATTTTGTATTGCTTTATCTCTCCTATGTGGGTTCTTTTCTTCCTTCTTGCAGGCATTGTGGCTTTTGGAGCCCTTTTCATGGCAGAGGACAGTATTGTAACTCAGATTGGTAGATTTATGCAGCAGTGTAACACCTTTTGATGAATAAGTTAATATACTTTACCTTCTCATTATGCTGTTTATTGTGAAAGCTTATAAATGGTTGATGAAATCTATGGCAAAATTGTTTTTTCCCTTTGATTTTGTCTTGTTTTTCTTTTCCTTTATGCAGTTAGTATGAATTTGCAAGTCATAACATGTGTTGAGTTAGTTTAGGATAAAGTCTAAGTTGTGAGGATGCAATTTTCTTCCTTCTAGATGTTGTCCATGGCATTTTCAGCCTTGTTATGAAACACTGATGCAAAGGCATATAGATTTTTGAGTTGTGTAAACCACTATTAAGTTATTGACCACTCTTGTGTGTGGAAGCAGTTGTATTGGTCTAGGAAATATCATTAGGGGCATCACCATAGGGGTTATTTTTCTTTTCATGCTTCTTTTTCCCCTTTTCCCAGCAAAGAATAGTTTAGGTGACACCATCAAAAGGGGAAGTCGGCCCATAATCCGAAGGTCTGCTTTCAAACAGGTTACCCACAACCTAAGAGTAGTCCCATGTTGGCCCAAATCTGCTGAGTTCTCATTGAAGGCTTAGCAAATAGGGTGCAAATTTGGTGACGTAACAATCACCTGAACTCTTGAAGACTCTTGAGGTTCATTCTATAACTTTTTCTTGTTGAGGATATAGCATATTATTTTTTGCACCTCTCTAGTGTAGGAAGTTTTCTTGTTCAATTTTTTATCCCATGTCTTGTGTTTATTCACAATTCTAGCCACATCTACCATGTAAAGACCCACACTTCCTTGAACCAAAAATTTCACTTTTTTTTTTTAAAAAAATAAATCCCTTAATGTCTTGCTCAATTAGTTGTATACTCAGGAACTTCTATCCATACGGGATAGGCATCTATCCATCCGGGATAGGCATCTAACCATATGGGTTAGGATAATGTCCATTCGGGACCAATATTCATTTATCCATCCAGGATAGGCATCTAACCTTTCGGGTTAGGTTAATGTCCATTTGGGGACCAAGATCTATCTATATAAATAAGATAGACATCTAACCACATGGGTTAGAAAATGCTCTGGCCAGAGACTTAGACTCATCGGGACCATCCGGGTCCTGAGTCACTCTCTAAAGACTACACTCCCCTACTAGGAGTGCACCGAGGTCAACGTCCTTAGGAGTATGTGAGATAATAATAAAAGCTTGAGTCCCACCTTGGAATTTGGCCTAAAGCCTCGAGGAATCAAGCGAACCCATCTGGGATTCCTTCTGAGTATAAAAAGTAATCTCTAACTTCAATTTTAATATTTATTTATCTTCATTTATCTTAAGGTATCTTAACAAGTCCAATAAGGTAAACACCCTTAACCAATCCTAATTCTCCACCCTGAGTGCCTGCGTACTAGGGACAACTCTGTCCCTAGACTGCCTACATACACCATTTCAGCACGGGATCAAGGCGTATAATATGTAGTTCTGTTTTCTAATCTATTGTTGGATGTAAACTGTTTTGTGGGTACGCAACCCTTTCTAGGGCCATCTCCCCAGACAGTTTCTCTTCGGTTGCTACCCACATGAGGGAGCATAAAGATTCATGGTGATCTTTTGCTTGTTTCCTAATTCATCTATGTCCTAAATTCCTATAAGTCCCGTCACCCTTTCCCGTTGAACAACAAATCATCAAAGATAAAAGAATTAAAATGTCAATTTACATGCCCAAACCCTATTGGGGTTTTCTATGATTTTCACTAGCGGATGTAAGTCCATTATAGTATTATCTTTTTTAGATTATCGATCCAAGAGGGATTTACCGCCCCTTGGATTTTAACTCCAAAAATGTTCCTTATTACTCCCCGGTGATTTATAGGGACGATGCCACAGACGCCGTTGTTGCAGCTTTATTAGGCTATAAGTGCAATAACTCAAGCGCGATGGAATTACCCATAAACGTGAGTCAGAGGCACCGTTAATACCGAACACTGCTAGTTTTTATGTTTTCCTCCTCTTATTTAAGTTTTCTATCTAAGAAGAAATTAAATGCATTATCAAATAATAAGAAAAGTAGCTTGTGCACATAAACCAAATGGAATATAAAAAATTTATACCTTCTTGCTAAGAAAGTAAAATTAAATGAACTTACTAAAAAAACTATTTATTCAAATATAATTGCTAGAAAGAAGTATTACTTACATCCTATGAAAGTATAAATTTTTGTAACAATGAATTATATAGTCAAATCCATTTATGAAATAAAAACACTTAAACATAAAGTTAAATTCTTCAAGATGGGTGATCTAATTTATAGATGGTATGAATCTAATTATTTTGAAATGTTAGTAATTTCTAGAAAGGAAAAGTTTGAATCTATTTGCATAGTCTATGTCATAGAATAAGTAGTTTTGATTTAAATTGCATGACACTAATATTTTCAAGATAAATATTCATCTAAGTTAGCATAAATAATTCCAACTCAAAGAGACTTCATGGCATAATCTATTGTTTCAAGACAAAAAGTTTATTAATTTTGGTTGCATAAATAAATAAATAATCCAACTAAAAAGAGACTTGATTTAAATTGTATAAGTTATTACACTAATTTCTTAGATAGATAAACCAATACAATGTCTTAATAAGAGCCTTGATTTTTAATTGTATAAGTTATACTACTAATGCCTCAAGATTTATGATCTATCTAAAGAAGGTTTGCATTAATTTACATAAGTTTATTCTTGATAATATTTGAATAATTACATAATTATTTATTCACTATGACCTTGTTGTAATTAAATGAGTCAACCTTGTTTTAAGAAAAAAATGAATCTACTTGTATATTGAGGGAGAAAATTAATTTAAAGAATAACCATGATATTTAAGTTTATTGTAAATATATTAAATCATAACTATGATGTGCTATAAACCTTAAATCCCAAGAAAATAAATTTATTACATGGAGAGAGAGTTTACAATAAATCTAAGAGCTAAGTTTGCGGCATAACAAAAAAGAAATTTGATTAAAGATATGTTATTAATGCCTTAAGTTAGATAGTATTTTGTAAATTTAAGCTTATAATTTAATGTTTAATGGTCATAATTATTATTATAGAGTTGTAATTATTGTCATAAAAATATAGTATTGTCATAAGATATAAATGTTGTCATTCCTCTATTTTAAAATTTCTATAACTAAGTCCATACTCATAGTTTATCATTATTTATGAAGAAAAGAGATATATTATAAGTCCATTAATTATATTCAACATTAGCTAGTAACCAATTCCATATTTGTTCAAAGGAAATTAAATACTATCTCATAGAACCATAGTTTGGACTAAATCTTCATCAACCATTGATGTTAGTTAATTTATTGTCTTGCTAAGTTAGGATAACTTTATTAAAATTAAGAAGTTTATATATATATATATATATATATATTTAATGAATAAACCCACCCTTTGATAGTTAATTAGACTGAATATTTTATTATTTAATCTATCCAATTGATACCCCTTTTAAAAAAAAAAAAAAATCTATTAATTTATTTATTTCCAAAGAACAATCTAACTTTAAAACTTATTTCGTTTAAGAATTAAATGAATATTAATTAGATATTATAAATAACTTGAATACAAAAGCACATATGTATTTTAACACTAATAAAATAATAATTCATTTATTTATAAATTTTATTTTATAAAAATTGATTTATATTTGTAATAACATTAACCGGATTAAAGGAAAATAATTTCTTTGTAAATAAACATAAATGAGAATAAATATATTGATTTAAAGAAGAATAAAATAAAATAGGAATAATAATAGTAGAAAGATTAGTTCCATTCTAGATTTAGTTGGAAAAATAAAAAATAAATAAATAATAGGTTGATTCTAGCAAATTTTCTAGATTTGATTAGTTATTCTAAAATCTAATCAAAGTAAAGAATACTTTGATGTTGATGGAGTTGCAACACATCTTCTTTTTGTGCCTTCTTCAACTTGATTCTTCCTCTTTCAATCCTATCCTTCTTCAAAATGATAGCATAAAAATACCATTCATGTGTTGTTGATGAGAGAAGAAATGACCTCAATTTATAGACTTGAGAGGAGGTAAATGGAGGGTCAAGATTGAAGATTGATTCAATGGCTAGGATTGTTTGAGAAGGTGGGGTTTGGATTGATAGCCTCACTTTGTGACAAGTGTTACAAGAAAAAGACTTTAAAAATAGGACCACATGGCATGGGGAGAGGAGCCAAGGGTGCTCACACATGTGTGAGCACACCTTGGGAGAAATGGATATGACAAGTCTCCACACCTTTCCCAAAACTATAAAATTCGTCACTTCTCTTTAAGTGACCTTTTAGGGGCTCATACTTTGCCCAAAAGGCCATATTATATTTTCAATAAGCTTCCACCCCATAGGTACTTACCCTGTGGGTTCATTTTTACCCTAAAGTCAATAGAACAAGCCCAAATAACTATATGAAATAGAATTCTAATTTTAAAATACAAATTTTGATTTGTGAGCACACCTTGGGTAGATGGGATGTTGACATGTCTATGACATATAAAAGAGAGAGTGGCTTGATAATGACATGTCTATGACATGTAGTGGAGGGTGGTTTGACCATGTGTGCTCACACATGTGTGAGCACACATGAGGAAGCCAAATGGCTAAAAGAGGAAAGGTCACATGCATGGTGTAACTCCCACACAAGGGTGAGTGGGGGTGAGTTGTAAGGTGATAGTGACTTGTGCATGCAAGTTATATGTGAGTGAAATTATAATAAATTTTTAAATTTGAAAAAGATATAATGAAGATTAATTAATCAATTAATTTAAGATTAACTAATTAATGGATTATGAAGGATAGTGACATCTCTCTAATCCTAATTAATTAGATTAAATGATGTATTATATTAAATTAATGTGACTTAGTAAAATGAATAATTTTATTAATTAAGTATAATGATAGATTGTGTCAATTAATAATGCTTAGGATAGGATGTGTACACTTGTCACTTAATGAATTAGCTTTTTATTCACAATTATTTTATTCATCATTTTATTTTATTATTTTATTATTTTTATTTTTCTCTAACACTTATTTATTAATATTGTTAACTTTTAATTGTTCCTTTTTAGGAGTGAGTATTTAATATTTTTTTTTATTTTTTTTTGTTTTATTTATTTATTTATTTATGTCTTTATTTATTTAATCTCTACCTTCTTCACACATAAATTAATTATATAAAAACACTTACATAATATTACCACACAAAATTATAATGTCTAAAGTTTTAACAAAAAGAGGGTCATGACACACCACTTGTTAAAAATTATGTTCACAAGTATTTTAATAATATTTATTTACCAAAATAATGAAACATTGTCATCTAGGGTTGTGGAAGTTGTTGCCAGTGTGTGTTCTTCAGAAGCTATTGCCAAATTAGGTTTGCTAAAAGCTTCTTCCATCAACAAGAGGTCATAAGTCATGAAATGCCACAATGATGAGAGATATTTTTAAAATTGTTATTGAAAACATTATGAGAAGCACACAAAAGTGGAGTTGTACTTGTTGTAGCGTGTATTGAG
Source organism: Sequoia sempervirens (assembly GCA_007258455.2). Classification (NCBI taxonomy): domain Eukaryota; kingdom Viridiplantae; phylum Streptophyta; class Pinopsida; order Cupressales; family Cupressaceae; genus Sequoia; species Sequoia sempervirens. The sequence continues at coordinate 317,323,017 of VDFB02281492.1, read as the reverse complement.
GAAGAGAGAAGACATAATAAGTGATTAAGAGAAGAGCTTGTTGTTGTGTAGCCTATTGTAGTGAGAAAATGTCAACCATTCTTGAACTATTAGAAGGTGATGATGATTTCATCGAAGATGAGGGATTTTTTTTATTTTGAAGTGGCCAACACTTTGAAGACAACGAAGGATGCAATAAAGGATAGATAGATGCTCAATAGTATGAGGTGCTTGTGGATTAAGAACTATATCTGATAGGGGTTAAAAGACATGCATGTGAGGATTGGTGTCCAATAGTATATAGGGGGATATGAAATCTAGAAGTTCAATATCATACCTTTACGAGGGTGGTGTCCAATGATGTTGGGAACTTGGATGATAGCCAGGTGACTATCTTTGGGAGTAGCTTGAAGAATTCTTATGGGTCTGAGAATTAATTTCAAATAACTTCTTCATAATGTATATATATATATATTTTTTATGTGGGTATGTGCAGGATCATGATGGGCCAAAAAGTGGCGATGTGAAAAAATTTGTATTTTGCATTAACCAAAAAATGCAAAAACCCTGAGTTGACTTTTTTTTGGCTTGGGTGTCAGTACATTGCTCCAAAGCAATACCTAAGGAAAGAATTACAAATTGGATATATCGAATATCCAATTTGGGTTGGGTATAAATAGGTAATATGCGGCCTTTTAAAATCATTTCAAGCATTTTTAACAGCTGAAAGTGCAGTGAGAGTGACATTTGGGCTATTAGATATCAGATTTGAGCTGATATCTCATTTGCAAGGTAAGATTTTGTTTTTTTTTTGTTTTAATCAATTTTTCTATTAGTTTTGTATAATTTTAACTAGTTTTTATGGATTTTTATTAAAAGTATGATTTTTTATGGATTTTTATTAAAAACTAGAGTTTTTTTATGGATTTTTATTAAAAACTAGTGTTTTTAATGGATTTTTATTAAAAATTAGTGTTGTTTATGGATTTTTATTAAAAACTAGAGTTTGTTATGGATTTTTGTTAAAAAGTGGGGTTTTTTATGGATTTTGATTAAAAACTAGGGTTTTTTAACAATAATTTCATTTATATTGTGTAATTTCAATTAGATTAATTAGTTTTTAACTTTAATTAGGTATTATGGCTGAGAATGAAAATGCACAAATGCCAAATGCTCCACCACCTTTGCGCCCATCAATTGAAGACTTAATTGGTGAAAATTTGGAGCAATTGAGGGGCATTTGTGATGTTTATAAGACAATCCCTTGATTATCCTAGATGACAAACACATTGAAGGAAATAATTAAAAATATAAAAACCCTCTCCACCCAACATAATGCCTTTCTTTTGTGGAGAGAAACCATGAGGGAATATTACTCCTATGGATTTTCTTATGAAGATGTGAAAGATCTCCAAATAACAAAAGCCCAAATAGCCTCTTTATTTGTTAACCCCCACACCGGTTTGCCAGTTAATGTTAATAAACCAAAATTTTCTATAAAATGGTGCACAAATAAGGACATTGTAGATAACTTTTGGGATCGTTGGTGTATTATTTTTGATAAACCACCCAACAACAATAGTGATATACCATTTTAACTTATTAAAAAATTATACACCGAGTTTGTGTTAGGGCATCATGTCAATCACTTTGACATTAAACCCTTCCAGGGCATCGGTGGAGGTATGCCCCAGGATAGACCAGAGCCAATTAGAGTAGTCTAGCGCTCATATGTTTCACCTCCCCCCTCCCTCTGCCACCTCCAGTACATCATCCAGATATTATCGAGGATGCAACCATATAGACTATTCAGGCTATTCACTCTTTGAGTGGTCTTTTGGTTTCCCATACTTCTACAATAGCTCAACAACATTCTAGTGATGTTGGTGATGGATCAAGTGATGTTGCATCATCCTCCTCAGGTCCACATATTTGTGTGCCACATACTTTCACTATTTGCCACCAGATATGCTTGGGTCCTCTTGTACAACCCGTTGAGCATCCCTTGGACACTTTTGATTATGACCTCCATGATGTGGACATTATGGGAGATCAGACACAAGGGAATGGAGTGTACCCTACAGAGTCCTCTCCTGCTAGAGAGGGGGACGTTGGAATAGTTACACAGGTAAGATTTAAGTTGTAAATTCATAACTTGCATTTATTTTTAAATGAATATTAATAAGATATAGTATCAAGTACTAATATTTATTTACATGGTTTATTTAACAGTTGATGTTTGAGGAGGAGCTCACACAAGTGACTGATACACCCTTAGGGCCATTTCATTTGACCTTGACATGCAAATAGTATATATATATTCACCTTCACTGGTTTACATTTTTTTATTATATACTTGCTTGTCATTTGAATTGTCATTAATGAAATTATATATTAACTTATATATGTTTATTTTATTTTCCTCTTGTAGGAAACACCTAGTGTGAGCAAGGTGCAGTGCTGTCAAGACTATGGAGGAACAATGTTAGATAAGGGAAAGGTAATTGAACTCAAATTCAATTGAATTAAGATTTTAAAGATCTTATATTGATTACAAATACATCGACATAGATTGGTAGTTTCATATGTACTTGTGATTTTTATGTACTGGTGGTTGTGGGCTATACATCCTTGTTGACAAGTGTCACAATGTCTAAAGGAGTAGGTATTGGAACACCTCAAGGAGTAGGTGTTGAAACACTTGAAGGAGATAAAGAAAAAGAGATGCCTAAAGAGGTATGTGTTTATTTTATTTTGTGTCTAGTAAATATGTTCCTATTACCAAAAATTGTATGCTAGCTTGTATCAATTTTATTTTTTTGTTCACATATATAGATTGACATTTCAAAAGTTGGTTTGATTGGTTCTTTGAGAGGGGCATATTCTAGGACTCCTGACCCTTTGAAGAGACGTATATTTTAGGTAATCAAGATTTCAATTTTAGATTTCAATTATAATTCAATGTATATTGATTTTGATGTTAATTATTTGATTTTAAATTATATAGTATAACTAATCTCAATTGTGGTTTGAATTTTTCTGGTGCAACTACCTTCAGAGCCAAAGAGTGCTTCAAAGAGGCTCCATTTTGATGATCCACCAGTAGTTTAGAATGAGACAGACATTTTGGCATGTAAATTTTGAATAGATATCAAGATGGCATATGCCACATTTTGTAAAACTTTGTTTGAGTTGGCGTTGATGCCATTTTTGTATATGGACATACACTTGATTATTGGATAATTTGATATATAGAAGTTGACAATCAAAATTTATTTTTTTCCTCATGTGCATGATTAAACTCTTTCAAAATGTAATCTTCATAAATGGTTGAATATCAATGTACAAAAGCATAAAAAATAATGGTTATATTAAATGTAGTTTATATTCATATCGTTGATTACATTGCATTGCACATCTTTCAAACTCAAAGCATTACTTCACATTGCATAACTAACAACTAGATGCTAATAGATGAAAAAATTTCAATTACAATATAGTTTTTGCAAAGTCAACCTAAGCAGTTTTGCAATTACTTCACATTGCATAACTAATAACTAGCAGGAGCTATCAAATTCATTTTCTTGTCATGGAATTCTATGAGACCACATTTCTTTGAGGCATTTTTTCAAACAGTTCATTTCCCTATCTATGCCACCACATTTTTCATACATGTCTACCAAATCTTTTATCAAACAATTCACTAGCTTGTTTCTATGGCTAAAAGCCTAAAAAAAGTGCTTTCAAACAAGCTATGGATGCTTGGAAAAATTCTATCAAAGCATAATAGTAAGCAATAGCATAGACAAGGCAATGAATTGTTTGAAAAAATGTCTCAAAGAAATGAGGTCTCATGGTGATGGAATGCTATGGCAATCAAAAGCAATTTTGATTCTCATGGCATTCCATCACCATGAGACCTCATTTCTTTGAGGCATTTTTTCAAACAGTTGACTGCCTTGTTGATTGTCATGGCATTCCATCACCATGAGACCTCATTTCATTGAGGCATTTTTTCAAATATTCAACTTCCTTTCTATGCTACCACATTTTTCATACATGTCTATCAAAGCATTCTATCAAACATTTAATTGCCTTGCTGCTATGGCTAAAAGCCTAAAACAAGTGATTTTGAACAAGCTATGGATGCTTGGAAATAATCTAACAAAGCATAATAGTAAGCAATAACATAGACAAGGAAATGAACTATTTAAAAAAATGCCTCAAAGAAATGTGGTCTCATGGTGATGGAATGCCATGACAAGAAAATTGCTATAGATTGTCATGGCATTCCATCACCATGAGACCATGTTTTTTTGAGGAATTTTTTCAAATATTTCACTACCTTGTATATGCTACTACATTTTTCATACATCTACCAAAGCATTTTATCAAACAGTTCACTACCTTGTTGCTATGGCTAAAAGCCTAAAACAAGTGATTTCAAACAAGCTAAATGGATGCTTGGAAAATGGTGCAGGAACACCTTGGAAACAAAGGACTAGTTGATGGTTAGTTGATGCAACCAAGGATGGAAAACCACTCACTTTCACAATACAATGGATTCCTAAACACCTTTCTTTTTACAAACTCAATGTGGACTTATTTTCCAATCTTTCACTTATACAAGCTTGTAGGTCAACAACTCCAATTTTCTCAACTTAACTCTCAGATATCTTTAACAAATCCTACAAATAATCATCATTCTAGACACCCATTTTAGTCCGCTTCAACATACTTCCAACTCGCATAGGACTCCTTTGGAACAACTTTCACAAATCATGCAAACTATGCTGCTCAACCTAGCCAAATAGGCCAAATTTCCAAAGAAACCACCTTTGGAACACTTCATAGAACCCAAAAATTGATGGGACAGAACTCAACAGATGACAAAACCTCAAATTTTCCCATTTATCCTCTAGAACTCGCCATCTAAGACCCTATTCCACAAAACCCTCAAATTGCTCAAATTTGGCAAGGGTTTATTGAAAAACCTACTTGCAGACTTCCCCAGACTTTACCACCAACTCCAACACCCTTGAATAACCCTGCACAAGCTTACAAGAACAAGAAAAGTGGTTTTTCTCAAATAATTCCCACTTTTACTCTCTCTAACCTCACTTTTTCATGCAAAAACACCCCAAATGCCATCTAGGGCATCACCAAAAATAATAATGCTGACGTCCCCTACACAAGAAACAATGAAAACATGTTTATCTATCCTAACTAAGCCTATCCACCAAGTTACAACATTATATAGTGGGTGGAAGGCTTAAAACTCCATTTTAAATGCACTCAAACCCTTGGAATAGGCCTCACAGACCGACCTCTAGTAAAATGCCTCTTAAATGCACAAAAATGAATGAAATTACTTCAAACCAAGTTTGTGAAGAAGTTAACTCTATTGCCCAGCAGTTTCCATTAAAAAGAAAGCACAACCACACTATACGGAACCGTATAGTACCAAGAAACTTCAAGAATTCTGGAAAAACACATAAATTTGCATGGAGATAACAAGATTTTATTGATTCTCTTTCAAACTTGGTTTCTGTAACCTCAAAATCAAACATAAGAGGCCTTTTTAAACATGAAAGTTTGAAATTGTGTTAGTTTGAGTTATTATGACCTTTTCCACCCTTGTCCTTGCATCAAAAAATATCTATCAAATCATAATAATAAGCAATTGCATAGACAAGGTAGTGAACTATTCAAAAAAATGCCTCAAAGAAATGTGGTCTCAATGTGCATGCCATGGCATTCCATCACCATGAGACCACATTTCTTTGAGGCATTTTTTCAAATAGTTCATTGCCTTGTCTATGCTACCACATTTTTCATACATGTCTACCAAAGCATTTTATCAAACAATTCACTACCTTGCTACTATGGCTAGAAGTCTAAAATAGATGCTTTCAAACAAGCTATGGATGCTTGGAAAAATTCTATCAAAGCATAATAGTAAGCAATATCATAGACAAGGAAATGAATTGTTTGAAAAAATGCCTCAAAGAAATGAGGTCTCATGGTGATGGAATGCCATGACAATCAAAATTGCTTTTTATTTTCATGGCATTCCATCAACATTAGACCTCATTTCTTTGAGGCATTTTTTTCAAAAGTTTGTCTATGCTACCACATTTCTCATACATGTCTACCAAAGTGTTTTATCAAATAGTTCATTGCCTTGCTGCTATGGCTAAAAGCCTAAAACAAGTGATTTCGAACAAGCTATGGATGCTTGGAAAAAATTAATCAAAGCATAATAGTAAGCAACAAGCTATGGTCTCATGGCTTTTTTCGTGCAAAAATCAGCGTTGGAGTTCGGTTGGAGGATGGAAACTACTTGTAAGGGCATAAATAAATCTTGTTCTGCAACTCGTACAACCAAACCAAATATTCCAACACATCTGGATGGGTACGTTTAGGTTAGGAATGGTCCCCTTTCACACCCAAACAGGCTGAAGCAATCCGAGCTATGGTCAACCAACAAAATCCCTTAAGAGTCCAAAGTGCAAAAGGGAAGCAATATTTTACGAACTGTTACTAAAAAATCATGATGCCTAAAAACTTTTTTTCTGAGGCTACGAGATCGTGTTGAGCCCCTCTACAATAACCTCTCTTGGTTTTTGCTATCTCAGAGGCATTTTCCCATGGTGACGAGTTTTCAGTTGAGGGAAAAGTTGTCAAATGTAAGCAGTGTAAAGTTGCAAAGTGGTACAACTTTCATTTTACAACCCATATGACCAAATAGACTATTCTGACAGGCATGGATGGGTATTTTTATGCTAGGTATGGTCATATTTTGTGCACAAATACGTTGAATCACTCTGAACTACATTGGCCTGGTAATTTCTCTTAAGAGTCCAAAGTGCTAAAAAGCAACAATCTTTGAAGGGTCATTTCTCAAAATTCATGATGCTTACAGACTCTCTATCTGAGGCTATGTGATCATGTTGGACCATCTACAATAACCTCTCTCATTTTTTCCTATCTCAGAGGCATTTTTCTATGGTGACGAGTTTTTAGTTGAGGGAAAAGTTATCAGATGCAAGCAGTGTAAAGTTGCAAAGTGGTGCAACTTTTATTTTGTAACTTGTACGACCAAACAAAATATTCCAACACGTCCTGATAGGTACGTTTACGCTAGGGATGGTCCTCTTTTGCACCCAAATACGTTGAATCACTCCGAGCTACATTGGACTAACGATTTCCCTTAAGAGTCCAAAGTGCTAAAATGTAGCAATCTTTGAAGGGCTATTTTTTGGAAATTGTGATGCTTATAGACTCTCTGTCTGAGGCTATGGGATCGTGTTGTGACCATATATAATAACCTCTCAATTTTTTCTATCTCGAAGGTGTTTTCTCGTGGCGATGAGCTTTTCAGTTGAGGGAAAAGTTGTCAAATGCAAGCAGTGTAAAGTTGCAAAGTGGTGCAATTTTCATTCTGCAATGCATACGACCAAACAGACTGTTCCAAAACATCTGGATGGGTATGTTTACGCTAGGGATAGTCCTCTTTTTCACCCAAATATGTCGAATCACTCTAGGCTACATTTGACTGGTGATTTCCTTTAAGAGTCCAAAGTGCTAAAAAACAACAATCTTTGAAGGGTTATTTCTCGGACACTGTGACACTTAAAGACTCTCTGTTTGAGGCTATGGGATCATGTTGGGACCATATACAATAACCTCTCTTGGTTTTTTTTAATCTTGGAGTTGTTTTCCCATGGTGACGAGTTTTCAGTTGAGGGAAAAGTTGTCAAATGCAAGCAAATGTAAAGTTGCAAAGTGGTGCAACTTTTATTTTGCAACTCGTGCAACTAAACAAACTATTCCAACATGTCTAGATGGCTATGTTTATGCTAGGTATGGTCCTCTTTTGCACCCAAATATGCCAAATCACTCTGAGCTACATTGGACCAGTGATTTTCCTTAAGATTTCAAAGTGCTAAAGGTAGCAATCTTTGAAGGGCTATTTCTCGAAAATCATGGCACTTACAAACTCTTCGTCTAAGGCAATGGGATCATATTGGGACTATCTACAATAACCTTTCTTATTTTTTGCTATCTCAGAGGCATTTTCCCGTGGTGACGAGTTTTCAATTGAGGGTGTGATAGGGAGAATTTAAATGTTAGAATACGAATAGCAAACAAAAGAGTGCAAATAACACTAAAAACACCCTACACCTCAAGATTAGCCTAGTTGGATTCAATACAAAATAACGACAAAAAAATGGAACCTTTTACCTTGTCTCGAATCGATCATTTGGTTGGACCTTCAATCTTTGGTGTTGTATGCTCCTTGGATGGCAAGAGATACAAACTATAAGGTGGATGGAAAATGGATGAAAGTGGATGCAAGTATGAAAAATGGCTAAGTATGGCTCAAGAAAATTTTGCAAGAGTTTGGCTACTATCAATGATCTCTCCCAAAAATGAGAGAAAAGAGGGGGTATTTATAGAGATTTTGGAATTCTCCAGAGAAATGGACGGTCAAGATTGAGCCACCAAGATCAAGATGTAGGGCTAAGGTGAGTTGAGAACTCACAAGCCCTCACATCTTGACATGTGGCATGTGAAGTGGCTTGAAAAAGATGATGTGTATATGAGGTGGAAGGATAGTACATGACATGGAGGGAGTACATAGTACCTTGGGATTGGGACAAGATCTCCTCATAAATGAGGTACTTGTCCCCATGTGGGTGAGAGGACATGTGGAGAATTAAAAATTTCTCAAATATTCTCATGGGGATGAGAGAAGGAATTTAAAATTCTTTTAAATGCATTGGGGGATTAAATGTGAATTAAAAATTCACATAGGGAATGGAGTTCCTTCTCCAAAAGCAGAAAGCATTTAATAGGGTTGATTCAATTAAGTGATTAAGGTTGTGCAAGTAATTGATTAGACTAATTAATGAAGATTAGAAGAGGGTTAGATTTCACATGTGACTCTATGTGACAAGTCAAAGATCACATGGGGAAGAGAAAAATGATTTTAATATTCCTTGGAAGGATAAAAGGAATTAAAAATTCTTTGAGAGGTTGATTAGGCTAGTTAATGAAGGATTAGAGGAGGGTTAGGTGGCTAAGAGAGATTAGAGGCCAACTTGAAAAAGTTGGAGGATGTGACACATCCTAATCAAGGATTAGACATGTGCACATCCCTAATGATGAGATTAGGAGAATAATTAGGCTTAAGAAAAAGGGATGTGACATATGAGGAATTAAATAAATGTCACATTTATTTAATTCATTTGATGGAAATGAGGAAGGTATTTAATTATTTAACTAGATACCTTAGGGATTTGAAAGAATTAAGGATATTAATTAAATAATAGTGATGTTACTTAATAAATGCAAATAAGAGAATGCTTAGAAGAAAGGAGATAAATTTGGATAAATTAAGTGTCCAAATTTAGCTATCTACATTTTCCCCCTCTTTGAGATGGTGTTACAAAGTAGCATCATTTCAAAGAATATTAAAAAATAGAACCTAGAAGAAGATGGTTAGATTAGGAAAGATGCCCTAGTCATTCAAAGGAGTGACTAGGAAGGGAAATGATGGGGGTGAAGATGAAAGTTAGGGATTGAGGATGCCCCCTCAAGAGGATATGCGGGTTCAAAAGAACACGGTTGTGCTCTTGAAATGGATGAGATGATGCAAGGGGAGATGAAGAAGATGATGCAAAAGGGGATATGAGAAAGATGATGCAAAAGGGGATATGAGGAAGATGATGTGAAGTGATGGGTATGAAAGGATGAAAAGGCAGCAGGAGATTGGGAGGGGAGAGTGATGAAGGATGAATGGATGGGGGGGATTTGATAGATGAGAGGATGGAGATGAAATGCAATCCAAATGCAATTTTCCATCTTTAGGAGCACTGAGTTTTGCTATAACAGAAGACACGATGCACCAAGGTATAAACTACCAAGGAAGATTAGTGTCTAATGCATGAACAAACACATTAAACAAGAAGGCTATCCCAACACCCCAAAGTCACGATGACTTTGGTCGGACCAGGTATTGGGATAACCACAAGCACACAAGGATGCCCCAGTGTAACAGAAGACCTCAGGGATCTTGGTGGGTACTACGTGGGACAACCAAGAAGACAACAACAAAGAAAAGATCAAGATACGCCCCTATGTTGACTATTCAAAGCACACTATGATATGATGGATCAAGGAGACCATGACAAGTGATGATAGGGAGCTCAAATGATAAACAAAAGCCAAAAGCATCAAAAGATTGCAATCAATTTCAAACATCCTTTGCCATAGGATCAGGGGAATGGATGGGATTGATGAGGTCTGTTAGGAAGGATGCATCTTGTTGAGACCAAAGATGGATACTAAATTAAAAGATTGATATGACGAAGGATATTCAAAATTGATTGGATCTAATGATGCAAGTGGATCTTGTTTGTTAAGAACTAGCTAGATAAGGGCATAGCTCGACAATACGACACAAGAGACATGACACAAGAATGACACACCCTAAAGACCTAGGGGCTCGAGGGTAGATCAAAGATTAGCATTGCCTACGTGAAAGCATAGAGCCCATGTAGTTTGATAAAAGGCTAACGATGGACCATGGTGGAGACCTCGATGGATGGTAAAGATGGGATGGAGAAGAGGAGAAAAGACTAATGATAGATGATAAAGGAGTGGATGGACAGAACCCCGAGGGTAGATCAAATGATCGACCTTGCCTACGTGAAAGTGTAGGGGCAACATAGTTCGACAAAAGATCAATGATAGACAATGGATAAAGGATGATAAGATAACCCTAGATAAGGGGATAAGATGATTGGAATGACACAATGGGACATGATAGAGTTGTTCGATTGGACTGGAGGATGGTGACTACACAAAGCTTAGGGATGGGATAGTTATCCAAATCATCAAAGATGAAGTGGGAGGATGACATGATAGATAAATGAATGATGAAGCGATAAGATAGATTACATTGGATTGTATGGGGAGTAGCCAATGACAAGGGATTAAGAGATGTGATGTGGATAGAGATAAATGGATAGGAAGATAATGATGGGGAGACAGAAGGGATGCTATGATGGATGGATAGGGGGATAAGGATAGGGAGGTTAAAAGGATTGTGTGGAGGGATTGAAAGATAAGGATGGGAAGATGGAAGGGATTGCTCTGATGGAAAGGATGATGTCTCCAAGGACTATATCACAAAGGAAGATAGATTCCCCCACTCTAGATATGCCATGTGTGAGGAGGCATGAAGGATGCAATAGAGAAGGATAGGAAAATAAAGGAGTGAGACAGATGAAGATAGGATGCATGGATAAGGAAGGGAGAGTGAAGGGTAGCATGACGGGTGCATAAGGAAGGTAGATGAGTGTGAATGTATACTAAGAGGTGTCCAAAGCATATTTATATGTTTTCCCCTATAGCTATCAAGGTCATAAGGAGGATGGAAGGATTGGGATAAATGAGATATGCCAAGCAGGATGTGTAAGATAGGTAGGATGGAGGGGACGAATGAAAAGGACGTATAAGAGGAAGATGGGTGCATAACTTGAAGCATAGCAGGAAGCATAGCGGATGGAGGGAATGCATACCAAGGAGTTGCCCCCAAGTGCAGATGGGGATTTACGCATGACACCGGTTTGCCAGGTTTTCATCATGGTACTTATCCAAGGCACTTGTTTACCAAGTTTTCACCATTGGACAGATTATTCCTCTTTACTATTTTTTTTTTTTTTTTATAATCTGTTTTTTTTACTTTTTGACTTTTTGGATAGTAGGGGGATGAAAATGGATAAGGGGATTTAGAAGATACGTGATAAGGATATGGATGAAGGACTCAAGCATCAAGTTCTATACGAGGTATTAAGAGCCCATGTTTGAACCGACTGTTGGATGTTGGTACAACCTTATTAAGAGGATGAATTAGAGGGATTTGATAGGGGAGATACGTGGGGTAATGGGTGGGATGTTGAAAAGTGTATGGATGGAATGATGGGGTGGATATGTGATGGGGAGATGTGTTTAGGACCAACATTGGCACATGTGGTGGTAGATGTGAAAAGATAAGAGGATTAATGGATGGAGAATGTGGGGATAATGGAGGAGATGGGATAGTGAAACATAAGGACCCAAAATAGACTTAGGAGATGAAAGGGGTGTATGATTAGATTTTGGATTAACAAATTTGGATGTTCTTACAAATTTTTCCTTTGAAGGAATTGCATCTTTTTTCTTTGGGATCCACATGGTTTTGATCTTTGCTTTGGTGGGCCTTGGTGGCCTATGGAGTTGATTTGGATTTTGGATTTTATTTTTCTTTTCTTCAACATGTCATTTAGAGGGGACATGAGGAGCTTGAGGTTCATGTGGATCTTTAGATTTAGGCATTTTTTCTTTAGCATCCAAAGTGCTTTTACTAGCAATGGGATGGGTGTGAGGAGATGGATGATGTGAAGCGATGGAGGTAGGATTATGAGGATTATGTGGAGATGGAGAATGTGTATGTATGTGCCTTTGTTGATCTCGATTAGGGGACATGCGAGAGGGATGTTATGAAGGATGACATGGATAGGTGTTGGATGGATGAAAGGATGAGATGGAGGAGGTGATTTTTGGATATATGAACCCAAAGCAGACAGAGTGGGTGGAGGGACATAAGAACCCAAGATGGATGTAGTAGATGAAGGATGGGAGATGGTGGATGGAGGGATGTATGGACCCAAAATGGATGGAGTAGGTGAAGGAGGAATATGGACGGTTGTTTTAAGGTGATACGATAGAGGAGGAGGGATGGAAACATATGATCTAGTGGAGTGATGGGAAGAACCAACATGTCTTTTGGAAAAGGCTCGTGGAGGACGTCTAGACATTGTACCAACATCTTTAGATTGTGAGTTTTGGGAAATAGGTCCAAGACCTTGCATGCAGATTTATTCTTTGACTTGGATGAGCTCTAAAATACCTTGCTCATGAAGGCCTAGACCTTTTCCTTGATAGTACATTTTCTTGAGCATGCGATCCATGATAGGATTTGTGTTATTCTAAAAACATGATGCGAGTCCATTTTTAGGTGGAGGATGATGGGTGGTAAATACACTATGCTTTTCTTCTGCAAGGAGGCCACCATGGAAGAATGTGAGAGTACCAAGGGGATATGCAAGCGGTGTAGGGATAGCAGTTTTAGGTGATGATGGGGGATCATGAGAGGGAGATGATGGGATAGCAACATTTGGATGGGTAGTATCAGGAGAGGGATTAGGGGATATGATAGGATCTGGATTTGTGGTAGTGGGCTCATGCGATGGAGATGGAAATGGAGTGGTGGAATCTTGAATGACAAGGGGATCATGGAATGGATTGGACAGGGGACTCTGATCTTGAGGTGGACTAGATGGGATGGTAGGATCTTGATCTAGAGAAGGGGATATGTTGGCATGCTTTGGATTAGGCTCTTGGCATGACTCATTGTGTGCAGGAGGCATGATAATGGAGTCTAGGTGGGACTCTTGAAGTGGGGAGATGGAGGGATGGAAGATTCAAAACATTCATGGGAATGGATTTTAGTGACACTAGGAGTGGAAGAGGTGGATCAGATTTGGGTGTCATTGATGGGTTCGCCGGCTCTTGGAGTAGGAGGTGGGTGTTCAATGGATTCGATAGATGTGATGGTAGGAGATGGTGGCTCAGTGGATTCAGAGGATGTGATGGTTTCGACGGTTTGAGTGGTGCTAAGGCTGGTATCATCAATGATAGGTGTTGGGTGAAGAAGGGTCTCATCACTAATGACCTTGGATGATGGGTTGGGATGGCATGATTCCATGACTTCAAGGTGTGGAGTGGGAGATGTCTTCTTTGTTATAAATCCTTGGAGAATTTTTGGAGTGAGAAACTTGCATACTCTAGGTTTGGATGGCGATGTAGGATTGGATGAAGGATTATGGGTTGGTGGGGGATTAGGACTAGAGATTGGTAGACTAGGATTAGATAGGGGAATGGGATTGGATGCAGGACTGGGAATAGATGGGGGATTAGGTGAAGGGTTAAGATAGGGGTATTGGCATGGTGAATTAGGACACTAGGATGCGGGTGGTGGATTGTAGTGAGGGTATGGGGATGGTGGATTAGGATGGGAATATTGAGGTGGCAGATGGAGATAGGGAACTATGGATGTCAGATTAGGATAAGGATAGGTTGGTGTGGATGTTGAATTAGAATAGGAAGGTGCAAATGTAGGATTAGGGTGATCAGATTGGTATGGAATATTGGGGTAGTGGGTATATGTGGATGAAGGATTGAGATAGGAGGATATGGACGGGGGATTAGGATAGGGGTATTGTGATGGTAGACTAGGTTAAGAGGATGATGTAGATGAAGGATATGATGGGTATCCCTTGTCACAGGTAGCATAGGGAGCATGATTAGGAATGGATGAAGACATAACAGGATAACTCGAAGGGATACTTGGATTTTGGAAAGCGGGTGGAGAAAACTTACTAGCAATGATAGTGTCAAGGGAATCTATGTCACATTCTTCTTGATCGATAATACTTTCATTATCATTGTCAACATAATTAGGGTTTCCCTTGACCACTATTGATGGAGGATAAGAATTCATGATGATGAAAGGATAAAGAGGATGGATCAAAGATTTTGGATGGGAATGGACTAAAGCTCAAATCGGGATTTAGGGTAAGCTCAGATCAAGATTGGATTAAAGCTCAGATTAGGATGATTGGATGATGTGATGGGATTGATTCAGATGATCAACACCGAATCTGCTTCGAGATGGAAGTAGATTGATTGGGTCGAAGGTGATTGGATAAGGATGTGATTGGATTGGATTGGATTGATCGATTGATTGATAAGATTGACTAATGGATCAGATAGGATGACGAGAGGGACTATAAACCCCGTTCAAAGATTATCCTAGGTGACTTAGGATGCTGATTGATCAGGTTAAAGGATAAATGTATGATTACGGGACTGAATCCACTTTGAGATTGAAAATGGATTGATTGGGCCGATGATGATGATTAACTTAGGATAGATGACAATCCTAAGTAGATTTTGATGATGACGATCAAATCAGATACTTTGGTCAATTTAGATAGTAACCCAAAGTTCAGGGGATTTGGATGGGGAAAGGATGATAAAAATGGATGAATGAATTCTCAAAATGAGTAAATGATTGACCGGAACAGATGAACAAATACTCAGAACGAGTAAATGACTGCTCACAATGGATGAATGATTCTTGAAACAAGAAGATGAAGGTTTGGAATAGATGAAAGATTACGCAGAATGAGTAAATGATTGATCGGGATTGTTGAGGAGGGAATGTATGGCTACGGAGGAGGGCGGGTATGGCTCCGAAGGAGGGCATATATGGCTGTCTAGAGGGGATGCACTGATCTCACAAGGGAAGGTTTATGATGGAAGATTGAGAGAGAATGGTAGGGTATGCCCCCCTCGAGAAGGTGGATGGGGAAGGAAAAGGGGCCCCAAGAAACTTCTTGAAAGTATGAAGTGGTATATGTCATTGGAAAGAGCATGAAAAATCAAGAAGATTGGCACTTGAATGGAGGAAAATGGGCAAACAATGTGCAAATGGCATGGCATATATGGTTGTCTGGAAAAATGTCATATATGGCTGTGGTAGGGCATATATGGTTGTCTAGAAAAATGTCATATATGGTTGTCTGGGAAAAGGTCATATATGGTTGTCTAGAGGTCAGGGCAGGTATGGTTGTCTAGAAAAAGGTCATATATGGTTGTCTAGAAAAAGGTCACATATGGTTGTCTAGAGGTCAGGGCAGGTATGGTTGTCCAGAAAAAGGTCATATATGGTTGTCTGGAAAAAGGTCATATATGGCTGTCTAGAGGTCAGGGCAGGTATGGTTGTCTAGAAAAAGGTCATAGATGGTTGTCTGGAGGGCATATATGGCTGTAGCAGGGCATATATGGCTGTCTAGAGGTCAAGTCCACTTTTCTATAGGGTAGGTCCGCCTATGGAGCAAAAGTTTATCAAAATGACTGAAACAGGCTCCAAAAGGATTGATTTATAGGTCAGATCTGCCCCTGTGAAGGACAAGTATACCCAAGGAACAAAAGATGGTCAAATTCTATCAAAACAGGCCTGAAAGGGGTGGGTCAAAGGTCAGGTCCATCCCTGGATGGGTCAAGTCTGCCCAAGGAGCAAAAGTTGGTCAAATTTTATCAAAACAGGCTCTAAAGGACTGGTTCAAGGTCAGGTCCGCCCCTATGAAGGATAGGTCCGCCCAAGGAACAAAAGTTGGTTAAATTTTATCAAAACAGGCCTAAAAGGAGTGGGTCAAAGGTCAGGTCTACCCTTGGATGGGTCAGGTCCGCCCAAGGAGAAAAATTTGGTCAAAATGGCTAAAATAGGCTTCAAAGGACTAGTTCAGGGTCAAGTTCGCATGTTCAGAGGTCAGGTCCAGCTGTCTGTAGGGTAGGTCTGGCTGTCTATAGGTTTAAACTTGACTTTTGACAAAAAAGACTAAGGAAAATGACTGAAAACACAACAATCATCAAAGAAAAGGATATGGCTAAGTGAAATGAATTAGACAATCACTGATTTCGCACAAAAAAGACAATTCAGACAACACAAACCTAAGTCTAGTAGAGAGGGTATGGCTAACAAATTCCTCTAATCTAATATGAACATGGTTACTAGGGAGTCCTCGATATACACCCAGTACGTGAGGCTCAAACCGTGAACACCAACCCGTTACAAGTGTGAGTCGGGAACCTTAAAGGCTCAGACCAACTCTTCACGTCATCCCGACGCTTCGCCAATTACAACATGGTTGGATTAAGGTACAACTTTCGCTCTCCCCCTTTATATACCCCGCTAGTACACGTGGTTGGAATCTTCCCTTGGGGTGATGAAATCCCCAAGCAGGTCCCGCTAAGAAAAATAAAAAAGGATGACTCAAAAGACTTGGTAAGCTACGATTTCTCATCACCCAGGATTGTCGAATGGCACAAGAGGATTAGATATGTCAAATAGCTTACCAACAAACATGTCAAACAAAATTAATTGACACCCCTAGTTAAACTATGTACCTAAATTAGGGGTTAAAAACCCTTAAAACATCCAAAAAGATTGCTAAAAAGTGAAATTTTACCTTCTCGAAAAAATTGTCTAGGGAAAATACGACTGAGTAGAGGTTACGTCCAACTATATGGAGGACAAATCCGGCTGTCTACAGGTTAGGTCTGGCTATTTGCAGGGAAAATCCGGCTGTCTGCAGGTCAGGTCTGCCCTTATGTGAAGAACTTTCCCAAAACACTTTCTGGAGATTATGGAGGGTAGATCCACCCCTGGGAAAGGTCAGGTCCACTTGCGGAGGGCAGGTCCATCCCTATAGGTCAGGTCTGCCCCTCTGTAGGTCGGGTCCGCCCCTCTGTAACCTATACCTACAAAAAGTCAAAAAATAGAAAATGTGAAAGCAAGAGACTCGTTTGTGGGTCCCACCGGGCGTGCCAGAAATGTGATAGGGAGAATTTAATTGTTAGAATACAAACAACAAACAAAAGAGTGCAAATAACACTAAAAACACCCTACACCTCAAGATTGACCTAGTTGGATTCAATACAAAATAACGACAACAAAACATAACCTTTTACCTTGTTTCAAATCGATCCTTTGGTTGGCCCTTCGGTCTTTGGTGTTGTATGCTCCTTGGATGACAATAGATGCAAACTATAAGGTGGATGGAAAATAGATGAAAGTGGATGAAAGTATGAAAAATGGCTAAGTATGGCTCAAGGAAATTTTTTGCAAGAGTTTGGCTACTATCAATGATCTCTCCCAAAAATGAGAGAAAAGAGGGGGTATTTATAGAGATTTTAGAATTCTCTAAGGAAATTGATGGTCAATATTGAGCCACAAAGATCAAGATGTAGGGATAAGGTGAGTTGAGAACTCACAAGCTCTCACATCTTGACATGTGGCATGTGAAGTGGCTTGAAAAAGATGATGTGTACATGAGGTGGAAGGATAGTACATGACATGGAGGGAGTACATAGTACCTTGGGATTGTGACAAGATCTCCTCATAAATGACGTACTTGTCCCCATGTAGGTGAGAGGACATGTGAGGAATTAAAAAAATTTCAAATATTTTCATGGGGATGAGAGAAGGAATTTAAAATTTCTTTAAATGCATTGGGGGATTAAATGTGAATTAAAAATTCACATAGAGAATGGAGTGCCTTCTCCAAAAGGAGAAAGCATTTAATAGGGTTGACTCAATTAAGTGATTAGGGTTGTGCAAGTACTTGATTAAACTAATTAATGAAGATTAGAAGAGGGTTAGATTTCACATGTGACTTGATGTGACAAATCAAAGATCACATGGGGAAGAGAAAAATAAATTTAATATTCCTTGGAAGGATAAAAGGAATTAAAAATTCTTTGAGAGGTTGATTAGGCTAGTTAATAAAGGATTAGAGGAGGGTTAGGTGGCTAAGAGAGATTAGAGGCCAACTTGCAAAAGTTGGAGGATGTGACACATCCTAATCAAGAATTAGGAATGTGCACATCCTAATGATAAGATTAGGAGAATAATTAGGCTTAAGAAAGGGATGTGACATATGAAGAATTAAATAAATGTCATATTTATTTAATTCATTTGATGGAAAGGAGGAAGGTATTTAATTATTTAACTAGATACCTTAGGGATTTGACAAAATTAAGGATATTAATTAAATAATAGTGATGTTACTTAATTAATGCAAATAAGGGGATGCTTAGATGAAAGATGATAAATTTGGATAAATTAAGTGTCCAAATTTAGGTGTCTACAGAGGGAAAAGTTATCAAATGCAAGTAGTGTAAAGTTGCAAAGTGGTGTAAATTTCATTCTACAACTCGTACAACCAAACGGACTATTCCAACATATCCGGATTGGTATATTTATGTTAGAGATGATCATTTTTTGCACCCAAATATGTTGAATCACTCTAAGCTACATTGGACCAACAATTTCCCTTAAGAGTCCAAAGTGCTAAAAGGTCATACCATTTATTGTACGGTTTATAGATCGATGGTATGGCCATGGTATGTATTATTAGAATTGTAGAAGGTGACTATGTGGGTTTAAAGAGATGGAAAGGTCTATAGTTGAGCTAGTGAGTTTCCATGCATGGCAAAAATGAGTGAAATTAGGTGAAAAATGATGTTTACAACATGCTAATATCAATGAAACATGGGGGAAACAAGATTTAAGGTTGGATCAAGCTTGTGCAAGTCCTAATAGACATTTTTGATGAGTTTATAGAGTGTGGCAAGGTTGGAAACATTGATTTCCTTAAAAACGTCATGAAAATTGTTAAAAATGAGGGTTTGTTGAAATAGAGCTTTAGAAAGCGTATCTCACCAAAAAGAATATGGTTTTGGCAGTTTGGTAAGTTTTTTAATGCTTCCCCATCAAAATTTCAAGTTTGGGAAGTGTTTAAATATGAGTCTCTTTGTAAAATAGGCCTATTTTGGGGTGTTGGACAACAAAAGAGTGCTCCACCCATGTTTTAGTGAAGTTGCACCCAAGTTTTGGTTTGAGGATCAAATTAGAGTTTGAATCATATTTAATTGCAATTGTGAACATTGTTTAAAGCCACCTAGCTCTTGCATCATAAAATTCAATTACATTGGAAATGACCTTCACATGACCATTTTACATTTTTTTTTGGAAACAATGGCAAGCCATTGTAATTTATTATATATAAATAGGAGATATTACAAAACCTAGTTCAAATGAGCATACTGATAGGAAAGAGCCAAGAAGAAAACCTTCGGTTGTAGCTCGATTAAGTACAAAAAACTCTTACAAAATTGTCCCAATAACAATAACAAAGCATACACATGTATGCCTATTTCAACCTATGAGTTTCCAAAATATAGACCCCTTTACATTTTAAACATACCCTTTATACAATGCCAGACATTTGACCTATATTTCAAAAAACATCACTGGATATAGATTATTCCCATACACAGTTATGACCTTTTTACATTGTTTCACATTTGAAAATTCAAATTTTACAAAATTTGTCTATTGGAGGTATTCATTGCATAGTCTTCCACAAGAGTAGCATGTTGACATTTTGGAGTGACAAGCACCTGTACAAACCATCAAGGTAGCAGTTAAACTACATACAATAGAAAATATTCTTAGAATAAAAGACACTTAGAATAACAAATCTATATTATTGTAATTTGTTGCATACCTCTTCGAAAGGATCAGAGTTGGCTATTGTTGCAGTAGGTCCATGATCAATCGTGCCAAGAATATCGCAAAATTTGTCAAATGAGAAATCTATATTGTCACAATAGAAAAGATGCTTAGACTAACAAATCTATATTAATCTAGACAATCTGAATGATGATAAATTGGTAATGAAAACTATAAAAGATACTTAGAATAACCAATCTATATTATTCTAAATGACCTAATTGATGATGAGATGGTAATGCAAACTATAAAAGATGCTTAAAATAACCAATCTATATTATTGTAATTTGTCGCATACCTCTCTAAAAGGATCAGAGTTGGCTATTGTTGCAACACATCCAGGATCAATCGTGCTAGCAATATCATAAAAGTTGTCAAATGATAAATCTATATTGTCACAATAGAAAAGATGCTTAGACTAACAAATCTATATTAATCTAAACAACTTGAATGATGATGAATTGGTAATGCAAACTATAAAAGACGCTTAGAATAACCAATCTATATTATTCTAAATGACCTAATTGATGATGAGATGGTAATGCAAACTATAAAAGATGCTTAGAATAACTAATCTATATTATTGTAATTTGTCGCATACCTCTTTCAAAGGATCAGAGTTGGCTATTGTTGCAACAAGTCCATGATCAATCATGCCAAGAATATCGCAAAAGTTGTCAAATGATAAATCTATATTGTCACAATAGAAAATATGTTTAGACTAACAAATCTATACTAATCTAAACAACCTGAATGATGATGAATTGGTAATGAAAACTATAAAATATGCTTAGAATAACCAATCTATATTATTCTAAATGACCTAATTGATGATGAGATGGTAATGCAAACTATAAAAAATGCTTAGAATAACCAATCTATATTATTGTAATATGTCGCATACCTCTTCGAAAGGATCAGAGTTGGCTATTGTTGCAGAAGGTCCATGATCAATCATGCTAGAAATATCGCAAAAGTACATACAAAATATCACTATTAAAGACACCTGCATTGCAATAGTATACAAAATATCAGTATTAAATAAAGAACACTAATGAACTTAAGCATAATGAACCTAAGCATTGTACCTTCCATTCTTGAATATGTTATTCAAGTGTGCCTGAAGGGTCATCTGTTTGCTTAAGAGTATCCAATATTGCTTCATGATCAACATTACTAAGTGTCCATAGTTGTTTTGTCTTTGGTTTGGAATGATGCTTCAACAACTTAACATTTGTTGCTATAACAAGGTACAAATACGTGAGAATGGTTTTTTGTTTCTTGTAGTCTTCAAATGCAGGTATGCCATTCTTTCTAATCATGTACATGTTCGAAACCAAGTTCCTTCAATCACAATTGAACTTGTAGGATACAAAAACCCATCATCATTTTGCATTGGTTGTGTTAGCTTATGCTTTACCCGCACACATCGAGTCAACCAATAGTTTGATCTCTCTTCATTCCCCTATGGTGCAACAACTGCAAAAACATGTCCTAGTTGTAGTAGATTTGAAAGATGGTCGTAATCAACTGAATTTTCCATTGTGTCATTTGTCATGGATATTGTTTGAGATAAGGGGGTTAGATACTGTGGAACCCATATATCCACCCACTCACTTGAATCGCATTGATCCCACTCGCACTGAATACAACTTTGACAAAAACAAGCCAACTCTCGTGTCCAAATGGTCCATGTGCTTGCATCTGAGCTTCGAAATGAATGCATCTTTGAAGAATATTTGATTGTATGGCAATCCAATCTTCCTCGCACTATACCCTCCTCAACCAACCAAAAGAATCTACGCACTATTGAATCAAGTGTCCCTCCCTATGACAATGTTTAACTACACCAATCAATAATCTAGAATGTGCATCACTAAATTTTGCTCCTTAAATCTTCAATTGCTCCTTAACTAGAGCTCTCTTTACACATGCACTTGCTCCATCATGCTCCCCTTTCCCATGCCCAACTTCAAAAAAACTCCAAATATGAGGTACACCCGTCTCTACATGCATTCTACTCAACCAATAAAACATACGAGCATTCTTGAATTGACCTGTGCAGTTATCTGACCAAATGAGATGTCGACCTAGTGCTATATCATGCTCTTGCAAGAACTCAAAAAAATTCTCCAAACAATGTTGGACATACTCAAACGAGTGAGATCTATCATCACTCATATAAAAATGATACTCTTTGATTAACTTTCAATCCTCCTCTATACTATCAGACGCATGTCTAAATGTTATGTGGACAAAAATAGCAATTTGAATGGAATTGTAATATTGATATTGTACCTCATTTTTTGGTTGCAATGTGTAGTTTTCTGCAAAATCAGCCACTTATATAATAGTGCCAATCGGAAAAGAGTCCTTACACATCCTGAATTGTTGATCCAACAATTGATACCTATGGCTATGCCTTGCATACTTGTAGAAAATATTATCCTTAAAATTTGAAATAAAATCAGTAACACTGCATTCTTTTGTAACCAACTCGCATCTAAAACCTTCACCTTCACTCTGCAAAGTATATTTGACTATCTCATATATCTCTTTTTCTCAACAAGCTTCTTTCCAAATTCATGTTTGAAACCCTCATGAAAACATTGAACAAACTTTGACAAGCCACCACATAGTGAGCATCTCACATTTAAACAATCATTTCTATAGAAAAAACAGCCATCATCTCTAGAATATAAAAATAGATCTAGCAAGTCCCTTGATGATTTCGAAAGATGCATTGCACCACACCCCTGCAACATTTCAATAGTATGCAGAGTAGAATGAATATAGCATAATAGTTCATGGTACATTAAAAACTCCACATGGTATTTGCAACAACAAGTATTACGAATTTTAAGAGGCACACAATAAAATGGCTTCAAACCTTCAAAAGTCCTTTGTGAGATTTCTATATTTGGATGTGTTTCAATAATTTTTTTGAACAACATTGTTTGGCTTGATTCCAAGAAATGTTTAAGATGTGGTGTATGGTCTCAATTACCATTTCTTAACTTTAAAACATCCTTTTCATTGGGTGATACTCTAGAGTTATCATGCCAAAATTGTTGAATTACCTACTTTACATTAT
>VDFB02281492.1:317281200-317299590 GCA_007258455.2 Sequoia sempervirens | reverse complement strand
AAAGTAGATTGTAAATAGCTTGCTTAAGATAGCTACTTGTTTTTTTTGTGGTGTTGGGGATAATGGTTTTGCTTTTGACACAACACGACAACATCGACTTACGATTTTTTGTAAAGTTGGGCAGCATGGCTTTCCTCTCGATATATAATGTATACAATGGCTGCTAATCATCTGACCCCTTCTATTTTCCTAGCACAACAAAGTAGTTAAACCTTATATCTGGTGTTGGAAAATCTACTATGCAGTGGAAAGAATGTACAACTCCTTCCACCCCCCCACTCTACTACTTTTTCCTTTGGTCCTTTCCATTGTACATATGCATCTACCAATATAGCAATTGACTCGATGTTTCTATGCATTAATTTTTTGTCTTCTTGGCTTCATGTACCTTCAATCTATTCTAATTGAACTATACAGATGCATCTTTGAGCTATTGCAATCAAAACTATACATATTCCATGTATGCAACTGACTAAAAATTAGTATAGCTGATGGTAAATTGCATAGAGAGTGTCTATTTTCCCTTTCCTTGCTCCACATAATGAGGTAGATGTTTATAAAAAAAATGTGCATAACTGACTTTCCCCTAGCTGTGTTGCTACTTGCACCCGTTTCAATTTAGTTCCTTGAATCATTTTTTGACTGCTCGACTTTATCTACCAATAAGTTGATGTAGTTTGCTGGAAGGGTTGTTCTATTGACTTCTTCACACAATCGGCTTACATCCAATACATTTCTACAGGATCCTCTCCTTGCCTTGCACCATGGCAAGCTTATTGACTCCAGATGCAATTAGATTGATGCATGGATGAACTGTCACTTTGGAACCTCATGTCCAAGTCATAGCTATCTCAAGTTTTGGCTTCGAATATACACACATCAATCGATATAGGTTGGAAATCTCTGATGGTGTGCACAAGCACAAAGCATCCTTACCAACTAAGTACAACTCCTTCATAGAATCCAATGTGCTTGCACCTAGCTCCATCGTGCAGTTGAAAAGATACAGTTGTCCTCAAATAGGTAGCACACGGTATGTTTATGAACTAATTTCTATATCGCACAAGAATAAGTGAGACCTACTCTCCTCTTAGATTTTGTTACTTATACTTTGTCTTGCTTTAAATATTAAGGTGGATTGTTATTGTCGACCTTGAAATTATGCACACAACACATGCTATTGTTGGGGAGCCAGTTTTCCTATGCACAGAAGACCTTCAACAACTTGGGCGCTCAACAGGAGAATCCTCTGGCTTGGCCACATCTTCAAAAAACCCTTGCCTTCCTGAAAGACTGCCTCCTCGACGTCTCCTATTTGGTGTCAACCCGACCCTGCCGAAGGAGGCCCCATTGACAATAATGCCTATCAAAAACTTGAATCCATTTCAGCCAAGGTGGACTATTAAAGGTCGTGTAACTGTGAAATCTGAAATACGTAGCTACACCACACAGAAAGGAAGTGGCCATATCTTCACCTTTGATATCATAGATTGTGAAGGAACAGAGACACGTGTGACATGCTTCAATGAAGCAGCTCACACCCATTGTGATAAAATTATCGCAGGAGCTACATACACATTGTCTGGAGGCACGGTTCAACCTGCTAATAGAGTCTATAACAAGCTTAATAGTGGGTTGGAAATTTCTCTTAACCCTGACTCAAGGGTTTCCCTCTATGAAGATGATGATTCCATCCCTAAAGAGCAATTCTCTTTCACACCCCTCAATGCATTGATGAGCAAAAGCAACGGTTCGAATGTTGATGCAATTGGAATTGTCACTTGTGTACATCCATGCACCACCATCAGGAGAAGAGATGGGACAGAGGTCACACGACGGACTTTAACAATTATTGACATGTCCAACACAAATATAAATGTTACTTTATGGGGCTCGTCCGCCGAAAAGGAGGGTGCACAGCTGCAAGAGAAATACCTCATGCATGAAGCTCCAGTTCTCGCAATTAGGAATGGTCATGTGTCTGAATTCAATGGAAAGGTGATCAGCACCTCATCCACTACAAGACTATCGATAGACCCTCAAATAGAAGAGTCAGAACGGATTAAAACATGGTTCAAAAAAAAAATAGTACAATTCAGGCTTTGTCTACTAGCTCCTTTCACATGCCCCCACCTACTAGAAGGCTTATGATCAATGCCATTCGTGAAGAGGCTCGAAATACAACACACCCTCTACAGTGCATGTTGGTGGCAACAACACGATTCATAAAAACTGACTCATTCTGTTATCCAGCATGCCCTTCCCGCTCAAGTAACAAGCCTTGTAAGAAAAGACTATCGCAGACAAATGATGGAAAGTGGTTTTGTGGAAAATGTAATGCAATAATTGACACCTGTGACTATAGATATATACTTCAAGTCAAGTTGCAGGACCACACAAATATAATATGGGCAATCGCATTCGACGAAGGGGCGACACAACTCATGGGCATGCCTGCAGACAAACTCTACAATCTACAATTTGAACAAGCTGCTGATAGAAATGTGGAGGAGGTGATTAAGAGTGTCTTGAACAAACATTATGTATTCACACTGCGTTGTAACCTTGAAATGTACAATGCAGAGGAACGCTTAAAAGCAACCATTGCCAGTGTCGAACAACTAGATTACATTGAAGAGAATAGCTTTTTGCTTAAAAATATCTAAGAAATGTGCAATGTAAAGGCTTCTCCCCCCATTGAACCCGATGTTGTACCAGAGCTGGTTGTGCAACTCTAAGGATCGCTGTAGTCATACTACATAGCCTAATATAGTTGCCACGCTCTCTTTACAAGTGTAGTATGACTATGGATGGTATGCTTCGCAAAAAAAAACTCATGTTGTAAAGAACTATGTCAATTTATTTTTTATCAAAAAAACTACCGTGTTAATGCCTTTAAATGGATACAAATATGTAAAAATATTGTTTTCCTTTATTTAAAAAAAAAATGCCCATGTTCATTTACAAGCTTATAGATGCACCTTTGTCTACTACCTCCAAATTTTGTTCGTTCTCGTATTGCAACATGCATTCGCGAACCAATGAGGAGTATCTTTACATTTTCATCTACATTTTGGCTATGCAAGCATTTTGGTTTCATCTTTTTTTTGCTATGCTCATATTCCTGATCTACCCTGCTATGTCCAGACCCGCATATGGCAGACTCCTCAACAGGGAACAATGCAAGTGACCCATATAATAAGGAGGTAAGAAGACAAAAAAACCGAGAAAGAAATCGGGCCTACTATGCTCGCCATAGAGAAGAGATAGCTACTCGAAGGTGACAAAAAAGATTGCATGAGAGTCAAAATAGCCCCCAACAAACAGAAGCCCGAAGAATGCAAGACTGTGAGAGAAGTCGAGCTTACTATAAGCGTCATAGAGAGGAAATAAATGCAAGAAAGCACAATAGCTCTTTACAGAAACAAACATGCCTACATCAACATGGAACAATATGCAACGACAATGATAACTTCATGATGGCAATGAAAAAATTTCGTCAGAGAATAGATGCACTATCCAATCGAAAAACATGCATTGTATGCAAGGAATGTTACCCAGGCATGCTTGTCCACTCATCAGGTTCTAATGCAACTTGTAAAAGATGTTTCGCTGAGAGAGGCATCCATCGGTTCTCTGCACTCAACAACATGGACCCAGGAGAGCAACCATTTGTTTTGAAAAGACTCACCCAAGTGGAGGAAATGCTCATTGCCAGAGTCAGCCCAGTACTACAAGTCACCCACACTCTTGGAGGCCAGTATAGATATAGTGGCCACACGATCAGCTTCCCACAAGATATCACCGACATTTCAAAAGTTCTTCCACGAAGAATACAAGAGTTGGATGTTCTCATAGTTCGAAGATTACATGTAGAAGGTCATTATTATGATTGTTATGTCAGTAGAAGTCATATCAGAGATGCGTTGCAATACAAAGTCAAATATGACCCGTACTATCATGATGTTGCAATTAATTTTGAGCACTTAGAGCAATTTCCTGAAGCAAGAACAAACATAATGAATATGCTACACACCGTTGAAACCAATGAAGACATGGTGGTTCAAAATAATGAAATTGACTCTGATGGGGATGATATTGAACGCAGCACAGTACACACATCATCATTTATGGCTAGACTTCCAAATAGATGCCGTGAGTTAGAAATTATGAAGAAAACATTAGACCTTGACGACAACACTAACAACATTATAGACTGGCCTGAAATAAACTCATCACCAATAAATGAATACAATACTGAGGGGTTGCTTGATATGGCATTTCCAACACTCTTTCCAACTGGAGTTGCACTACAAATGCAACCACGAATTAGGGAAGTACAGATGCATGAGTATGCACTCCACTTAATGAGATTTCATGACCATAGATTTGGAAGGCATCCAAGGTTCTGATATTTCATGCTTAATCTTATGATGCGCCATCGTAGCCAGGGGCTTGCTGCAGTTTTCATTAAAAAAAATGCAGAAGAAGACATGCCAGCCACTATTGAGGACCTCCGAGCACACTTGAAAAACTTACCTAACACACAATTAGCTCAAGAGCTCATGCACTTTGGCTCTTCAATGCGGGGTACAAGACCATATTGGAACAAGTGTCGTGCTGAGCTAACAAATATGATCAGCCAAATAGGGTCTCCCACTCTATTCTTCACATTAAGTGCAGCTGACACAAAGTGGCCGGACTTGCAATGTTTGATCTCAGATGGTGTACCAGTAGGAATGCAAACAAATAAACAACGTTTAGAAAATGTAGTCAACAACCCCCACACCACATCATTATACTTGCATCAACGATTCACAATGTTTCGTGAAGAGGTTATTGAGAAACTCCTCAACGCAAAAGATTACTGGTACAGGTATGAGTGGCAGCACCGTGGCACCGCACATGTACATGGTTTCCTTTGGCTCCATGATGCACCAAACATGGATATACTTGATTGGGATGATAGTGTTGTTGTTGAACAGGCAAGGAAATTCTTTGACAAGTATGTCAGTGCTTGGAACCCCCGTTCTGCATCAGCAAGAGACAACTTGATTTTTCAATCTTTCCAAGATGATCCTTGCCTACTCGACACAACAAGTATATTTGCTACAGACCCCTCTCATGACTATGAAGAGATCATCAATCGTGTCCAGAGGCACACAAAATGTAGAGAGGGGACATGCTTGCGAAAGAAAGGGAAAAAACTAGAGTTTCGATACAAAGCTCCATGGAAAGAGAAACTTATATCTACACTATCATGTGACAATTGTGGGACGAAACAATATGAACCTGCACGGAATGATGATAGGCTAAACATACACAATCCAGAAATGATTTCAATATGGAGAGCCAACATAGATTGTCAGCCTGTCATTTCGTGAGCAGTTGTTTTGAAATACATTGCCAAATATGCATCAAAAGCAGAGAGAGCATCTGAGACTTGTACTGATATGCTAGCACGAATATCTGCAACCCAAAAAATAGATGTCCTGGCCCTTGCAGCATACCGAAAGTTCATGGCAGAAATCGTGGCAGAGCGTGATATTGGAGCACAAGAAACATGCCATATGCTTCAAAAACTTTCGCTTATTGTTTGTAATCGGCCGTTTACGTCTTTGAATGTTCGCCAAAAAATGTTCCAGCGAATAGCAAGAGGACCACATGAAAGCCATCTACAGCCTAGCTACCTTCATTTGTACATTAATTGACCTCTAGATTTGGAAACAACAACACTACTTGAATCTGCACGGTCTTTCACGTACTCTGCGAGTCGCAAGGGATGCAAGTGGAAAGAAAGAAAGGTCAAAGCAATTGTCAATGTTTTCCCAAAGTTCTACACCATCCCAAACGAGGAGTCAGACCAGTTTGAAACATTTTGTTGGAGTGAGCTTCTACTGTACAAGCACTTCCGAAGCTTTGAAATTGACATAGGGATAACTAAGGATACAATACTTGCAAATTGGAAGCAAATGAATGCATCCAAATATGATGTATGGCATGTCCCCCGCACCGCCCCCTCAGACGAAAACACCAGCGATGCAAAATCAGATAGCGAAATTGAGGTGGACACAAGGGGCATACTTGAAATGAATGAATGGAAATTATTTTCGCAAATGGGCCCCTCAAACAATATCAACATACATGAGCTTGACCTGCTTGGCAGGCGTGAGTTTGATAGCAGCTATAAATGGGAACAACATGCAGTGCCCTAGGAACTTCACGAAATTGCCACACAATTCATAAACATGAAAAAAACATGTAGCCATGAAAGGCATGCTCCAAGTAAGTATGTTGTCCCAGACTATACATTATCTTCCAAACAAAAACTAGCACTCACACATATTATCAACCATAGCAAGCATCACTCAAATAAACCATTGCACATGATTATTCAAGGGACAGCAGGTACAGGGAAATCATACTTGATTGCTCGAATAAGAAAAGCACTTGATAGTTACAATATGCACCAGCAAAGCCAACTACTCACATTGGCTCCTACAGGGGTTGCTGCATTTAATATACATGCATCAACTATACATTCAATGCTTCGAATCCCTGTCAAAGAAATGCACCCATTGCAAGGACAATCATTAATAACATTTCAGGAAGAGATGAAACACATAAGATATATATTGATTGATGAGATGAGCTTCATAGGACCAAAGTTGCTACTGAAGATAGATGCAAGACTACGTGAGGCCTTCCCGCATCGACAACATCTTTATTTCGGTGGGGTGTCAATAATCCTGATTGGTGACCTTGCACAGCTCCCGCCTGTAATGGACAAGCCTATTTACACATCACACTCAAATGCAAAAACACTATGGGACCTGTTCACGACCGTTGTCACCTTAGACACAGTGTTTCGTCAACAAGGTGAGACTCCAGAACAATGGCAATTCTGTCAACTATTGCAAAACATACGCAATGCAAAAGCATCACAAGAGGATTGGGAACTTTTACAAACACGCACAGACAAGCATCTCACCTCTACCGAAAAAGAAATGTTCGACAATTCAATGCACTTATTTGCTACCAATGATTTAGTTCGACTTCACAATAGAAGAATGTTAAAATTGTTAAACCATCCAATTGCAATAAGTGCTGCAACTACCAGCAGGACTGAAGCAGATAATGCAACTACTGATGAACAACTTAAAAAGCATGTATTGCTTTGTAGAGGGCAATGCATCATGCTGACAACCAACATATGGACACATGTAGGCCTTGTAAATGGAGCTCTAGGTGAAGTTGTTGAGATAGTTTACAGCCTTGGTTCCAGACCACCAGATGTTCCACTTTATGTAGTGGCAAGGATCGATCATTATAGTGGGCCAGCATGGAATGAAAAGGACCCCAAAAGCTTACCAATAGTACCTGTATCATTGGGCAACCGTAGACAAATTCCGCTCACAATGGCATGGGCTATTACCATACACAAATCCCAAGGCCTTAAGCTTGCTAGAGCAACTGTCGACATTGGAAAAACAGAACGACAAGGACTAACATTTACAGCTATATCCAGAGTGAAATCGTTGAACAACCTTCGTATTCAGCCAATGTTCTCCTTTGAGAGATACTCAAAAATGCATAACCACCCATACACAATTATGAGAAAAGAAGAGGAAGCCCGATTACAACAACTATCTCTAAAAAGCCAAGGTACACAACTCTTTACCCTTTCTCCCTCACGTCGCTCCTACTTATTCTTATATCAACAATTTCTCTTTTACAAAACTAAACATGCCATCAACAATGTGCATGTCCTTTGAGTAGCTTTTTAATTTTATTGGCAAAAAAAAATAATTCCCCCTTATTAGTGTTATAATAAATTGCACATGGAGCAATCATTGTACATGTCAACAAAAAATATTCCCAGCTAACCATTCCATTCCTTTTGCTTTGCAGGCGTTGAAGCCAAATGGCATATATCGTAGCCCCTCACCCTCAAACACCAACAATTGTACTGTATATTTTTTCAAAAACAAAAAAGTTCCACTGCAAAATTGCTCACCAACATTTTGACTTTTCATAGCACGCATTTTGTATATCATGAACTAAATTGTGTTGGCCATACACTACCATAGTATACCCTCCTATCGGCGTAACCCTTGCGCCTTGCTAAGGTGCAAGCGCTAGTGTAGATTACATAAGAATATAGGGTTTGGAGAACTTACATCAACTCTACTTTTTGAAACTTATGCTGTAAATACAGCAGCTTATAATCTTATGTCAAAAATGTATGCAGAAGTGGGCAGGTGAGGCGACTTTCAAAAGGTAAGGAGATTGGTTAAAGATAGAGGAATTAAAAAAAAACCTTGATAAAATAGGATACGCGTTTCTTGCAAGAGACCACACCCACAAGCACAAAAAATCTATGCAAAGTTGCAGGAATTGTCTCGGTAGATGAAGGCAGCAGGGTATATGACATATTCAAGATATGTGCGGAATGATGTGGAGGAGGAGAAATAATTTCTCGTCCACCACCATATTGAGAAGCTGGAAATTGCATTTGGGTTGTTAAACACGTTCCCTCAAACAACCCGTAGAGATGCCAAGAACCTTCGATTATGTGATGACTGTCACGTTGCAATCAAATTTCTCTCCAGGATATTTGGAGGAGAAACTGTTGTGAGCGATACAAACAGGTTCCATTATTTCAAAAGTGGAGGCTACTCTTGTGGAGATTATTGCTGAAGCTAAGTGAATAAAGCTATAAACACAGGCTTGTACCTGTAACAAGGTGCATTGCTGTGGGTTTTCTTTGTTAGGAAGGAGTCAGTTTTTTCTATTTTCTTTTTTAGTTCCAGAGCTAGATAACTTGATCGAATTGTGTGTATAGTATTGATCACTCCCTACATATACTGACGAGGTATATGTTAAACCCCTGTTTTATCCAAAGGGTTGATATCGAGTGGTTAAAGTGCTGGTTCCTCATTGTGGAAAGCCAAGTTCAAATCCCCAAAATGTCATCGAAGGTGGAATTCTAAATGATGATTATTGGTCTTACATGGTTTGGCTTCTAGTAGTAATTTCCAAGTTGTTGCTAAGGAGCTAAGTATTGTACTGCTTGTAAGGAGCCAAGTATTTGTACCAGTTGGTTCAGATGCTTGTTTGAGCTTTATTTGTAGACTATCAGATCATATCATTTTTAAAAAAATTCCTATTCTACAATGCCATGGCGTAGTCACGATATTTACTATTTTCGGGAAGATTGTACATCTCTGGAATGAAAAGCCGGAGGAGACCAACTAATGGTAACGTAGAAGGAATGGCTGAAGGAAACATAAAGTATCTCAATCAGCATGAAATGTGATGGAAGGGCTTACAAACAATCCAATAATTAGATGTTTGGGATGCCGCTTTATAGGCCCATTGCATATGTTAATATATGGAGGGTGTTGACGTTAAAGATTTACCATCCATTCTTACCCTACAGATCACGAATTACTTGATTGTTTCATTGAAATATATTCTATGTATTCTAACCATTTCAAATCTCCCTTGCAAAGATTTCAGTTCTGCATTCACCTCAACCATTCTCTCCTTGTTCATCTCAGCTTCCTCCTTCATTCTTGGCTTCACCTCAGCCTACACCTCAGCCTCCGTAATTGCTTCAGCTCTAGTGTGAATCTTATCATATTTCAGCAGTTGCTCCACCACAACTGGCACATTACCTTTATAAGTTGGGTCAGTGTGAAGACCTGATCTTCTACTATAGTCAACGCTTTCTTCCATTACATTATTAGCTAGTTAGTTAGAACCCAACATTGCTTTGATCATTGTGAATGCCTCAGAGGAAGAGCAAGGAAAAACAGTATCAGTTGCAGGTTAGAAATCTCCTCTGCAAAAGAGTTTTCTCACTTCATCTCACTTCTGGTACCTCTTTAATGTAACAAAAGAGAGAGCTGATTGATGAAAAATGAATTGAAGGGGAGAGGAAGGGAGGCCTTGTAAAGACAGGTAATATCCGATTTGAGATCTTCCCACATGGCAGAACATTAATCATTCCAATGGGATGGCAATCACATTGAATTTCACCATATGTCATTGCTTCTGAAGTACAGATTTCATGATTAAGATAGGCCAAGGGGAAAATACATCACCTCAATTAATAATAGAAGACAAATTTCTTGTTGAGCTCTTGATGCTGATGAATTTTTAGTCTATTTGAATTGTTTGCAGGTTGCATGTAAATCCTCTCCTTACTCACGTCATATTTGTGTAAAGTTTCCCTTTAAAAACATTCCTCATGAACAAAAGTGAAGTTTTCTTTGCTGTTTCAGGTTCATATCTTTTTTTTTCTAGTGATGAAGATTTTGGTTATGATATGTACGTTGGTATCTCTTATTGTAAGATTAGCACTGTTTTATGGTTGGAGTGCAGGGCATGCTACATTTTATGATGAAAGTGATAAAAATGAAAGGAGGGGAAGGGAGGAGAGGCAGAGCGAACAGGGGGCAGGGGAAGAGAGGTCTTGTAAAGGCATTTAATATCAGATCTGATATCTCCTGCCTACAAGGCATGGAAATCACTTTGAAATCCACTATACATCATTGGTTCTATAGATTTCATGATTAAGACAGGTGGAGGGGAAAATACATGAGCCACCACAATTAGTAATTAATAAGAAATTTCCTATTGATCTATTGATGCTGATAAATTTCTAGTCTATTTTAATTGTTTGCAGGTTGCATGTAGGGACTCTCCTTACGTCATATTTGTGTATAGTTGCCCTTTAAAAAACATTCCTCATGAACAATTTTGTGAAAGGTGAAGTTTTCTTTGCTGTTTTAGGTTCATATTTTTTTCTTTCTTTCTAGTGATGAAGATTATGATTATGATATGTACGTTGGTATCTCTTATTGTAAGAGTAGCACTATTTCATGGTTGGAGTGTGCAGGGCATGCTACATTTTATGATGAAATGATGAAAGTGATAAAAATGAAATGGAGGGGGCGGGGAAAGAGAGGCCTTGTAAAGGTATTTAATATCAGATCCGATATCTATTGCCTTCAAGGCACATTAATCATTCCAATGGGATGGCAATCACTTTGAAATCCACTATACATCAATGCTTTTATAGATTTCATGATTAAGATGTGGAGGGGAAAATACATGAGCCACCTCAATTAGTAATTAATAAGAAATTTCCTGTTAAACTATTAATGCTGATGAATTTTTAGTCTATTTTAATTGTGTGCAGGTTCATGTAGGGACTTTCCTCACTCCTGTCTTCTTTGTATAAAGTTTCCATTTGAAAACATTCCTCATTAGAAATACTGTGAAAAAAAGTTCTCTTTGCTGTTTCTGCTTTATATATTTTTTTATTTTTCTAGTGATGAGCATTTTGAGTTATGATTTTCACTTGGAATCTGTTGATATGAGTGGCATAACCCTATTGGAATTTCTTTCAACCTTAGTACACCCTCTCTTTCTTCAGCTTGATTCATCTACAGACTTTGTTACTATTTATGATCCAAAGCAACTAGTAATGGGTGAGAGCTTGAGACTCAATGTTTTTCATCAACCCATACCCTACATATCATGAATTGCTTGATCATCTCATTTAAATTTATTTTAAATTTTTAATCATTTCAAATCTCCCTTGCAGACATTTGGGTTCTTCCTACCATAGCCTCCGTAATTGCTTCAGCTCTAGTAGGAATCTTATCAGATTTCGGTACTTGCTTCACCACCCATTGGAAAATTACCTTTGTAATAAGTTAGGTCAGTTTGAAGACTGATCTTCTACTATAGTCAGGACTTTCTTCTTTTCCATTATTAGCCAGGTAGTTAGAACCCAACTTTGTTCTGATCATTGTGAATGTTGGAGGAAATGCAAGGAAACCTGGAAAAACAGTTTCATGTACATTTAAGAAACCTCCTCTGCAAAGTAGTTTTCTCTCTTCTTCGTCATCTCACTTCTGATCTCACTAATGCAACAGAAGACAGAGCTGATGGATGAAAAGTGGAATGGAGGGGGTAGGAAGATAGGCCTTGTAAAGGCCGGTAATATCAGATCTAATATCTCTTGCCTACAAGGCACATTAATCATTCCAATGGGATGCCAATCACTTTGAAATCCACCATGTCATCACGTCCAAAGTCTAGATTTCATGATTATCATAGGTGGAGGGGAAGTTACATAAGCCATCTCAGTTGATGATAAACGAGGAATTTCTTGTTGGGCTGTTGATGCCGATGAATTTTTAGTATATTTTAATTATTTGCAGGTTGCATGTAGGGATTTTCCTCATCCATGCCTTTTTTGTGTAAAATCTCTATTTAAAAAACATTCCTTATGAGAAATACTGTGAAAAGGTTAGTTTTCTTTGCTCTTTCAGCTTTGTGTCTTTTTTTATTTTGATGGTGATATGTACATTAGTATCTCTTATTGTAAGAGCAGTACTAGTTCATGGTTGGACTGCAGGGAATGGTATATTTTATGGTGGGAAAATGCCTCTGGAACCCTGGCCCACCGGTCAATTTCCATTCAACTCCTATAAAGTAAAAAATCATGGTAGAGTCAGTCTCAGGGTCACATTGTAGTTGTTTAAATACCATTGTGATACTCACAATCTGTTAATATACGAGTGGCTTATCTCTATGTGGAATTTCTTTCTACCTTAGTACACCCTCTCTTTCTCTCTTCAGCTTGATTTATCCATAGATTGTGTTACTAGTTATGATCGAAAAGAACTAGTAATAGGTAAGAGCTTGAGACTTTCAAGATTTAAACATCCACCCTTAGCCTACGGATCACAAATTACATGATTGTCTCATTGAAATGCATTCTAAGTCTAACCATTTCAAATCTCCCTTGCAAAGACTTCCGTTCTGCCTTCACCTCAACCATTTTTTTCTTGTTCATCTCAGCTTCCCCCATCATTCTTGGCTTCTCTTAAGCCTCCGTAATTTTTTCAGCTCTAATGTGAATCTATTCAGATTTCAGCAGTTGCTCCACCACCTACTGGAAATTACCTTTATAATAATTTGGGCCAGTTTGAAGACCAGATCTTTCTTCGTTTCCATTATTAGCCAGTTAGTTAGGACCCAACATTATTTTGATCACTTTGAATGTCTCAGAGGTAGAGAGAGCAAGACAAAACAGTTTCAGGTGCAGATCAAAAACTTTCTCTTCAAAGTAGTTTTCTCACTTCTCCATTATCTCACTTCTGGTCTCCTTAATGCAACAGAAGATAGAGATGATAGATGAAAAATGAACTGGAGTGGGGAGGAAGAGTGGCCTTGTAAAGGCAGATAATCAGATCTGGTATCGCCTGCCTATAAAGCACACTAATCATTACAAATAAGTGGTAATCGCTTTGAAGTCCACCATGCCATTGCTTCCAAAGTACAGATTTCATGATTAAGATAAGCCAAGAGGAAAATACATTAGCTACCTATATTATAATACACGAGGAATATCTTGTTGAGCTC
Organism: Sequoia sempervirens; assembly: GCA_007258455.2. Classification (NCBI taxonomy): domain Eukaryota; kingdom Viridiplantae; phylum Streptophyta; class Pinopsida; order Cupressales; family Cupressaceae; genus Sequoia; species Sequoia sempervirens. The sequence goes on along the minus strand of VDFB02281492.1, from coordinate 317,286,144 downwards.
TTGATGCTGATGAATTTCTAGTCTATTTTAATTGTTTGCAGGTTACATGTAGGGACTTTCCTCACCCACGTCATCTTTGAATAATTTTTCTGTTTAAAAACATTCCTCATGAGAAATATTGTGAAAAGGTAAGTTTTCTTTGCTGTTTTAGGTTTGTCTTTTTTATTTTTTCTAGTGATGAATTTTTGTATGGTGATATGTACATTGGTATCTCTTATTGTAAGAGCAGTACTAGTCCATGGTTGGACTGCAGGGCATGCTACATTTTATGGTGGGATGGATGCCTTTGGAGTAAAAACTCTCAATAGACTTTCCCAGTCTACATCACAAAGTGCACCTCAATAGGGTCACTTGGGCACTATAACAAAAGGTGAATCTCAATAATTCGTCAAAGGCACTAGACCACAAAAAGATTCTCCATATGGTGTTGTGGTCACTGAACCACAAAGTGGACCTCAACATGACATTACAAGCACTAGACCAGAAAGTTGACTTAACTTGGTGTTGTTGGACCTCAACATGGAATGCATGCACAGTTGACCACAAATAAGAAACCAATCCAAATGTGGTCTCCAACATGGGTTTTCCAAAACTCCACTAAAATGGTCTTTAAAATGATGTGACTTCTGCTAGAGACCAAAACTAATCTTAACTACGAGGGATGAAGTTGTTTTGCCAAAGATACTCCTTCACAAAGATCCTTTTGGACATTTTGATTGAGAAATTGATGCTCACAATTTTGGTTATGAGATTTATCTTCTTACAAGTGCACCACTTTTGAATCTTTAACTACAAATGCCTCCACTTCATCAAATTCATATGCATTCAACATCTTGCCCTCAACTTCTATGTTTGGCATGCATCCTACTAACACTTCATCTTCCGCTCTTACTTTTTCTCTCTTGCTTGGCACATCTCCACTAGTTCTGCTAAGTGCATCACATTGTATTGTGGAAGCATTCAATTCCAAGACAATTCCAATGGTTGTTCCACTCAGTGTGTCACACTAGATCGTGGAAGCACTCAACTTCAAGACAATTCCAATGGTTGTTTTGCCAAGTGCATTGTAATGCACTCCAAATACACTCTATTAACTTCAACACAACCTTAATGGATCTTGGTTCTTGTGGTTGAGTATGCAAATGTTTTGCATGAATATTCAAACTGATATCCACCAATTGTCCTTCCTTAATGACTTCTTGTCATTTCTTGGGCATCATGCATGGCAAGTTCTTATAGTGGTATGATATATTTAGAATTTAACCCCAATCTCTTGTTGCTTCAAGTGGAGGCTTCCTTAACAAAGCATTTGATGTAACCTTCTTGCACATAGAAGTGCTTCTTTATGGCACGAGAGTTTCATTGTCACTTGACTTCACGTGTGTTTCCCTCTCTTCTATAGGTGTTTCTCTCTTGCTTCATGGCTTTCCAGGTACAAAAACATATGCAACTCTACTACTGAATTACTTGTAGGATTGAAATTTAAAGTTTTTTCACACTTGTTGACTTGTACATCTTGAGAAAATGAATTAATAAAGGAGAATTTGGGTATGTGCAGGATCATCATGGAAAAAACAGGCCCTTAAGTGGCGAAAAATTCAGAAAAATCAGAGTTAGGCAACTTGATGTAAAAATTTGAATAAGTTATCTATATTATTTCAAAAATATGTAAGAATAGAATCTGTAGCAAATTGAATGTAGTTTCCAAACTACTAAGTTTATTTTTAAAAAAAATCTATTTGGTGAAAAATTGAAATTTCAATGTAGTAATACTTAAATTTTAGAGAAAAAGTAAGAAGTAGGTGTCTGTCTGACCACCCTAACCACAATAAAATGATAAAAAAAATTATAAGATTTTAGATATAAGTAGATGACTCATGTCCAGATGTGATGCATATTTTTTTAAAAAAAATTCCAAGTAAATAAGTAATTATGAATTTTTTATTACAACTTTTAAAAAATATAAAAACTTGTATGTCTGACCACCTTAACTTGGTCAAAATTTCATGAAATTCATTTTTTTAATCATATAGTATGCAAAGTATAGAATGTGACACATGTTTCAGATTCAAAAAATGTGATACCATTTAAAAGTTATAGACGTTTTTCAATCAACCTATCAATCAAGACTTTAGTCATAATTCAAATAGAAAATGAATAATAATTATTTATTAAATTAAAAAAAAACATAATTTATATTGGTGGAAAGTTGAGAATCTCCTTTAAAAACTCTTTTCGTTTCATCAATTTTGAGTATAAAAAAAGTCGTCAGCCACATACCCTACACATATCGATCATATCACCACTGTTTGGTCCATCATGATCCTGCACATATCCATTTAATTTATTTTATTTTCTTACACCATTGTAATAATTATTAACACTAATAATCCTTTTTACTATTGTTAATAACCTTCAATGGATGTTTTGGGTGGTTGGATAGTTGTGTTTCTTAATTGACAATTCCTCTTCCAATCAATTATACGATCACTCATTGCTCTTCATGATTCTAATTCATCCCCCTTTTTTTGTGCATTTCCATGGCCACTCCATCAAATGCATCACACTACACTCTTGCATACCCTTTTAGTGTACTACAACTCTAATGGTTGCTTACCTAAGAGCATCACATTACGCTTTTTCAACACCCTTAGGTGTAATTCAACTCCACCAAATTCATCACATTATACTACCGCAACATTGGACTTGGGTGTTTGAAGATGTCTTTGATCCCTTTTGAATCTTTCACTAGCCCTTTATATATTCATTTCCCCAAAAGGACAATCTTTCACTAAGTCATTTTCACTTCTCTATCTATATTCTTAAATGCACTCAACCTGATAGGGGATTTCACTTTTATTGGATCATCTTTCTGTGCTATAGGCTCCTTCATCTTTCATCCCATCTCTAACTTTTGAGCTTCATGTAGGAGCTCATTTGTTGAGGCTAAAACCAACTCACCAATCTCTCATTTTCTCTCTCATGGGAAGCTACTCAAACTTCTTTCCTTCCCTTGAATAATTTAAGGGTTATTTTTATCGATATGCACAACACTTTTATCATCTTGCCAAAATCTACAAAACAAGCACATGTTCACATTCATGTTAGTATACTGCACATTACTTCTTGGTAATTTATAATTTGGAATTATCTTTTGCACCACTCGGTCACCATTTCTTTAAGCCTACCATGACATATCCTTTATCTTTTCCTTCAAGAATTCTCTGCAACATTTAATTTCCTCCTTTCCTATGCTCAACTATAGCCATTTCCTTCTCTTATGGTTTATCTTTTGCTTGAGCTTCTTGAGCTCTCAACTCTCCTCTTCCATATTCAATGGCCAAACATGCCATATCTGAAGAGAACTTCCTTGAATCTATTGTTATGATCTCTACTTTAATAATTAGAAATATAATGACAAATGTAGAAACAAAGACATAATGAACACCAATAAAAATATTTAGTTTTTTATTCATCAACAAGAAGACATTTTTTATACATGTAACAGATCCAACAACCTTCCTATAATCATCTTAAATAGATTGGCAATTAATCTTAGCTATTTGACACCAAAGTGGACTAAAGACAACAAAATGATTTTAATAGATTACAACTTGGACACTTCTACAAGTTTATGTTGGAGTGTTATATTCCAACATTCCCTCTTAACACTACGCCATCAAACTAATTAACAACATGGGTATGTGCAGAATCATCATGGAAAAAATAGGCCTTTAAGTGGCAATGAAAATTCAGAAAAATCAGAGTTAAACAACTTGATGTAAAAATTTGAACAAGTTATCTATATTATTTCAAAAATATGTAAGAATAGAATCTGTGGCAAATTGAATGTAGTTTCTAAACTACTAGATTTTTATTTTTAAAAATCTATTTGGTGAAAATTTGAAATTTCAATGTAGTACTACTTAAATTTTAAGGAAAAAAAAAGTAGGTGTCTGTCTGACCACCCTAACCACAATAAAATGATAAAAAAAATAAAGATTTTAGATATAAGTAGAGGACTCATGTCCGGATGTGATGCATATTTTTTTGTAATTTTTTCCAAGTAAATAATTAATTATGATTTTTTATTACAACTTTTTAAAAATATAAAAACTCGTATATCTGACCACCTTAACTTAGTCAAAATTTCATGAAATTCATTTTTTTTTAATCCTATAGTATGCAAAGCATTTGCATAAAATGTGACGCATGTTTTGGATTAAAAAATGTGATATTGTTTGAAAGTTATAGATGTTTTTCAATCAACCTATCAATCGGGACTCTAGTCATAATTCTAATAGAAAATGAATAATAATTATTTATTAAATTCAAAATAAAGTATAATTTATATTGGTGGAAAGCTGAGAAGCTCATTTACAAACCCTTTTCGTTTCATCAATTTTGGGTAAAAAAAAGTCATCGGCCACATGGGCAAAGTCTGGAAAAGCAAGGTAAGCTATTAAACACATTTTTTGTGTTGACTTCTTAGGATTGGCAGGTCTGAACCAAATTCCAAAGCAAGTTGAAGGCTAATCCCTAGGCATTAAATTTTGTGTTAGAGATATTGGATATTCGATTCAATCAGATGAATCAGATATCTGATATTTTTTAGATATGAGTTTACAAAATGTTATACAATTTATAATATATGATTTAAAAAATGCAATAAAGTTTATAATTTAATATATATTATACAATATAGTTTATAATGTAATATATAATATACAATTTATGATAATCTCTTACCAAATTATGTAGTCAATATATAATATATTATATTATTATGTATAATATTTAAATATTATTTCAATATTTTAGTTAATGTATCAATATATATATATATATATATTACTAATAAATAAAATATTTAAATATTATCTTTTTCCCTCTCTCTCCCTCTCTCCCTCTCCCAAGTCTCTCACTCAATCACTCCTATCTCTC
>VDFB02281492.1:317197311-317279980 GCA_007258455.2 Sequoia sempervirens | reverse complement strand
CTCTTCCCCTCTTACCCTCTCCTCCCCCCTCCTAATTCTTTTTCTCCCCCTCTTTCTATATATATCTCTCTCCCTTCCCCCCTCTCTCTCTCCCCCTTTTCCTCTATCCCTTCCCCCTCCTAATTCTCTCTCCCCCTCTCTATCTCTCTGTCTCTTTCTCTCCCTCCTCTCTCTCTCCCCCTTTCCCTCTACCCTCTACTCTCTCTCTCTCTCTCTTGCCCATCCCCACCTCCTAATTACTCTTAGGTCTATGTGTGCACAAATCAGATATCTTATTCAAATCAAATATCTGATTTGAATTGGATATCCGATTTGTAGAACTTAAATTCTGCCGTTACGAAACATTTTAAAATGTTTTTCAAATCAGATATCAAATTTTATTCGATATCGGATTTGTGGGCCATAGAAAAACCCCATGTGGGTTGTTTTGTACATCCCAATGGACCCTACATTTTGTTTACAAGCTTTGCAAGCAACAAACGCATGATTTTAGATAGGAAGAGACAAAGATCAATTTTTTGGAGCATCTTCTACTCAAATTTGTCATAAGTAATGATTTTTTAGCATATTTTATGAGGTATAATGGGGAGCAGCAGTCATTGGAAGAAAAAACGTAAGAGAAAGCTTACAAACTAACAAATTGAAGCATATAGACAAAGAGATAGAGAAGGTCATAGGAATAAACGACAAGGTATGTTAAATATTGGTGAACTTGAGCCCTATGGTCTTTCAAGTGAAGAGGAAATTGAATATGTTCAAGGTGAAAATGTTGGAATTGAAGATGTTGAACATGATATTCAAATTGGGAATGAAATTATTGAAATTGATAATGAAAATGTTCAAGGTGAAAATGTTGGAATTGAAGATGTTGAACATGATATTGAAATTGGGAATGAAATTATTGAAATTGATATTGAAAATGTTTGAGGTGAAAATGTTTAAATTGAAGATGTTGAACATAATATTGAACCAAGTGTAAATTATGTTTAACCATATTACATGAGAAATGAAGAACCTTGTGTGGAAGAAAGACATATTCCAAATTCAAGACCTTTAAGAACCCCTAAATGGTTACTTGAAATTGATGATAACATTATAAACAATTTTGAAGGAAATAGGTCAACATGAACCATTCAGTTGTGGGCTACAAGACTTTTCAACTAATATTCTAGTGATAAGACATTGACCGAGCAATGACAACTCTTTGTACAATTGCTAAAGATGCAAAAGATGAGACCTTTGCTAGCCAAATTGAAGATTTGTGTGAACAAGAAGACCAAAAAAATTTATATTATTGTCAAAAATATTTTTAATGCTCTCAAGTCTATTGGAAAAAATAGCAAGGAAAAAGATAAGAGAGCTGCTCAGAGGGTCATTACAACCGCCCTAGTAATCCATCAATTGAAAAAGACTCACTTTATGAGACATACTTGTATTGATTTTGACATAAATCGTAAAACTTTGGATAGAGCATTTGCAAGAAGAGAAAGAATAGATGATTCTCTTCAAAATGATACATGGAATTTTTCCAGGAGGCTTCCACGTGTTGATAAGAAGCTAACTGATAATGTAAAGCAGGTAATTCAACAATTTTGGCATGATAACTCTAGAGTATCACCCAATGCAAAGGATGTTTTAAAGTTAAGAATTGGCAATTGAGACCATACACCGCATCTTAAACATTTCTTGGAATCAAGCCAAACAATGTTGTTCAAAATTTTTATTGAAACACATCCAAATATGGAAATCTCACAAAGGAATTTTGAAGGTTTGAAGCCATTTTATTGTGTGCCTCTTAAAATTCGTAATACTTGTTGCAAATACCATGTGGAGTTTTTAATGTACCATGAACTATTATGCTATATTTGTTCTACTCTGCATACTATTGAAATGTTGTAGGGGTGTGGTGCAATGCATCTTTCGAAATCATCAAGGGACTTGCTAGATCTATTTTTATATTCTAGAGATGATGGTTGTTTTTTCTATAGAAATGATTGTTTAAATGTGAGGTGCTCACTATGTGGTGGCTTGTCAAAGTTTGTTCAATGTTTTCATGAGGGTTTCAAACATGAATTTGGAAAGAAGCTTGTTGAGAAAAAGAGATATATGAGATAGTCAAATATACTTTGCAGAGTGGAAGTGAAGGTTCTAGATGTGAGTTGGTTACAAAAGAATGCAGTGTTACTGATTTTATTTCAAATTTTAAGGATAATATTTTCTACAAGTATGCAAGGCATATCCATAGGTATCAGTTGTTGGATCAACAATTCAGGATGTGTAAGGACTCTTTTCCAATTGGCACTATTATATAAGTGGCTGATTTTGCAGAAAACTACACATTGCAACCAAAAAATTAGGTACAATATCAATATTACAATTCCATTCAGATTGCTATTTTTGTCCACAACATTTAGACATGCATCTAATAGTACAGAGGAGGATTGAAATTTAATCAGAGAGTATCATTTTTATATGAGTGATGATAGATCTCACTCGTTTGAGTATGTCCAACATTGTTTGGAGAATTTTTTTGAGTTCTTGCAAGAGCATGATATAGCACTAGGTCGACATCTCATTTGGTCAGATAACTACACAGGTCAATTCAAGAATGCTCGTATGTTTTATTGGTTGAGTAGAATGCATGTAGAGAGGGGTGTACCTCATATTTGGAGTTTTTTTGAAGTTGGGCATGGGAAAGGGGAGCATGATGGAGCAAGTGCATGTGTAAAGAGAGCTCTAGTTAAGGAGCAATTAAAGATTTTAGGAGCAAAATTTAGTGATGCATGTTCTAGATTATTGATTGGTGTAGTTAAACATTGTCATAGGGAGGGACACTTGATTCAATAGTACGTAGATTCTTTTGGTTGGTTGAGGAGGGTACAGTGCGAGGAAGATTGGATTGTCATACAATCAAATATTCTTCAAAGATGCATTCATTTCGAAGCTCAGATGCAAGCACATGGACCAGTTGGACACGAGAGTTGGCTTGTTTTTGTCAGAGTTGTAATAAGTGCGAGTGGGATCAATGCGATTCAAGTGAGTGGGTGGATACATGGGTTCCACAGTATCTAACCCCCTTATCTCAAACAATATCCATGACAAATGACACAATGGAAAATTCAGTTGATTACGACCATCTTTCAAATCTACTACAACTAGGACATGTTTTGCAGTTGTTGCACCGTAGGGGAATGAAGAGAGATCAAACTATTGGTTGACTCAATGTGTGCGGGTAAAGCATAAGCTAACACAACCAATGCAAAATGATGATGGGTTTGTGTATCCTACAAGTTCAATTGTGATTGAAGGAACTTGGTTTCGAACATACATGATTAGAAAGAATGGCATACCTGCATTTGAAGACTATGAGAAATGCAAAACCATTCTCATGTATTCATACCTTGTTATAGCAACAAATGTTAAGTTGTTGAAGCATCATTCCAAACCAAAGAAAAAACAACTATGGACACTTAGTAATGTTGATCATGAAGCAATATTGGATACTCTTAAGAAAATAGATGACCTTTCAGGCACACTTGAATAACATATTCAAGAATGGAAGGTATAATGCTTAGGTTCATTATGCTTAAGTTCATTAGTGTTCTTTATTTAATACTGATATTTTGTATACTATTGCAATGCAGGTGTCTTTAATAGTGATATTTTGTATGTACTTTTGCAATATTTCTAGCATGATTGATCATGGACCTTATGCAACAATACCAACTCTGATCCTTTCGAAGAGGTATGCAACAGATTACAATAATATAGATTGGTTATTCTAAGTATTTTTTATAGTTTGCATTACCATCTCATCATCAATTAAGTCATTTAGAATAATATAGATTGGTTATTCTAAGCATATTTTATAGTTTTCATTACCAATTCATCATCATTCAGGTTGTTTAGATTAATATAGATTTGTTAGTCTAAGCATAATTTCTATTGTGGCAATATAGATTTATCATTTGACAACTTTTGCGATATCCCTGGCACGATTGATCATGGACTTGCTGCAACAATAGCCAACTCTGATCCTTTGAAAGAGGTATGCGACAAATTACAATAATATAGATTGGTTATTCTAAGCATCTTTTATAGTTTGCATTACCATCTCATCATCAATTAGGTCATTTAGAATAATATAGATTGGTTATTCTAAGCATCTTTTATAGTTTGCATTACCAATTCATCATCATTCAAGTTGTTTAGATTAATATAGATTTGTTAGTCTAAGCATCTTTTCTATTGTGACAATATAGATTTATCATTTGACAACTTTTGTGATATTGCTAGCACGATTGATCCTGGATATGTTGCAACAATAGCCAACTCTGATCCTTTTAGAGAGGTATGAGACAAATTACAATAATATAAATTGGTTATTTTAAGCGTCTTTTATAGTTTGCATTACCATCTCATCATCAATTAGGTCATTTAGAATAATATAGATTGGTTATTCTAAGCATCTTTTATAGTTTTCATTACCAATTTATCATCATTTAGGTTGTCTAGATTAATATAGATTTGTTAGTCTAAGCATCTTTTCTATTGTGACAATATAGATTTCTCATTTGACAAATTTTGCAATATTCTTGGCACGATTGATCATGGACCTGCTGCAACAATAGCTAGCTCTGATCCTTTCGAAGAGGTATGCAACAAATTAAAATAATATAGATTTGTTATTCTAAGTGTCTTTTATTCTAAGAATCTTTTCTATTGTATGTAGTTTAACTGCTACCTTGATGGTTTGTACAGGTGCTTGTCACTCCAAAATGTCAACATGCTACTCTTGTGGAAGACTGTGCAATGAATGCCTCCAATAGGAAAATTTTGTAAAATTTTCCTATTTTCAAATGTGAAACAATGTAAAAAGGTCATAACTGTGTATGGGAATAATCTATATCCAGTGATGTTTTTTGAAATATAGGTCAAATGTCTGGCATTGTATAAAGGGTATGTTTAAAATGTAAAGGGGTCTGTATTTTGGAAACTCATAGGTTGAAATAGTCATACATGTGTATGCTTTGTTATTGTTATTGAGACAATTTTGTAAGAGTTTTTTGTACTTAATCGAGCTACAACCGAAAGTTTTCTTCTTGGTTCTTTCCTATCAGTATGCTCGTTTGAACTAGGTTTTGTAATATCTCCTATTTATATATAATAAATTACAGTGGCTTGCCATTTTTTCCCAAAAAAAATGTAAAATGGTCATGTGAAGGTCATTTCCAATGTAATTGAGTTTTCTGATGCAAGAGCTAGGTGGCTTTAAACAATGTTCACAATTGCAATTAAATATGATTCAAACTCTAATTTGATCCTCAAACCCAAACTTGGGTGCAACTTCACTAAAACATGGGTGGAGCACTCTTTTGTTGTCCAACACCCCAAAATAGGCTTATTTTACAAAGAGACTCATATTTAAACACTTCCCAAACTTGAAATTTTGATGGGGCAGCATTAAAAAAATTACCAAACTACCAAAACCATATTTTTTTTGGTGAGATACGCTTTTTAAAGCTCTATTTCAACAAACCCTCATTTTTAACAATTTTCATGATGTTTTTAAGGAAATCAATGTTTCCAACCTTGCCACACTCTATAAACTCATCAAACATGTCTATTAGGACTTGCACAAGCTTGATCCAACCTTAAATCTTGTTTCTCCCATGTTTCATTGACATTAGCATGTTGTAACCATCATTTTTCACCTAATTTCACTCATTTTTGCTATGCATGGAAACTCACCAGCTCAACTATAGACTTTTCCATCTCTTTAAACCCACATAGTCACCTTATACAATCCTAATAATACATACCATGGCCATACCATCGAGCTATAGACCGTACAATAAATGGTATGACCTTTTAGCACTTTGGACTCTTAAGGGAAATTGTTGGTCCAATGTAGCTTAGAGTGATTCAACATATTTGGGTGCAAAAGACGATCATCTCTAACATAAATATACCATTCTGGACATGTTGGAATAGTCTGTTTGGTCGTACGAGTTGTAGAATGAAATATACACCACTTTGCAACTTTACACTACTTGCATTTGATAACTTTTCCCTCTGTAGACACCTAAATTTGGACACTTAATTTATCCAAATTTATCCTCTTTCATCTAAGCATCCCCTTATTTGCATTAATTAAGTAACATCACTATTATTTAATTAATATCTTTAATTTTGTCAAATCCCTAAGGTATCTAGTTAAATAATTAAATACCTTCCTCCTTTCCATCAAATGAATTAAATAAATATGACATTTATTTAATTCCTCATATGTCACATCCCTTTCTTAAGCCTAATTATTTTCCTAATCCCATCATTAGGGATGTGCACATTCCTAATTCTTGATTAGGATGTGTCACATCCTCCAACTTTTGCAAGTTGCCCTCTAATCTCTCTTAGCCACCTAACCCTCCTCTAATCCTTTATTAACTAGCCTAATCAACCTCTCAAGGAATTTTTAATTCCTTTTATCCTTCCAAGGAATATTAAATTTATTTTTCTCTTCCCCATGTGATCTTTGATTTGTCACATCAAGTCACATGTGAAATCTAACCCTCTTTTAATCTTCATTAATTAGTTTAATCAAGTACTTGCACAACCTTAATCACTTAATTGAGTCAACCCTATTAAATGTTTTCTCCTTTTGGAGAAGGCACTCCATTCTCTATGTGAATTTTTAATTCACATTTAATCCCCCAATGCATTTAAAGGAATTTTAAATTCCTTCTCTCATCCCCATGAAAATATTTGAGAATTTTTTAATTCCCCACATGTCCTCTCACCCACATGGGGACAAGTACCTCATTTATGAGGAGATCTTGTCCCAATCCCAAGGTACTGTGTACTCCCTCCATGTCATGTACTATCCTTCCACCTCATGTACACATCATCTTTTTCAAGCCACTTCACATGCCACATGTCAAGATGTGAGGGCTTGTGAGTTCTCAACTCACCTTAGCCCTACATCTTGATCTTGGTGGCTCAATATTGACCATCCATTTCCTTAGAGAATTCCAAAATCTCTATAAATACCCCCTCTTTTCTCTCATTTTTGGGAGAGATTATTGATAGTAGCCAAACTCTTGCAAAAAATTTCATTGAGCCATACTTAGCCATTTTTCATACTTTCATCCACTTTCATCTATTTTCCATCCACCTTATAGTTTGCATCTCTTGTCATCCAAGGAGCATACAATACCAAAGATCGAAGGGCCAACGAAAGGATCGATTCGAGACAAGGTAAAAGGTTGTGTTTTGTTGTCGTTATTTTGTATTGAATCCAACTAGGTCAATCTTGAGGTGTAGGGTGTTTTTAGTGTTATTTGCACTCTTTTGTTTGTTGTTTGTATTCTAACACTTAAATTCTCCCTATCACATTTCTGGCATGCCTGGTGGGACCCACAAACGGGTCTCTTGCTTTCACATTTGCTATTTTTTGACTTTTTGTAGGTATAGGTTACAGAGGGGCGGACCCGACCTATAGAGGGGCAGACTTGACCTTCCTAGGGCAGACCCGATCTACAGGGATGGACCTACCCTCCGCAAGCAGACCTGACCTTTCCCAGGGGTGGACCTACCCTCCACAATCTCCAGAAAGTGTTTTGGGCAAGTTCTTCACAGAAGGGCAGACCTGACCTGCAGACAGCCGGATTTTCCCTGCAAATAGCCAGACCTAACCTCCAGACAGCCGGATTTGTCCTCCAGATAGTCGGACCTAACCTCTACTCAACCGGATTTTCCCTAGACAGTTTTTTCGAGAAGGTAAAATTTCACTTTTTAGCAATCTTTTTGGCTGTTTTAAGGGTTTTTAACCCCTAATTTAGGTACATAGTTTAACTAGGGGTGTCAATTAACTTTGTTTGACATGCTTGTTGGTAAGCTATTTGACGTATCTAATCCCCTTGTGCCATTCGACGATCCTGGGTGATGAGAAATCATAGCTTACCAATTCTTTTGAGTCATCCTTTTTTATTTTTCTTAGCGGGACCTGCTTGGGGATTTCATCACCCTAAGGGACAATTCCAACCACGCATACTGGCGGGGTATATAAAGGGGGGAGAGCGAAAGCTGTACCTTAATCCAACCACATTGTAATTGGTGAAGCGTCGGGATGATGTGAAGAGTTGGTCTAAGCCTTTAAGGTTCCCGACTCACGCTTGTAATGGGTTGGTGTTCATGGTTTGAGCCTCACGTACCTGGTGTATATCGAAAATTCCCTAGTAACCATGTTCATCTTAGATTAGAGGACTTTGTTAGCCATACCCTCTCTACTAGACTTAGGTTTGTGTTGTTTGAATTGTCTTTTTTGTGCGAAATTAGTGATTGTCTAGTTCATTTCACTCAGCCATATCCTTTTTTTTGATGATTGTTGTGTTTTCAGTCATTTTCCTTAGTCTTTTTTTTCAAAAGTCAAGTTTAAACCTATAGACAGCTGGACCTGACCTCTGAACAGGCGAACTTGACCCTGAACCAGTCCTTTAGAGCCTATTTTAGCCATTTTTGACCAACTTTTGCTCCTTGGGCGGACCTGACCTTTGACCCACTCCTTTCAGGCCCATTTTGATAACTTTTGTTCCTTGGGTGGACCTATCCTTCACAGGGGCAGACCTGACCTTGAACCAGTCCTTTGGAGCCTATTTTGACAAAATTTTACCAACTTTTGCTCCTTGGGTGGACTTGACCCATCCAGGGGTGGACCTGACCTTTGACCCACCCCTTTCAGGCCTGTTTTGATAGAATTTGACCATCTTTTGTTCCTTGGGTAGACCTGTCCTTCACAGGGGCGGATTTGACCTATAAATCAATCCTTTTGGAGCCTATTTCAGTCATTTTGACCAACTTTTGCTCCATAGGCAGACCTGCCCTATAGAAAAGCGGACCTGACCTCTAGATAGCCATATATGCCCTACCACAGCTATATATGCCCTCCAGACAGCCATCTATGACCTTTTTCTAAACAACCATACCTGCCCTGACCTCTAGACAGCCATATATGACCTTTTTCCAGACAACCATATATGACCTTTTTCTGGACAACCATACCTGCCCTGACCTCTAGACAACCATATATGACCTTTTTCTAGACAACCATATATGACCTTTTTCTAGACAACCATACCTGCCCTGACCTCTAGACAACCATATATGACCTTTTCCCAGACAACCATATATGACATTTTTCTAGACAACCATATATGCCCTACCACAGCCATATATGACCTTTTTCCAGACAACCATATATGCCATGCCATTTGCACATTGTTTGCCCATTTTCCTCCATTCAAGTGCCAATCTTCTTGATTTTTCGTGCTCTTTCCAATGACATATACCACTTCATACTTTCAAGAAGTTTCCCGGGGCCCCTTTTCCTTCCCCATCCACCTTCTCAAGGGGGGCATACCCTGCCATTCTCTTTCAATCTTCCATCATAAACCTTCCCTTGTGAGACTGGGGCATCCCCTCTATACAACCATATATGCCCTCCTTCGGAGCCATACCCGCCCTCCTCCGGAGCCATACATTCCCTCCCCAACAATCCTGATCAATCATTTACTCATTCTAAGTAATCTTTCATCTATTCCAAACCTTCATCTTCTTGTTTCAAGAATCATTCATCCATTGTGAGTAGTCATTTACTCATTTTGAGTAGTCATTCATCTATTCCGGTCAATCATTTACTCATTTTGATTATTCATTCATCCATTTTTATCATCCTTTCCCCATCCAAATCCCCTGAACTTCGGGTTACTATCTAAATTGACCAAAGTATCTGATCTGATTGTCATCATCAAAATCTACTTAGGATTGTCATCTATCCTAAGTTAATCATCATCGTCGGCCCAATCAATCCATTTTCAATCTCAAAGTGGATTTGGTCCCGCAAGCATACATTTATCCTTTAACCCGATCAATCAGCATCCTAAGTCACCTAGGATAATCTTTGAACGGGGTTTACAATCCCTCTCGTCATCCTATTTGATCCATCAGTCAATCTTATCAATCAATCGATCAATCCAATCCAATCCAATCACATCCTTATCCAATCACCTTCGACCCAATCAATCTACTTCCATCTCGAAGCAGATTCGGTGTTGATCATCTGAATCAATCCCATCACATCATCCAATCATCCTAATCTGAGCTTTAATCCAATCTTGATATGAGCTTACCCTAAATCCTGATTTGAGCTTTAGTCCATTCCCATCCAAAATCTTTGATCCATCCTCTTTATCCTTTCATCATCATGAATTCTTATCCTCCATCAATAGTGGTCAAGGGAAACCCTAATTAAGTCGACAATGATAACGAAAGTATTATCGATCAAGAAGAATGTGACATAGATTCCCTTGACACTATCATTGCTAGTAAGTTTTCTCCACCCGCTTTCCAAAATACAAGTATCCTTTCGAGTTATCTTGTTATGTATT
Organism: Sequoia sempervirens; assembly: GCA_007258455.2. Classification (NCBI taxonomy): domain Eukaryota; kingdom Viridiplantae; phylum Streptophyta; class Pinopsida; order Cupressales; family Cupressaceae; genus Sequoia; species Sequoia sempervirens. Next base: position 317,269,535 of record VDFB02281492.1, on the reverse strand, counting down.
CATCCATGCCTAATCATGCTCCCTATGCTACCTGTGACAAGGGATACCCATCATATCCTTCATCTACATCATCCTCTTAACCTAGTCTACCATCACAATACCCCTATCCTAATCCCCCGTCCACATCCTCCTATCTCAATCCTTCATCCGCATATACCCACTACCCCAATATTCCATACCAATCTGCTCACCCTAATCCTACATTCGCACCTTCCTATTCTAATTCAACATCCACACCAACCTATCCTTATCCTAATCCGACATCCATAGTTCCCTATCTCCATCTGCCACCTCAATATTCCCATCCTAATCCACCATCCCCATACCCTCACTACAATCCACCACCCGCATCCTCGTGTCCTAATTCACCATGCCAATACCCCTATCTTAACCCTTCACCTAATCCCCCATCTATTCCCAGTCTTGCATCCAATCCCATTCCCCTATCTAATCCTAGTCCACCAATCTCTAGTCCTAATCCCCCACCAACCCATAATCCTTCATCCAATCCTACCTTGCCATCCAAACCTAGAGTATGCAAGTTCCTCACTCTAGAAATTCTCCAAGGATTTATAACAAAGAAGACATCTCCCACTCCACACCTTGAAGTCATGGAATCATGCCATCCCAACCCATCATCCACGGTCATTAGTGACGAGACCCTTCTCCACCCAACACCTATCATTGATGATACCACCCTTAGCACCACTCAAACCGTCTAAACCATCACATCCTCTGAATCCACTGAGCCACCATCTCCTACCATCACATCTATCGAATCCATTGAACACCCTCCTCCTACTCCAAGAGCTGGCAAACCCATCAATGACACCCAAATATGATCCACCTCTTCCACTCCTAGTGTCACTTCCCATGAATGTTTTGAATCTTCCATCCCTCCATCTCCCCACTTCAAGAGTCCCACCTAGACTCCATTATCATGCCTCCTGCACACAATGAGTCATGCCAAGAGCCTAATCCAAAGCATACCAACATATCCCCTTCTCCAGATCAATATCCTACCATCCCATCTAGTCCACCTCAAGATCACAGTCCCCCATCCAGTCCATTCCATGATCCCCTTGTCATTCAAGATTCCACCACTCCATCTCCATCTCCATCGCATGAGCCCATTACCACAAATCCAGATCCTATCATATCCCCTAATCCCTCTCCTGATACTACCCATCCAAATGTTGCTATCCCATCATCTCCCTCTCATGATCCCCCATCATCACCTAAAACTGGTATCCCTACATCGCTTGCATATCCCCTTGGTACTCTCACATTCTTCCATGGTGGCCTCCTTGCAGAAGAAAAGCATAGTGTATTTACCACCCATCATCCTCCACCTAATAATGGACTCGCATCATGTTTTTAGAATAACACAAATCCTATCATGGATCGTATGCTCAAGAAAATGAACTATCAAGGAAAAGGTCTAGGCCTTCATGAGCAAGGTATTTTAGAGCCCATCCAAGTCAAAGAATAAATCTGCATGCAAGGTCTTGGACCTATTTCCCAAAACTCACAATCTAAAGATGTTGGTACAATGTCTAGACATCCTCCACGAGCCTTTTCCAAAAGACATGTTGGCTCTTCCCATCGCTCCACTAGATCATATGTTGCCATCCCTCCTCCTCTATCATATCACCTTAAAACAACCGTCCATATTCCTCCTTCACCTACTCCATCCATTTTGGGTCCATACATCCCTCCATCCACCATCTCCCATCCTTCATCTACTACATCCATCTTGGGTTCTTATGTCCCTCCACCCACTATGTTTTCTTTGGGTCCGTATATCCCAAAATCACCTCCTCCATCTCATCCTTTCATCCATCCAACACCTATCCATGCCATCCATCATAACATCCCTCTCGCATGTCCCCTAATCGGGATCAACAAAGGCACATACATACACATTCTCCATCTCCACATAATCCTCATAATCCTACCTCCATCGCTTCACATCATCCATCTCCTCACACCCATCCCATTGCTAGTAAAAGCACTTTGGATGCTAAAGAAAAAATGCCTAAATCTAAAGATCCACATGAACCTCAAGCTCCTCATGTCCCCTCTAAATGACATGTTGAAGAAAAGAAAAATAAAATCCAAAATCCAAATCAACTCCATAGGCCACAAAGGCCCACCAAAGCAAAGATCAAAACCATGTGGATCCCAAAGAAAAAAAATGCAATTCATTCAAAGGAAAAATCTGTAAGAACATCCAAATTTGTTAATCCAAAAGCTAATCATACACCCCTTTCATCTCCTAAGTCTATTTTGGGTCCTTATGTTCCAAAATTCACTATCCCATCTCCTCCATTATCCCCACATTCTCCATCCATTAATCCTCTTATTTTTTCACATCTACCACCACATGTGCCAATGCTGGTCCTAAACACATATTTCCATCACATATCCACCCCATCATTCCATCCATACACTTTTCAACATCCCACCCATTACCCCATGTATCTCCCCCATCAAATCCCTCTAATTCATCCTCTTAATAAGGTTGTACCAACATCCAACAGTCGGTTCAAACATGGGCTCTAAATACCTCATATAGAACTTGATGCTTGAGTCCTTCATCCATATCCTTATCACGTATCTTCTAAATCCCCTTATGCACATCCCTATCCTTTTCCATTTTCATCCCCCTACTATCCAAAAAGTCAAAAAAAAAGTCAAAAAGATCAAAAATAAATAAATAAAAATAAAATAGTAAAGAGGAATAATCCGTCCAATGGTGAAAACTTGGCAAACAAGCGCCTTGGATAAGTACCATGATGAAAACCTGGCAAACTGGTGTCATGCGTAAAACCCCATCTGCACTTGGGGGCAACTCCTTGGTATGCATTCCCTCCATCCGCTATGCTTCCTGCTATGCTTCAAGTTATGCACTCGTCTTCCTCTTATACGTCCTTTTCATTCATCCCCTCCATCCTACCTATCTTACACATCCTGCATGGCATATCTCATTTATCCCAATCCTTCCATCCTCCTTGTGACCTTGATAGTGATAGGGGAAAACATATAAATATGCTTTGGACACCTCTTAGTATACATTCACACTCATCTACCTTCCTTATCCACTCGTCATGCTACCCTTCACTCTCCTTTCCTTATCCATGCATCCTATCTTCATCTGTCTCACTCCTTTATTTGCCTATCCTTCTCTATTGCATCCTTCATGCCTCCTCACACATGGCATATCTAGAGTGGGGGCATCTATCTTCCTTTATGATATAGTCCTTGGAGACATCATCCTTTCCATCAGAGCAATCCCTTTCATCTCCCCATCCTTATCTTCCAATCCCTCCACACAATCCTTTTAACCTCCCTATCCTTATCCCTCTATCCATCCATCATAGCATCCCTTCTGTCTCCCCATCATTATCTTCCTATCCGTTTATCTCTATCCACATCACATCTCTTAATCCCTTGTCATTGGCTACTCCCCACAATCCAATGCCATCTATCTTATCGCTTCATCATTCATGTATATGTCATGTCATCCTCCCACTTCATCTTTGATGATTTGGATAACTATCCCATCCCTAAGATTTGAGTAGTCACCATCCTCCAGTCCAATCGAACAGCTCTATCATGTCCCATTATGTCATTCCAATCATCTTATCCCCTTATCTAGGGTTATCTCATCATCCTTTATCCATTGTCTATCGTTGATCTTTTGCCGAACTACGTTGCCCCTATGCTTTCACGTAGGCAAGGTTGATCATTTGATCCGTCCCTGGGGTTCTGTCCATCCACTCCTTTATCATCTATCATCGGTCTTTTCTCCTCTTCTCCATCCCATCTTTACCATCCATCAAGGTCTCCACCTTGGTCCATCATCAGCCTTTTATCAAACTACATGGGCTCTATGCTTTCACGTAGGCAAGGCTAATCTTTGATCTACCCCCGAGCCCCTAGGTCTTTAGGGTGTGTCATTCTTGTGTCATGTCTCTTGTGTCGTATTGTCGAGCTATGCCCTTATCTAGCTGGTTCTTAACAAACAAGATCCACTTGCATCATTAGATCCAATCAATTCTGAATATCCTCCGTCATATCGATCTTTTAATTTAGTATCCATCTTTGGTCTCAACAAGATGCATCCTTCCTAACATACCTCATCAATCCCATCCATTCCCCTGATCCTATGGCAAAGGATGTTTGAAATTGATTGCGATCTTTTGATGCTTTTGGATTTTGTTTATCATTTGAGCTCCCTATCATCACTTGTCATGGTCACCTTGATCCATCATATCATGGTGTGCTTTGACTAGTCAACATAGGGGCGTATCTTGATCTTTTCTTTGTTGTTGTCTTCTCGGTTGTCCCACATAGTACCCACCAAGATCCCTGAGGTCTTGTGTTACACTGGGGCATCCTTGTGTGCTTGTGGTTATCCCAATACCTAGCCCGACCAAGGTCATCGTGACTTTGGGGTGTTGGGATAGCCTTCTTGTTTAATGTGTTTGTTCATGCATTAGACACTAATCTTCCTTGGTCCTTTATACCTTGGTGCATCGTGTCTTCTGTTATAGCAAAACTCAGTGCTCCTAAAGATGGAAAATTGCATTTGGATTGCATTTCATCTCCATCCTATCATCTATCAAATCCCTCCATCCATTCATCCTTCATCACTCTCCCCTCCCAATCTCCTGCCACCTTTTCATCCTTTCTCACCCATCACTTCACATCATCTTCCTCATATCCCCTTTTGCATCATCTTCCTCATATCCTCTTTTGCATCATCTTCTTCATCTCCCCTTGCATCATCTCATCCATTTCGAGAGCACAACCGTGTTCTTTTGAACCCACATGTCCTCTTGATGGGGTATCCTCAATCCCTAACTTTCATCTTCACCCGCATCATTTCCCTTCCTAGTCACTCCTTTGAATGACTGGGGCATCTTTCCTAATCTAGCCATTTTCTTCTAGGTTCTATTTTTTAATATTTTTTGAAATGATGCTACTTTGTAACACCATCGCAAAGAGGGGCAAAATGTAGACAACTAAATTTGGACACTTAATTTATCCAAATTTATCCCCTTTCATCTAAGCATTCCCTTATTTGCATTTATTAAGTAACATCACTATTATTTAATTAATATCCTTAATTCTATCAAATCCCTAAGGTTTCTAGTTAATTAATTAAATACCTTCCTCATTTCCATCAAATGAATTAAATAAATATGATATTTATTTAATTCCTCATATGTCACATCCTTTTTCTTAAGCCTAATTATTCTCCTAATCTCATCATTAGGGATGTGCACATGCCTAATCCTTGATTAGGATGTGTCACATCCTCCAAATTTTTCAAGTTGGCCTCTAATCTCTCTTAGCCACCTAACCCTCCTCTAATCCTTCATTAACTAGCCTAATCAACCTCTTAAGGAATTTTTTAATTCTTTTTATCCTTCCAAGGAATATTAAAATCATTTTTCTCTTCCCCATGTGATCTTTGACTTGTCACATAAAGTCACATGTGAAATCTAACCCTCTTCTAATCTTCATTAATTAATCTAATCAAGTACTTGCACAACCTTAATCACTTAATTGAATCAACCCTATTAAATGCTTTCTCCTTTTGGAGAAGGCACTCCATTCCCTATGTGAATTTTTAATTCACATTTAATCCCCCAATGCATTTAAAGGAATTTTAAATTCCTTCTCTCATCCCCATGGGAATATTTGAGAAATTTTTAATTCCTCACATGTCCTCTCACCCACATGGGGACAAGTACCTCATTTATGAGGAGATCTTGTCCCAATCCCAAGGTACTATGTACTCCCTCCATGTCATGTACTATCCTTCCACCTCATATACACATCATCTTTTTCAAGCCACTTCACATGCCACATGTCAAGATGTGAGGGCTTGTGAGTTATCAACTCACCTTAGCCCTACATCTTGATCTTGGTGGCTCAATCTTGACCGTCCATTTCCCTGGAGAATTCCAAAATCTCTATAAATACCCCCTATTTTCTCTCATTTTTGGGAGAGATCATTGATAGTAGCCAAACTCTTGCAAAATTTCATTGAGCCATACTTAGCCATTTTTCATACTTGCATCCACTTTCATCCATTTTCCATCCACCTTATAGTTTGTATCTCTTGCCATCCATGGAGCATACAACACCAAAGATTGAAGGTCCAACCAAAGGATCGATTCGAGACAAGGTAAAAGGTTCCATTTTGTTGTCGTTATTTTGTATTGAATCCAACTAGGCTAATCTTGAGGTGTAGGGTGTTTTTAGTGTTATTTGCACTCTTTTGTTTGTTGTTTGTATTCTAACACTTAAATTCTCCCTATCACACCCTCAATTGAAAACTCGTCACCACAGGAAAATGCCTTTGAGATAGCAAAAACTAAGAGAGGTTATTGTAGATAGTCCCAACATGATCCCATAGCTTTAGACGAAGAGTTTGTAAGTGTCATGATTTTTGAGAAATACCCCTTCAAAGATTGCTACCTTTTAGCACTTTGGACTCTTAAGAAAAATCACTGGTCCAATGTAGCTCAGAGTGATTTGGCATATTTGGGTGCAAAAGAGGACCATCCCTAGCATAAACGTAGCCATCCATACATGTTGGAATAGTTTGTTTAGTCACACGAGTTGCAGAATAAAAGTTGCACCACTTTGCAACTTTACATTTGCTTGCATTTGACAACTTTTCCTTCAACTGAAAACTCGTCACCATAGGAAAACACCTCCAAGATAGAAAAAAACCAAGAGAGGTTATTGTATATGGTCCCAACATGATCCCATAGCCTTAGACGGAGAGGCTTTGAGTGTCACGGTGTCCGAGAAATAACCCTTCAAAGATTGTTGTTTTTTAGCACTTTGGACTCTTAAAGGAAATCACCAGTCAAATGTAGCCTAGAGTGATTCGACATATTTGGGTGAAAAAGAGGACTATCCCTAGCATAAACGTACCCATCCAGATGTTTTGGAACACTTTGTTTGGTCATATGCATTGCAGAATGAAAATTGTACCACTTTGCAACTTTACACTGCTTGCATTTGACAACTTTTCCCTCAACTGAAAAACTCATCACCACGAGAAAAAACCTTTGAGATAGAAAAAATTGAGTAAGGTTATTATATATGGTCACAACACGATCGCATAACCTCAGACAAAGAGTCTATAAGCGTCACAATTTCCAAAAAATAGCCCTTCAAAGATTGCTACATTTTAGCACTTTGGACTCTTAAGGGAAATCGTTAGTCCAATGTAGCTTAGACTGATTCAACGTATTTGGGTGCAAAAGAGGACCATCCCTAGCGTAAACATACCCATCAGGATGTGTTGGAATAGTTTGTTTGGTTGTACGAGTTGCAGAATGAAAGTTGCACCACTTTGCAACTTTACACTGCTTGCATCTGATAACTTTTCCCTCAACTAAAAACTCGTCACCAAAGAAAAATGCCTCTGAGATAGAAAAAATTGAGAGAGGTTATTGTAGATGGTCCCAACATGATCACATAGCCTCAAATAGAGAGTCTGTAAGCATCATGAATTTTGAGAAATGACCCTTCAAAGATTGTTGCTTTTTAGCACTTTGGACTCTTAAGAGAAATTACCAATCCAATGTAGTTCAGAGTGATTCAACATATTTGTGCGCAAAATATGACCATACCTAGAATAAAAATACCCATCCAGACTTGTCGGAACAGTCTGTTTGGTCATATGGGTTGCAAAATGAAAGTTGTACCACTTTGCAACTTTACACTGCTTACATTTGACAACTTTTCCTTCAACTGAAAACTCGTCACCATGGGAAAATGCCTCTGAGATAGCAAAAACCAAGAGAGGTTATTGTAGAGGGGCTCAACACGATCTCGTAGCCTCAGAAAAAGAAATTTTAGGCATCACGATTTCTGAGTAATAGTCCGTAAAATATTGCTTCCCTTTTGCACTTTGGACTCTTAAGGGATTTTGTTGGTTGACCATAGCTCGGATTGCTTCAGCCTGTTTGGGTGTGAAAGGGGACCATACCTAACCTAAATGTACCCATCCAGATGTGTTGGAATATTTGGTTTGGTTGTACGAGTTGTAGAACAAGATTTATTTATGCCCTTACAAGTAGTTTCCATCCTCCAACCGAACTCCAACGCTGATTTTTGCACAAAAAAAGCCATGAGACCATAGCTTGTTGCTTACTATTATGCTTTGATTAATTTTTTCCAAGCATCCATAGCTTGTTCGAAATCACTTGTTTTAGGATTTTTGCCATAGCAGCAAGGCAGTGAACTATTTGATAAAACACTTTGGTAGACATGTATGAGAAATGTGGTAGCATAGACAAACTTTTGAAAAAAATGCCTCAAAGAAATGAGGTCTCATGGTGATGGAATGCCATGAAAATAAAAAGCAATTTTGATTGTCATGGCATTCCATCACCATGAGACCTCATTTCTTTGAGGCCGTTTTTCAAACAATTCATTTCCTTGTCTATGATATTGCTTACTATTATGCTTTGATAGAATTTTTCCAAGCATCCGTAGCTTGTTTGAAAGCACCTATTTTAGACTTTTAGCCATAGTAACAAGGTAGTGAATTGTTTGATAAAATGCTTTGGTAGAAATGTATGAAAAATGTGGTAGCATAGACAAGGCAATGAACTATTTGAAAAAATGCCTCAAAGAAATGTGGTCTCATGGTGATGGAATGCCATGGCATGCACATTAAGACCACATTTCTTTGAGGCATTTTTTTGAATAGTTCATTGCCTTGTCTATGCAATTGCTTATTATTATGATTTGATAGATATTTTCTGATGCAAGGACAAAGGTGGAAAAGGTCATAATAACTCAAACTAACACAATTTCAAACTTTCATGTTTAAAAAGGCCTCTTATGTTTGATTTTGAGGTTAGAGAAACCAAGTTTGAAAGAGAATCAATAAAATCTTGTTATCTCCATGCAAATTTATGTGTTTTTCCAGAATTCTTGAAGTTTCTTGGTACTATACGGTTCCGTATAGTGTGGTTGTGCTTTCTTTTTAATGGAAACTAGTGGGAAACAGAGTTAACTTCTTCACAAACTTGGTTTGAAGTAATTTCATTCATTTTTGTGCATTTAAGAGGCATTTTACTAGAGGTCGGTCTGTGAGCCCTATTCCAAGGGTTTGAGTGCATTTAAAATGGAGTTTATACCTTCCACCCACTATATGATGTTGTAACTTGGTGGATAGGCTTAGTTAGGATAGATAAACATGTTTGCATTGTTTCTTGTACAGGGGAGGTCAGCATTATGATTTTTGGTGATGCCCTAGATGGCATTTGGGGTGTTTTTGCATGAAAAAGTGAGGTTAGAGAGAGTAAAAGTGGGAATTATTTGAGAAAAACCACTTTTCTTGTTCTTTTAAGCTTGTGCAGGGTTATTCAAGGGTGTTGGAGTTGGTGGTAAAGTTTGGGGAAGTCTGCAAGTAGGTTTTTCAATAAACCCTTGCCAAATTTGAGCAATTTGAGGGTTTTGTGGAATAGGGTCTTAGATGGCGAGTTCTAGAGGATAAATGGGAAAATTTGAGGTTTTGTCATCTGTTAAGTTCTGCCCCATCAATTTTTAGGTTCTGTGAAGTGTTCCAAAGGTGGTTTCTTTGGAAATTTGGCCTATTTGGCTAGGTTGAGCAACATAGTTTGCATGATTTGTGAAAGTTGTTCCAAAGGAGTCCTATGCAAGTTGGAAGTATGTTGAAGGGGACTAAAATGGGTGTCTAGAATGATGATTAGTTGTAGGAGTTGTTAAAGATATCTGAGAGTTAAGTTGAGAAAATTGGAGTTGTTGACCTACAAGTTTGTATAGGTGAAAGATTGGAAAATAAGTCCAGATTGAGTTTGTAAAAAGAAAGGTGTTTAGGAATCCCTTGTATTGTGAAAGTGAGTGGTTTTCCATCCTTGGTTGCATCAACTAACCATCAACTAGTCCTTTGTTTCCAAGGTGCTCCTATACCATTTTCCAAGCATCCATTTAGCTTGTTTGAAATCACCTGTTTTAGGCTTTTAGCCATAGCAACAAGGTAGTGAACTATTTGATAAAATGATTTGGTAGATGTATGAAAAATGTAGTAGCATATACAAGGTAGTGAACTATTTGAAAAAATTCCTCAAAAAAACATGGTCTCATGGTGATGGAATGCCATGACAATCTATAGCAATTTTCTTGTCATGGCATTCCATCACCATGAGACCACATTTCTTTGAGGAATTTTTTTAAATAGTTCATTTCCTTGTCTATGTTATTGCTTACTATTATGCTTTGTTAGATTATTTCCAAGCATCCATAGTTTGTTCAAAATAACTTGTTTTAGGCTTTTAGCCATAGCAGCAAGGCAATTAAATGTTTGATAGAATGCTTTGATAGACATGTATGAAAAATGTGGTAGCATAGAAAGGAAGTTGAATATTTGAAAAAATGCCTCAATGAAATGAGGTCTCATGGTGATGGAATGCCATGACAATCAACAAGGCAGTCAACTGTTTGAAAAAATGCCTCAAAGAAATGAGGTCTCATGGTGATGGAATGCCATGAGAATCAAAATTGCTTTTGATTGTCATGGCATTCCATCACCATGAGACCTCATTTCTTTGAGACATTTTTTCAAACAATTCATTGCCTTGTCTATGCTATTGCTTACTATTATGCTTTGATAGAATTTTTCCAAGCATCCATAGCTTGTTTGAAAGCACTTTTTTTAGGCTTTTAGCCATAGAAACAAGCCAGTGAATTGTTTGATAAAAGCTTTGGTAGACATGTATGAAAAATGTGGTAGCATAGACAAGGAAATGAACTGTTTGAAAAAATGCCTCAAAGAAATGTGGTCTCATAGAATTCCATGACAAGAAAATGCAATTGATAGCTGCTACTATTTATTAGTTATGCAATGTGAAGTAATTGCATAACTGCTTAGGTTGACTTTGCAAAAACTATATTGTAATTGATTTTTTTTCATCTATTAGCATCTAGTTGTTAGTTATGCAATGTGAAGTAATGCTTTGAGTTTGAAAGATGTGCAATGCAATGTAATCAACGATATGAATATAAACTACATTTAATATAACCATTATTTTTATGCTATTGTACATTGATATTCAACCATTTATGAAGATTACATTTTGAAAGAGTTTAATCATGCACATGAGGAAAAAAATAAATTTCGATTGTCAACTTCTATCTATCAAATTATCCAATAATCAAGTGTATGTCCATATACAAAAATGGCATCAACGCCAACTCAAACAAAGTTTTACAAAATGTGGCATATGCCATCTCGATATCTATTCAAAATTTACATGCCAAAATGTATGTCTCATTCTAAACTACTGGTGGATCATCAAAATGGAGCCTCTTTGAAGCACTCTTTGGCTCTGAAGGTAGTTGCACCAGAAAAATTCAAACCACAATTGAGATTAGTTATACTATATAATTTAAAATCAAATAATTAACATCAAAATCAGTATACATTGGATTATAATTGAACTCTAAAATTGAAATCTTGATTACCTAAAATATACGTTTCTTTAAAGGGTCAGGAGTCCTAGAATATGCCCCTCTCAAAGAACCAATCAAACCAACTTTTGAAATGTCAATCTATATATGTGAACAAAAACATAAAATTGATACAAGCTAGCATACAATTGTCGGTAATAGGAACATATTTACTAGACACAAAATAAAATAAACACATACCTCTTTAGGCATCTCTTTTTCTTTATCTCCTTCAAGTGTTTCAACACCTCTTCCTTGAGGTGTTTCAACACCTACTCCTTGAGGTGTTCCAATACCTACTCCTTTAAGCATTGTGACACTTGTCAACAAGGATGTATAGCTCACAACCACCAGTACAGAAAAATCACAAGTACATATGAAACTACCAATCTATGTCGATGTATTTGCAATCAATATAAGATCTTTAAAATCTTAATTCAATTGAATTTGAGTTCAATTACCTTTCCCTTATCTAACATTGTGCCTCCATAGTCTTGACAGCACTGCACCTTGCTCACACTAGGTGTTTCCTACAAGAGGAAAATAAGATAAACATATATAAGTTAATATATAATTTCATTAATGACAATTCAAATGACAAGCAAGTATATAATAAAAAAATGTAAATGAGTGAAGGTGAAAATATATATACTATTTGCATGTCAAGGTCAAATGAAATGGCCCTAAGGGTGCTATTAGTCACTTGTGTGAGCTCCTCCTCAGACATCAACTGTTAAATAAACCATGTAAATAAATATTAGTACTTGATACTATATCTTATTAATATTCATTTAAAAATAAATGCAAGTTATGAATTTACAACTTAAATATTACCTGTGTAACTATTCCAACGTCCCCCTCTCTAGCAGGAGAGGACTCTATAGGGTACACTCCATTCCCTTGTGTCTGATCTCCCATAATTTCCACATCATGGAGGTCATAATCAAAAGTGTCCAAGGGATGCTCAACGGGTTGTACAAGAGGACCCAAGCATATCTGGTGGAAAATAGTGCAAGTATGTGGCACACAAATATGTGGACCTGAGGAGGATGATGCAACATCACTTGATCCATCACCAACATCACTAGAATGTGGTTGAGCTATTGTAGAAGTATGGGAAACCAAAAGACCACTCAAAGAGTGAATAGCCTGAATAGTCTATGTGGTTGCATCCTCGATAATATCTGGATGATGTACTAGAGGTGGCAGAGGGAGGGGGGAGGCAGAACATATGGGTGCTAGACTACTCTAATTGGCTCTGGTCTATCCTGGGGCATACCTCCACCGATGCCCTGGAAGGGTTTAATGTCAAAGTAATTGACATGATGCCCTAACACAAACTTAGTGTATAATTTTTTAATAAATTAAAATGGTATATCACTATTGTTGTTGGGTGGTTTATCAAAAACCATACACCAACAATCCCAAAAGTTATCTACAATGTCCTTATTTGTGCACCATTTTATAGAAAATTTTGGTTTATTAACATTAACTGGCAAACCGGTGTGGGGGTTAACAAATAAAGAGGCTATTTGAGCTTTTGTTATTTGGAGATCTTTCACATCTTCATAAGAAAATCCATAGGAGTAATATTCCCTCATGGTTTCTCTCCACAAAAGAAAGGCATTATGTTGGGTGAAGAGGGTTTCTATATTTTTAATTATTTCCTTCAATGTGTTTGTCATCTGGGATAATCAAGGGATTGTCTTATAAACATCACAAATGCCCCTCAATTGCTCCAATTTTTCACCAATTAAGTCTTCAATTGATGGGCACAAAGGTGGTGGAGCATTTGGCATTTGTGCATTTTCATTCTCAGCCATAATACTTGATTAAAGTTAAAAACTAATTAATCTAATTGAAATTACACAATATAAATGAAATTATTGTTAAAAAACCCTAGTTTTTAATCAAAATCCATAAAAAACCCCACTTTTTAATAAAAATCCATAACAAACTCTAGTTTTTAATAAAAATCCATAAGCAACACTAATTTTTAATAAAAATCCATAAAAAACACTAGTTTTTAATAAAAATCCATAAAAAAACTCTAGTTTTTAATAAAAATCCATAAAAAACCATACGTTTTAATAAAAACCCATAAAAACTAGTTAAAATTATACAAAACTAATAGAAAAATCGATTAAAACAAAAAAAAAGCCAAAATCTTACCTTGCAAATGAGATATCAGCTCAAATCGGATATCTAATAGCCCAAATGTCACTCTCACTGCACTTTCAACTGTTAAAAATGCTTGAAATGATTTTAAAAGGCCGCATATTACCTATTTATACCCAACCCAAATTGGATATTCGATATATCCAATTTGTAATTCTTTCCTTAGGTATTGCTTTGGAGCAATGTATTGACACCCAAGCCAAAAAAAAGTCAACTCAGGGTTTTTGCATTTTTTGGTTGATGCAAAATACAAATTTTTTCACATCGCCACTTTTTGGCCCATCATGATCCTACACATACCCAGATAAAAAAAAAGAAAATATACATTATGAAGAAGTTATTTGAAATTAATTCTTAGACCCATAAGAATTCTTCAAGCTACTCCCAAAGATAGTCACCTGGCTATCATCCAAGTTCCCAAAATCATTGGACACCACCCTCATAAAGGTATGATATTGAACTTCTAGATTTCATATCCCCCTATAAACTATTGGACACCAATCCTCACATGCATGTATTTTAACCCCAATGAGATATAGTTCTTAATCCACAAGCACCTCATACTATTGAGCATCTATCTATCCTTTATTGCATCCTTCGTTGTCTTCAAAGTGTTGGCCACTTCAAAATAAAAAAAATCCCTCATCTTCGATGAAATCATCATCACCTTCTAATAGTTCAAGAATGGTTGACATTTTCTCACTACAATAGGCTACACAACAACAAGCTCTTCTCTTAATCACTTATTATGTCTTCTCTCTTCCTCAATACATGCTACAACAAGTACAACTCCACTTTTGTGTGCTTGTCATAATGTTTTCAATAACAATTTTAAAAATATCTCTCATCATTGTGGCATTCCATGACTTATGACCTCTTGTTGATGGAAGAAGCTTTTAGCAAACCTGATTTGGAAATAGCTTCTAAAGAACACACACTGGCAACAACTTCCACAACCCTAGATGACAATGTTTCATTATTTTGGTAAATAAATATTATTAAAATACTTGTGAACATAATTTTTAACAAGTGGTGGATGTGGCTAGAATTGTGAATAAACACAAGACATGGGATAAAAAATTGAACAAGAACACTTCCTACACTAGAGAGGTGCAAAAAATAATATGCTATATCCTCAACAAGAAAAAGTTATAAAATGAACCTCAATAGTCTTCAAGAGTTCAGGTGATTGTTAGGTCACCAAATTTGCACCCTATTTGCTAAGCCTTCAATGAGAACTCAGCAAATTTGGGCCAACATGGGATTGCTCTCAGGTTGTGGGTAACCTGTTTGAAAGCAGACCTTCGGATTATGGGCCGACTTCCCCTTTTGATGGTGTCACCTAAACTATTCTTTGCAGGGAAAAGGGGAAAAAGAAGCATGAAAAGAAAAATAACCCCTATGGTGATGCCCCTAATGATATTTCTCAGACCAATATAGCTGCTTCCACACACAAGAGTGGTCAATAACTTAACAGTGGTTTACACAACTCAAAAATCTATATGCCTTTGCATCAGTGTTTCATAACAAGGCTGAAAATGCCATGGACAACATCTAGAAGGAAGAAAATTGCATCCTCACAACTCAGACTTTATCCTAAACTAGCTCAACACATGTTATGACCTGCAAATTCATACTAACTACATAAAGGAAAAGAAAAACATGACAAAATCAAAGGGAAAAAACAATTTTGCCATAGATTTCATCAACCATTTATAAGCTTTCACAATAAACAACATAATGAGAAGGTAAAGTATATTAACTTACTCATCAAAAGGTGTTACACTGTTGCATAAATCTGCCAATCTGAGTTACAATACTGTCCTCTACCATGAAAAGGGCTCCAAAAGCCACAATGCCTGCAAGAAGGAAGAAAAGAACCCACATAGGAGAGATAAAGCAATACAAAATGACCCGGAATGTGCTCATGGCTGCAGCTTGAATGCATAAATGGCCTTCAAAAGGATGAAAATACTGATTTTTTGTTCTAAAAAATGGAAATACCTATTAATTTTTGTGCTTCCATCGGGTGAATCACCAAAAACTAGTCAGCCAAGCATTTTCCAGTGATGCCCTTGAAACCCCATGGTGGCAGAGCTTTGCTCCAATTTTCCAACCGACAAAATGATGATGTTTTTTTCCATCATTTTGGGAATTATCATTAGGGTTTGACCTTTCCCTTGCATTTCGATGGGATTATTATCCCTTGTTTTAAAAAAATCAACACATGAGAAATGTAATGGGGGGCCGTAGTATGGTGTTCTCACTTAGGAATTTTATGCCTTAGGGATTTCTTCCCTTTATTTCAAATGTTGCTAAGTGTTTCAAGCAACCTATAGAGTATGTCATGCAATAAACATGTAATGCCTTTGTTTTTCCCAAAATCATGTGATTCAGAATATGCTTTCCAAGTGACTTGGGGGTCAACCATATTGGCCAAGTGCCTATAATTCCTAGGTTGTAAACATGTATCTTACCATGTGTGTCCAGGAATGTTGAGTAGGGTAGGATGGTATAGTCAAATTCCTTAGAATATTTTGAAGGCTTTTAGTTATGGTATTGTATGTTACATTTGTTGTCAGTTTTTGAAAATAGCTATAAGTGATTTAAAAATCATTTTTTAAATGCAAATGTAATACATTTTAAATGGTGGGGCCCTTTAAGTTGAGCTTAATTGTAAAGTGATTTGCTAAGTGGTGTTTTATAAATCACTTAACAAAATCACTATATTTATGCTTTAAAAGGCCATGTGTTTTCAAAAACACACATATTGCATGACTTGTGCGTGGGTCCAGATTTGGTGATGACTTGTCAACATGTGGAAAGTGTGAGAACATTGTTTGACTTTTTTGGAGAGACGTGCGATTTTGGGGGCTGTTTTATCACACCTTCAGTGTGATCTTGGTTTGGGATTGACTTTGGACCATTTGGAGGACCTTTTGGAGTGATTTTGGAAGCTTCTATTTTGGCTAGTGTGTTTCATCTGACTTAGGGTTTCTAGAAACACTTGTGTGGGCTTTTGGTTTCAGTTTTGCTTAAGTATCTAGATACTTGAGTTTTGTAGGGGTTCTTTTCTTCCTTCTTGCAAGCATTGTGGCTTTTGGAGCCCTTTTCATGGTAGAGGACAGTATTGTAACTCAGATTGGTAGATTTATGCAACAGTGTAACACCTTTTGATGAATAAGTTAATATACTTTACCTTTTCATTATGCTGTTTATTGTGAAAGCTTATAAATGGTTGATGAAATCTATGGCAGAATTATTTTTTCCCTTTGATTTTGTCCTATTTTTCTTTTCCTTTATGCAGTTAGTATGAATTTGCAGGTCATAACATGTGTTAAGCTAGTTTAGGATAAAGTCTGAGTTGTGAGGATGCAATTTTCTTCCTTCTAGATGTTGTCCATGGCATTTTCAGCCTTGTTATGAAACACTGATGCAAAGGCATATGGATTTTTGAGTTGTGTAAACCACTGTTAAGTTATTGAACACTCTTGTGTGTGGAAGCAGCTATATTGGTCTGGGAAATATCATTAGGTGCATCACCATAGGGGTTAGTTTTATTTTCATGCTTCTTTTTACCCTTTTCCCAACAAAGAATAGTTTAGGTGACACCATCAAAAGGGGAAGCTGGCCCATAATCTAGAGGTCTACTTTCAAATAGGTTACCCACAACCTGAGAGTAGTCCCATGTTGGCCCATATCTATTGAGTTCTCATTGAAGGCTTAGCAAACAGGGTGTAGATTTGGTGACCTAACAGTGATAATACATTGAGGATGAGTGCTTTATTGTTGCAAGTATTAAGGTGTTGTCATTGATCTCAACAAGATGTCTATAGGTTGGTGTTATAATTGATGTCAACTATGTGTTAAGGAAGTTTGTTGCATGATGAAGATGTCGAGGATATTGAGAAAATTATGAAAAAGAGGAAAAGAGGTTGTTGCAAGTTGTTAATGTGTAGTTGAGATATTGAGGAATTGTTGTGAGTACATGGAGCTATCTTTTTTATGCAATTTCTTAAGATGAGTTGGAATGAAGTAATGAGCTAAGATGATTTCTCTAGTACTTGGTTTCCAAGTGCTTTTGAGAAAATTTGATAAACAGAGAAAATAGTCTTGTGCAAGTGTTCATAATGTGCTTGGTATGTGCTCCACATTTCTTCTATGTTGATGCTATGCATGTGTGGATATGATATGTTGTTAAGGGTTGTTAGAGGTTGTTATATTTAAAATTTGGGTTTCTGGATTGCTGTACAGAGTGAGATATTTTCACCTATGTGTGAACCAATTTTTCAATGATGTTTTCTATGGCTTGAGAGAAATGTATTTTCTCCCCGTTTCTTTGTAGTTTGGCTTTAGGTTGTGTAGATTTGGGAAGTTTCTTATAATGTTTTTATCTTTCATAATTCAAGGCTTCACTTGATTTGGTACAGTACAATGTGTGTTTCATGCGCCAGTGTGCAAATAAGGTCTACCAATTGTTCTGAGTTAAAGTATTTGTATGATGCGAGTTTGGATAAAGTGTTTAATGGATCTCAGGTGGTTCAAAGATTATTCTAGATTGTGTTCAAGTTAATTTTGTTTTCTAGAAGTTTCGAATCAAGATTTAATGAAGCATGGACTTAATGTTTTATGGTGTTTAGCATGGGTATTGGCTAAACTTGTGTTAGCACTACATTCAAAGTTTATGAAAGCATGTTGAGACATGTTAGGATTTATTTGGGTCCTAATTAAGGATTTATTTGGGTCACCTTCATTCCTATCCACTGGGGGAATGTTTAAGTGCTGACCTAATTTGAATTTGTAAGTGTAATAGATAGTTTCCAACCTTGAAGAAGGTTTTCAAGGTTGAGGTTGATATAAGTAAGAGTAATGTTGTTGTAAGATGTAAGAGAGAGAGAAGATATATGTGATCTCAATGTGAGTGTTGTGTGTGATGCGAATTTGAGCAGAGCAGTGTGAAATTCAAAGTGTTGAATTTCTGAAGGTAGTGAGCTGAAGGTGTCTGAAATATTTCATGTAAGGATACAAAAGTGTTGGAGAATTTGTGGTGGATTCATTGTTGCATTAATAATTTTTTCTCTGTGTAACATTTCTCTTCTATCTTCTTGTTTTCTTTCTATGGTAGTGGGCCCTGGATATGAGCCTTTTTGGATAGTGTGTCATATTCTGGTAGTGAGCCCTTGTACAAGTTTTGCAATTACTTATATTGTGATATAATCCTCACTGTGGTTTTTCCCTCATTGGGTTTTCCATGTAAATTTGGTATTCTCTTTTGTATGGTGTTGTTATTTTAGTTTTTTTAATCTACATTTCATGTTTAATCACTTTAACAAAATAAGGAATTAATGAATGCATGTGGATCTGATTACTATTGAGGGTTTTGATTTTTTAATTTTCTACAACTAATTCACCCCCCTCTCAATTGTATTGTTCATTCAACAATTGGTATTAGAGAAAGGTTCCTTGGAGAATATCCTAACGGCTTGAGGTAGATCCGAGATGGTGAAGCAAATTGTTTGCCCTAGATTTGATGGAACAAACTATGCATTCTAGAAGACAAAGATGGAAGGATATCTAATAGCGCATGGATTTGAAATTGAAAAGGAAATAAAGAAAAATTAGTATGTTACACCTCTGAATGGTCCAAACTCAAGTAATGAGACCAAGGCACATGAGATAAATGGTAAGGCACAATTTTTTCTAAAGAACAGTCTTTCAAATTCTAGATTTGTTAAAGTCATGAATCTTAAGAATACTAAAGATGTTTGGGATAAGCTTGAAAGTATTTATGAAGGAGATGACATGGTTAAAAAAGATAAGTTGCAAAATCTGAAGGAACACTTTGAAACCATGCAAATTTCTAAAGATGAAACAATTTCAACCTACATGCAGAGATTTGATGAACTTGTAAGTGTTATGAGAGGTCTTGGTGCACAAGTTAAAGAATCCAAGGTGGTAAAGAAAGTTCTCAGAACTCTTCCTGATTCATACAATGAAAAAGTATCTACTATTGAGGAAGATGTAAATTTTAATAATTATTCTAGAGATCAGTTGATTGGTACACTAACTTCATTTGAAATGAGAAAGCTTGGTTTGAAAAATGGAACAAAAGTGGAGACTACATTTTTAAGGATGGAAAATAAAAATAGATTCAATATTCATATGGAGATGATGTGGAAGCTAAATTTGTGAGAAGGATGAAAAATGGCATCGGTAAGTACAAAGGTAAACTACCTTTCAAATGAACTTTAGTAGTGGAAATTTAGGTCATTATGCTTCAAGATGTCCAAACAGGGTTGTGAACAATAAGAGTAAGGAGAATAAAGAAAAGATGATTAAAAGAAGTTATTATGTCAAAGAAGATGCAGGTATTTATGATGATGAATATGATTATGGAGATTTTGATGAAAATGAATGCTTGGTCTTTCCTATAAAAGATGAATCTAGTTCTACTAACTCTAAAAGTTGTGTGAAGGAAAGTGTTTTGGAGAAGAAGGATAAGATTGAAGGTACTTTGGTTTCTTATTTTCATGTTAAAGAAGATAAGAACTACTAGTTTTTTGAGAGTGGCTATTATAATCAATGAATAGAGACAAAAGTAAGTTTGTTAAACTTTAAAAGTATGATGGAGGATTAGTTAAATTTGTAGATGATTTAGGAGCTAATATTTGTCGAATAGGTTCAATTAGTTTGATGGCAAGCATAATAATGGTGATGTTTACTATGTTAAGGGTTTAAGGCATAATATTTTGAGTGTTGGAAAAATGTGTAGCAAAGGATATAATCTTGTGTTTAAGGATGAAACATGTGAGATCAGAAAAGGGTCCATAACTGTGATTGCTATTGGTAAGAGGATAGATAGAAACATCTATCAACTTTAGGTTGTTGATGGTCATTGCTTTATGACTTAGATTAATGATAGTTGGTTATGGAACCAGAGGATACATGGCACACAAATTTTGATAATTTGGTGAGAATTAGTTCAGTTCATGCATTGAGAGATCTACCAACAATCACAAAACCTATCAATGCTATTTGAAAGAATTGTTAGTTTGGAAAGAAAGTAAGGAGTAGTTTCAAAGGAAAAGAACAATCCACTACCAAACTAGTACTGGAATTAATTCATATAGATCTTTGTGGTCCTACAAGCGTGAGAAGTCTTCAAGGTGACATGTATTTCATGCTTTTTGTTGATGATTACTCTAGAATGACATGGGTTACTTTTCTTAGAGAAAAAATTGATGCATTAGATAGATTCAAATCATTTAAAGCTATGGTTGAGAATGAAATAAATGTGAAAATAAAATGATTGAGATCTGTCAGAGGTGGAGAATTCACCTCCAATGAGTTCAACATGTTTTGTGAAGTTCATGGAATAAAAAGGAACTTGTCTACTCCTAGAACTCCTTGGAAAAATGGAGTGGTTGAAAGGAAAAACCAAACAATTCAAGAAGTTGCTAGAACTATGATGAAAGAAGAAGTCTACTGGAGAGAAGCAATTCACATAGTTGTTTACATACTTAATAGAGTTCAAGCCAAAGCTAACAACACAAAGACTCCCTATGAGTTATGGTATGGAAGAATTCCTACTGTGAAGTACTTTAGAGTATTTGGAAGCAAATGTTATAGCAAGAGAGATGAAGAAAAATTAGGAAAGTTTGATGCAAGGTTTGGTCAAGGTATCTTCCTTGGTTATTCCACTAAAAGTAAAGCTTACAGATGTTACAAAAAAAGGCTAAGAAAGATTGTTTAAAGTGCAAATGTTAAAGTTGATGAAAATTTGTAAAATTCAGTTGCAGTAGATGGATATGTGTTAGATGAATCTAATTGCAGAAAAGAAGAAAAAGCTAAAGAAAAAGAAGTGCAGAACGAAGAGGAATAAGCTTTGGAGAAGACCCCTAAGACCCCTAAGTATGTGCAAAATAATCATTCCAAAGATCAAAATCATTAGAGACAAGAGGAAAGGAGTGTTGACAAGAAGCAAAGCTGCTAAAGTTGAGGTAAATCTGTGTTTACTTTCTAAAGTTGAACCTAAAATAGTGAGTGAGGCATGCAAAGATGAACATTGGGTGAAGGAAATGGAAGAAGAACTTATGTAGATTGAGAAAAATAGGACTTGGGAATTGGTTCCTAGATTGGTAAACAAGAAAATAGTTGGAACTGAGTGGGTATTCAGAAACAAGCTGAATGAGAATGGAGAATGATAAGAATTAAGGTAAGACTTGTGTGTAAGGTTTACTCACAAGTGGAAGGAATATAATTTGAGGAGACATTTACTCCTATGGCTAGGATAGAATCTATTAGAATGTTTTTGGAATTTGTAGCACATAAGGACTTTAAAGTTTATTAGATGGATGTTAAGTCTACTTTTCTAAATGGTGAATTGTAAGAAGATGTTTACATGGAACAACCGGGTATGTACAGGATCATGATGGGCCAAAAAGTGGCAATATGATGAGTATGTGTAAGGTATGTGGCTGGCGATTTTTTTTACCCAAAATTGATGAAACGAAAAGGGTTTTTAAAGGAGATTTTCATCTTTCCACAAATATAAATTATGCTTTACTTTGAATTTAATAAATAAATATTATTCATTTTCTATTTGAATTACGACTAAAGTCCTTATTGATAGGAGGATTGAAAAACATCTATAACTTTCAAACAATATCACAATTGTTGAATCCAAAACATGCTTCACATACTATAGGATTAAAAAAAATGAATTTCATGAAGTTTTGACCAAGTTAAGGTGGTCAAACATACAAGTTTTTATATTATTTTAAAGTTGTAATAAAAAATTCATAATTAATTATTTACTTGGAAAAAAATTTAAAAAATATGCATCACATTGGGACATGAGTCCTCTACTTATATCTAAAATCTTATATAAAAAGATTATCATTTTATTGTGGTTAGGGTGGTTAGACAGACACCTACTTATTTTTTCCTAGAAATTTAAGTACTATTGCACTGAAATTTCAAATTTTCACCATATAGATTTAAAAAAAAAAAACCTAGTATTTTAGAAACTACATTCAATTTGTTACAGATTCTATTCTTACATATTTTTGAAATAATATAGATAGCTTATTCAAAATTTTACATCAAGTTTCCCAACTCTGATTTTTCTGAATTTTTTGCCACTTAAGGGTCTTTTTTTCCATGATGATCCTACACATACCCAACTGGAAGGATTTCAGTTGTCAGATCAACCAAATATGGTGTGCAAATTGAAGGCATTGTATGGATTGAATCAAGCTCCCAGAGATTGGTATGCAATATTGGACATATATTTGATATATAGCATTGTCGGTAAAGGCACCACAAATAGTAATCTTTACTTCAAAATAGAGGAAGACAAAATCTTGATAGTGGTTTTGTATGTAGATGACATTATATTTGGAGGTAATGAATCTATGTGTAAGAAATTTGTTGAAGAGATGCAAAAAGAGTTTGAGATTTCAATGTTTCGGGAGATGAATTTCTTCCTTGGGTTACAAATCAATCAAATAGATAAAGGAATTTTCATTTCACTGTTAGAGTATGTCAAAGAGATGTTGAAGTAGTTTGGAATGGAAGACTCCAAATTGGTATGCACTCCTATGGTGACTGGTTGTAAATTGAGAAAAGATGACGATTCACCTAAGGCTTATTAGAGAAAATATAGATATATGATTAGTCAACTCCTATATCTAACTGCTAATAGACCAGATATCATGCATGTAGTTTGTCTTGTGGCTATATTTCAAGAAGAACCTAAAGAAACACTTGTTGTAGTAGTGAAGAGGATATTCAGATATTAAAAAGGAACTTTGGATTGTGGCTTGTTGTATCCTAAGGATACTGATTTCATATTAAGTTCTTCTATAGATGCAGATTGGGTTGGTTGTGTTGATGAAAAAAAAGTACACATGGTGGTGCATTCTTTCTTAGATGTAGATTGGTGTCATGGTTAAGCAAGAAGCAAGATTAGATTTCATTATCCACTATAGAGGCTGAATATATTGTAGCAGCATCATGTTGTACACAAGTTTTGTGGATGAGATAGACATTGAAGGATATCATAGTTGTATATGATGAGCCTATTTCTATCTTTTATGATAATGCAAGTGCAACTAATATTTCAAAAAATCTAGTGATGCATTCAAGGAAAAAGCATATATCAATAAGGTATCACTTTTTGAGAGAGAAGGTTATGGAGAATGAGGTGAAGCTTGAATATGTACCTACAAAGGATCAGATTATGACATATTTACTAAGGCTCTTCCTAAGGATACTTTGAGTATCTTCAAGAGAAATTGGGGGTTATTGCCTCTCCTTCTCTGAACTAGATGCATATGCAGATGTATTAGTCTAGTAGATCTATGTATTCATCTCTTTTCTAGACTGATGTTAGTGGTTACCTCTCAGGAGGAGTAGGTAGTGTCATGTAGTGTCATTGTTGTAGTAAGGAATGTTGTCATTGAGTTGCTGACTTGATTAGGTGTACTCCTAAGGGGGAGTATTCAGTGCTAGTATCTTGGTTTAGTGTCAAAGGGGGGAACAATGAATTTTTTTTTTTCCTTTGCCATTTATGTCAAAGGGGGAGAAAGGATCCTATCAAAAATTTTATCTACTTAGGGGGAAAAAAGAAAGTGTGTTAAGAGTAGTAGGGTTGTCTTTAATGGTTTTTCACATCTTTTGTTGCCATCAATGAAAAAAGGGGAGATTGTTACAAATACATGAAGGTGTTGTCATTGATGTCAATAGGATTTCTATAGGCTGGTGTTGTCATTTATGTTAACTATATGTTAAGGAAGTTTGTTTCATGATGAAGATGTTGAGGGTATTGAGAAAATTTTGAAAAAGAGGAAAATAGGTTGTTGGAGGTTGTGCATGTGTAATTGAGATATTGAGGAAGTATTGTGAGTACATGAAATTATATTTTTGATGCAGTGTCTGAAGATGAGTTGGAATGAAGTAATGAGCTAAGATGATGTCTTTGGTACTTGGTTTCCAAGTACTTTTGAACAAATTTGATAAACAGAGAAAATAGTGTTATGCAAGTGTTCATAACATGCTCTAGGATGTGCTCCATGTTTCTTTTGTGTTGATGTTGTGCCTATGTGGATCTAATATATTTTTCCAGGTTGTTAGAGGTTACTATATTTAGAATTTGGGTTTTTGGATTGAAGTACAGAGTGAGATATTTTCGCTAGTCTTTGAACTAGTTTTTTAGTGATATTTTTGTGGCCTAGGAGAAATGTATTTGCCCCGCGTTTCTCTTCAGTTTGGCTTTAGGTTGTGAAGATTTGGGAAGTTTCTTATAATTTTTGTATCTTTCATAATTCAATGTTTCACTTGATTTGGTACAATACAATGTGTGTTTCATGCGTCTATGTACAAATAGGGTTTACCAGTTGTTTTGAGTTGAAGTACTTGTATAATGCAAGTTTGGATGAAGTGTTTAATGGATCTTAGGTGGTTCAAAGATTATTCTAGATCATGTTTGAAAGTGATTTTTTTTTGTCCAGAAGTTTCAGATTGATTTAAGGAAGCATGTACTTAATGTTTTATGGTGTTTAGCACGAGTATTGGCTGACCTTGTGTTAGCACTACATGCAAAGTTTATGAAAGTGTGTTAAGATGTGTTAGGATTTATTTGGGTCCTAATTAATGATTTCTATGGTTCTCCTTCATTTGTATCCACCATGGGAATGTTTAGATGCTGACCTAATTTGAATTTGTAAGTGTAATAGATAGTTGCTAACCTTGAAGAAGGTTTTTAAGGTTGAGGTTGATATAAATAAGAGTAATTTTGTTGTAAGATGCAAGAGAGACAAGATAGATGTGAGGTCAATGTAAGTGTTGTGTGTGATGTGAATTTGAGTAGAGCAATGCAAAATTCAAAGTGTTGGATTCTAGAAGGCATTGAGCTAAAGGTATCCAAAATCTTTCATGAAAGGCTACAAAAGTGTTGGAGCATTTGTGGTGGATTCCTTGTTGCATTGAGAATTTTCTCTCTATGTAACATTTCTCTTCTATCTTCTTACATGTTCTTTCTATGGAAGTGAGCCCTGTTTGTGAGCCTTTTTGGAAAGTGTGTCCTATTTTGGCAATGAGCCCTTGTATTAGTTCTGTAATTACTTATATTTTGAGCTAATCCTCACCGTGTTTTTACTCTAATTGGGTTTTCCACATAAATCTGGTGTTATCTTGTGTATAGTGTTGCTATTTTAGTTTTTGTTATTTGCATTTCATGTTTAATCATTTTAATAGAATAAGGGCTTAATGAATGCATGTGGATCTGATTAATGTTGAGGGTTTTGATGTTTTAATTTTCTACAACTGATTCACCTCCCTCTCGATTGACTTGTTCATTCAAAATTTATAGGAGCAACCCTAAATGATAAAGGGATTAGATCGTGAAAAGTTTCATCATCCTATGTGATGAGACATAATGATCTAGAATAAAAGATCACTCTAGTTAACTTAAAATAAACTCCTAACTTTAACTTAAGTGCATGAAATGAATTAGCCTAAAACCAATTAAAGAAAAATTAATTATTAGCTAATGTGTGATTGCTCTAACACCCCAAGCTTAAGATGAATTTAAGGAGTAACTAAAAACCGTAAAAGTCCAACACATAAAAAATAAAGAATACATGATTGGTCCCAACAAGCAGGGCTTGATGAGGTGTCCATCTATAAAAAAATCTAATCTCTCCCAATTGGATAAAAGGAGAAAACTCATGGAAAAACTCCTCTCCAAATGACAAAAAGGTGAATGAAGGACTAAGCATCCTCCAAAATAATATCCTAAAATGAAAAGGAACATGAAGGACATCTTTGAAGCATGAAGAAGCCATAGACAATTATAGAAAGATTACTACTATAGTGTTGAAATGAAGAACCTCCTCTAAAATAGATGATGATCAAGATCAAGAAGATCATAATTTGCATGAGTTCCCCAAATGATACTACTGAAATAAGATGGAAAGTAAAGGAAAAAAATTGGAAATCAAAGATACATATGGCACAAGAACCTACATGAGTGATCCCAATGACACTACTGAACATGTAAGATGCAAGTTGAAAATACAAGTACCAATAGTTTGAATAACATTGATCAAGTGTTAATAGAAGGTCACCTCAAGAAATACAAAACCAAGAGTTTTTATATGATAAATTCTACATATTGTCAAAATGCATGGTAACCAAATATTACATCTTCCTAGTACACAAGAACAACAAATAAATACATATATCACTCAAAAAACAAACCGTGGAAGCATTAAAACCAACAATAGAAACCCCCTATAATGCAAAAAGGGAGAACCAAGATAGGTCCATTGAAACTCTCTGTCACTAGGAAATGCATGTAGGAGAACCAAGAACATTTGAATTTGCACAAAAGAGTACATGCAATTGAAAGGGGTATGAAAACAAGACACACACATGAGATAAGAATCACTAGAAATTACTGATGTCATGGAAGGAACACTCACTTAACAAAGGTGTGATGGAAAAAAAGGGACTCATAACCCACCCATGTAACTTTATATCATAATGTTGATCATCAAAGATTGCACCTCTCTGACAGCCTTATGGGAAATTTAGCGAGTGGGCAACCAATTTGTGCCTCACTGAATACCTCCAAGATGAAATTTGACTCTTCTCTAAGTTTGGAGAAAAATATAGAAAGAAATATAAATATAAAACATGAAAATGGTGATGTGCCAAAGGTTTTACAACATTTTAAATCCAATTATTTTCTATGAATGACATATTAGACACAAAATTCCACAACCTTTCATTGTTGGGAAGAGAACGAGCAACAAAGAATAAATACAAGCATAGTGCAGTCTTTCAAATCACCCATAGGAAATGTTCATTAAGGTCCGGGGTATGTGCAAGATCATCATGGAAAAAATAGGCCCTTAAGTGGTGAGAAATTCTAAAAAAATAAAAGTTAGGCAACTTGACGTAAAAATTTGAATAAATTATCTATATTATTTCAAAAATATGTAAGAATAAAATCTATAGAAAATTGAATGTAGTTTCTAAACTATTAGGTTTATTTAAAAAAAAACTATTTGGTGAAAATTTAAAATTTCAATGCAGTAGTACTTAAATTACAGGGAAAAAATAAGAGGTAGGTGTCTGTCTAACCACCCTAACCATAATAAAATGATAATTTTTTTTATAAGATTTTAGATATAAGTAGAGGACTCATGTCTAGATATGATGCATATTTTTTTGTATTTTTTTTACAAGTAAATAATTAATTATATTTTTTTATTACAACTTTTAAAAATATAAAAACTCGTATGTCTGACCACCTTAACTTAGTCAAAACTTCATGAAATTCAATTTTTTTTAATCCTATAGTATGTGAAGCATAGATTGTAATGCATGTTTTGGATTAAAAAAATGTGATACTGTTTGAAAGCTATAGATGTTTTTCAATCATCCTATCAATCAGGACTTTAGTCGTAATTCAAATAGAAAATGAATAATAATTATTTCTTAAACTCAAAGTAAAGCATAATTTATATTGGTGGAAAGCTGAGAATCTCCTTTAAAAACCCTTTTTGTTTCATCAATTTTGGGTAAAAAAAAGTCATCAGCCACATACCCTACACATACCCATCATATCGCCACTTTTTTGCCCATCATGGTCTTGCACATACCTTCGATCAAGCATAAAAGTTCCAAAAGTTAACAGAAAAACATTCAGAAAATCGCATAAACCCTTCCTCTTTTTACAACATAGTATGAAGAAACAATAACCTTTAAGGAAGCTAGAGAAGTTCAATAGACATAATCCAATTTTTGTAGGTTATTACTATATCATATAAGCCTACATCATGGAAATCAACTACTCAAAAAATTTGAATTAAGCTTAACACAGTGATTTATTTTGAATGAAAACATAAAGAAGGAACTTGACAAAGGCCATAACGTGCACAGTTTCAAATATTTCTTCTAAACAAGTTTGTGCTTAAATATCAAATGAACTTTAAAACAAAGGTTGGATGCCTGATAATAGTTTGAGTAAAAACAATATAACATGCCAGAGAGAAGCAGCATTCTACAAGCTTTTTGCTTCTGAAAATATCTCTATAACTATGAAAATTAAAAGAACTTTTTTACAAAAGGGAAAAGATTTTTTTCTTTTGTCTCCTCTTGCTAATTATAGCTAAAAAGGGAGAGCTACTGCCAATGCCCCAAAAGTAAATACTGCCAGATGCCAGCATTTAATAGCTCACGATCCAATCTTAGATCTCTTGTTAGGTCACGAAAATCTTCTCATTAATTCTCAACTACCTCATTTATGTCATTTTAGATATTTAGCAAAGATTGTTATCTGAAAACAATCAGATCCTAGAAAACAGCCTGGCAAAAATCTGGTTGACCAATCACATAGCTTGATGGTGCTGAATTGAAGTTTCCATCTTGAAAAAAAGAAAGACCAAGCATGCTCCAGAAAAATACAAAAGAGATTTCTCCCTAAAAGCGCAAATTGCTTGCAGCGAAGAGATGACATGTCAAGCGGGCATGGATTCTTAGATTTATGAAAATTACTTTTGGGAAAATCTCTGCTGAGTTGACACGTACCCTAGCTTTCTCTCGAAAGGAAGATGATAAATAAAAGCCATGAAAACACCACGTGGTGCACTATGTGCCTTTCAAAATGACTTTTCTTTAAGTGTGGATTCATCCAAAGCTAAAAAGGTATAAAAGCCAAAAATCAAAAGAGATTAAGGAAAAATTGCTTCATAGTTTTAGCGACTCATTGGGGACCTTTGCTTGCAGAGGAATGAACCTAGAGCTCTGGAAATTCCTAGAGTTTGAGGAAAGAAGAATGCTACACCTCCCAATCCAAATCAATTTTCTAGATGAGAGCGCAAAAGACCATGTACACCTGACCTAGTTCAAAGACTTCCTTAAAAGAAATGGCTCCCCAACTTGTTGAAACAACTCCAAGGTGGTAATAGAGGCCGGAAAGGGGAAATATCTTGTGCTCCAGGTCATCAATGGTGGGTGTCACACTTGAACCTAGGAGTTCTTTAGAAGTCTAGACCTTATGTATGATTGCATCCATGATATGTTCAACTGATAATACCTCTCCATCTGGCGAGAAAAGGGGAGGAAAACTATAGCTAATCAGAACATTGAAATCCTTTTGTATTTCTTTGACCTTTTTGTTCAGCACTGCCTGGAGTTCCTTGCTCTTCGTTGTGACTTTGTGGCAGTTGAAGAATTCACTTGCTTTGCTTGAGGAAACCCTTCAATCCAAAATCCTTTCACTTCTTAGGGCATCATCAATGGCGACACACAATCAGGAAATTAGAGTTTGTGATTCTGCTACCCGAGGAGCATATATCTATAAGATTTGGTCAGCCACAGGGCCAACCTTTCCGTTTAATTCCGAGCATCCCTTAAGAACTGTAGGGTTGGCCTGAGAATGGAAACCACAACTAGGATCCTCTCCCAATGTGTAGATATAAAACTCTTTAATATAGGGAGGGCTCCATATCCTTGTGCAGTAGTTAACTCCTAGTGGAACTGAGCTTCACTTTCTTTTATCTTCTCCCCCATCTGATTCTTCTCTCAAAGGTCATTTTTCATTTCAGAGCTCAACCTTTCGACCTCTTGTTTGTGAGCCTGAAGAGTAGACATGATCTCCTATTTTCATTGTCTTGACCTTTTTTCTTCCACCTGGGCTTTTTGTAGATTGTCGAAAGCTTGAGATCAGGCACCATCCAAATCTCTCTATATATTTTCCTGAGTACATTGGTACTCTATTTTTTTTGGTGCTCAATAGCAAGCTGAACTCTTAGCTTTTCAATTTTAGCATATAGTTGAACCTGTTCACCTTGGGCCTCCTTGAGTAACTTAGTTGCTTCTCCTTGCTAGTTTTTTATTTGTCTTATGCAAGCCATCTCAACATCTCTTTCCTTGATTTCTGTCTATAGCCTACTCACTGTTTCCCTTACATTTATCAACTTTTCCTCACACTTCTTTAATTTCTTGTCCAGACTTTCATAATCTGCATATACCACCTTCTGGGTGGCCTTAGCTAGGACCACTTTGACGTGCGGGCGAGTTTCATTTAAATCCAGACCCATGGCTCTAATGTTGTTATCCTTCATCTACATTTTTCCCTCAGGCTTGGACACAAGTGGATTCATGGTAGTGATCAGTAGAGAATTCCTCTCTTCATTGAAGCAAGCTTCAATCTTCTTGGTAGTCAACAATGTGGCATTCTTTAACTGTCGCTTATGCTTTTTGGCTTGTCGGGCTTGCTTGGTTGCATCAAAATGCTCTTGGAGACTAGATGTGGGGTGTCAATGCTTTGTGTTGCAATGGAAGCACCTAGAGGGAGACGAAAAAGGGTGATGGAAGGAGAAACCTCAGATGTATGGGCATGCGGAGAGGAAAATGGGAGTGTTATCATGGAAAACTAGTCGAGGTGAAAAGAGACATGGGTAGAAGGAGAGATGCTTTCTTAGAAGTTGATGGACCTAGAGTGATGATAAACATGGATGTTTCAGCTCTTTCAATGGGAGCCCTTGGTAGGGCGATCAAAGAATCAATAGCAGTTGAAGAAGATGTTGCTCGTTTGGCGTGCAGGGTTACTTCACAATGTTCATTGTTGAAAATTGTTGGGGGTTCATTAAGGACCAAAAGATCGTGGTCCATGGACGGGGGAATCTTCTCCACAGATGGGGGTAGAGGAGTAACTAGAGATGTAGAGGCAGAAAGAAGAGAGGGAGTAAAACTTACCTGGGACATAGTGGCCAAAACTCCTTGCAGAGCAGACTCCACTTCTTCTTCTCCTTTGGTTGATGCACTCGGTGCACCTAGATCCTGGACTCATCTTCTCTTTACACAATTGGAACTAGTATGTTTTGATACTTTGGCAGTCGATCCCGTCGAAAGTTGGCCTTCAATAACCACAACAGACCTTCTTGGGGACCGTTGGGTTCTTTTCCCTTTACTTCAGGTAATGATGGACATGACTTGTGAGTCCCTCTTCCTTGACCCTATTCTCCTATTAGATTCCAGAGGATAGGAAGCACTGCCTAGAAGCTCCTCCTCTTCAACCTCATGACTTGTCTCTAGATTGCTATTGTTGGTAGTAGCCTCTTGATCATAAAGCTCTTCAAACCTTTCATCATGCAGCTTCAAATCTCCAAATAAGGTATTGAGACATCTCATCTCTTGTTGGAACCTCTAGGAATATTCCTTCTTCCTTTCCAACCAGCCCTTGCACTTCAATTGTGTGCTAAGGGATTTACCCATTGGGAGGTTCTTCTGATACTCTACTTGCACTACATAGAAGTTTAGCCATGCTAGTCATTTGAATGGTATGTGGTCCAATTTGATGTATACTTCTAGTCCTTCCCAAGTCATATTTTTCCTTGACTCAAAATACTCTCGTCTCTCATGTTTCAAAGTGTGTTGCTTTATTGGATTGTAGTCCCACATGTCACAAATAAGAACCAAGCCTAGGATCGCCAGTTGGTTTGTAAGCTCACCCTCTGCCTTCTACCTTGTTAGTATTACCTGACTATTGGAAATGCTAAAGGGAACTAGGTAAAGCCCTGTCTTATGCCTTTCAATGCCATAGGAATTGTCGGCAAGGGTTGCTAACGACATGCCTCCAATGCAAAAACTCTATTTGTTACAAATTTGGGGAGTCTGGAAGGCTCCCCGAAAAAACCATGGAATCTAATAAAAGTGAAATCCTCACCTAGGAAATAATCCACCGGGGTCGGTGAAACCTTCATCCATTGCAAGGTATCAGGAGAAAAATGGTGTGTAGGGTGTGGCAACAAGTCTTGAAGCATTGGCCTCAGAAAATAATCTACAAACTAGTAATAATCCCATGTTCTCAAAAGCACATGAGTCCATACAGAAGTTAGCTGATAGGAAACTTTTACATCAAACCTAGACATTGGAAAAAATTTCTCTAGAAACTCAAAATTTTGATGCAAAATCAAGTGAACCAAGAAAGTGGAGTACTTGAATTTATACTCAGTATCATAGGTCTTTAATTTCTCTAGCATCCCTCCAGCTACTGCATTAGAAAAATCATAATACTTCTGAATCTTCTCCTTTTTAAGCATAAAAGCTAAGCCCATTTGAAAGGGATGGACATCTTCATCATCATCAAGGCCATAAATCCAAGCCAACATTGAGAAGACAAATTATCTGTCTTTCTTGAATTTTATGCGCACAAGAGGGAGAGAAAAGTGAACTCTCTTAGGTCTTTCCTTCATTTCATCCTCATAAAAGCTTCCCTTCTTAGTTTTGGCTTCCCAAAAATTTTCCATTTCTTCCTCATCAAAGTGTTCGATGCCATAAGTTGTAGGTATAGACAACATATTCCATATGGCTGCTATAGAAATTGTAACCTTGATCTTGCTGCTAGCAATAACTCCTGTATCTCTATTGAATCTTTTGGCACATGTGCTTATTAGCTCCGGGAATGGGTGTACGGTGGGCACCATGAATTGTGGAAAACCATAATTCTAAAGATGAGACGTGAAACCTTCAGACGACCCATGTTGCATCATTCTTTGGAATGCCCCCTCCCTAAGGATTTTAGGATCATTCGCCAACTTTGGGTCGAAAATGTTGTCAGTGAAATCCTACACTGCCTCTATCCCAAAACATTTATTTGGTTGAACTAATTTGTAATAATCAAATTGGAATTCCTCTTGCACTGGGGTGTTGGTGAATGAATTCCTCCAAAAGATATCGGTGTAACCCAACCTTGTAGACAAGATTCCAACCTCTCTACTAGATGTTGATGCTTCTTCCATGGCTATGGCAAGAAGTTGCGGAGAGTTTCTTTAATGAAACAACCACTTTCTTTTTCGCTACTTAGAAAATATTCTTTTGGGTATAGTTAATTCCTTTGCATGTACGTGAAATTAAGGCTATACCATTGCCACTGGTCTATTAAATGCTTCCGCCAAGGTGATACGTGTATATTTGGGGTTCATATCCCTTGGGAATGCTAAAAATTCCATGAGAATGGAATTAGTACATTCTCCCTATCCCCTCTTTCACAAATAAGCTAATTTCTTTGGAAGGCGCGCTTTTAGCTCTGATAAATGTACTTAAGTAATGCAAGGTACTTTTGAAAAGACACGCCTCTTTAATTTTTCAGAACTTAACATGTTAATCCATGTCCTTGCAAGTAAGCCATTTGGCTTGTGCTGATGATGGCAAAGGAAACATGTCAACGATGAGTGTATGCGAGCATTTACTCTTAACGCCCAAATTTATTCCTTAAGGTCGGTTGTCACAGAGATTGCACCCGGATGCTAAGTTTATATACTTGGCAATCTCATGAAACATGGAAACATCTTTGATCCTACGATACCTATGCTCATAGTGAACATGAATCTCTAGATTATGGGCTGGCTCCCTTATGATTTTCTAATGAATAACTACTTTCTTGAAGGAAAAGGGAAGAAAGGATTTGAAATAAATGGATAAGCTAAATCTTAAAGTATGGTGATGTACCTAAATGGAAAAGATGAGTAGCTTGATTCACAACTATCCCTCATAAAATCTATTTTCACAACTCAAATTGGATAGTTTAATCACATAAGTGTTTCACAAAAAGACCTAATAATCTATCCTCTTTGAAGGAAAATAAAGTTTTCACAACCTAAAGGGAAAGATAAATCTAGAGCACAATCTATGATCTATAACTAAACCTACTTCTGTGTACATGCATCCATTAATAAGACATAAATTTAAAGGTTTTGAAATTTAAAACTCATTAAATTTGCATACAACTCATCAACAGAGACAAAGCACCTGAATGTGAGAAGGTTGACACTTGATTGCAATAAGAAAATTGAAGGAAACTCTGCAACTAACAATATCAAATAACATGTAAAAGCTATTGTATATATTAATAACTATAAAAGTGAGTTACAAGACCAATCTCTCTTTACAGAATGTAAAGGAAAAGATACAAGAACTGAGGAAAACTACTAAGTATTTTTCAATAAATACAATAGGAAACTCCAAGGTGCCAAGAGGTGGTACTAGCAGCTAACTATAGTGAAAATATCTTCAAATATCTCTCCCATGAGTAAAGATGAAAATCCATGAAAAAGGGAGTGAGAACTGATGTAAACTAAAAGATCAAGTGTTCAAACTTTGTGTACATGATGGTTGACCAAAAAAGGATCCTAAAAAGAATCCTCCAATTGAAAATGAGACTCAAAACCCTTGTTGAACTCCACATTTAAATCTGCTTATCTTCATATGTTCGACCTCTACAAGATGTCTTCATTTATTTTTTGCCTGGTCGTGGCTTATTTGAGAGTGTCTCTTTCTATATTTTGTTTGAAAAGAATCAAAGTTTTTCCCTTGTTGCAGGCCACGACTTTAGCTTGTTGTATCTACAAAAGTGCAACCTAAGCCATGGCATCTCCATTGTTGTATTCTTGGATTTTCACTCCCCCTTTCAATAAAAATGATGAAAACGTTCCTTTATTTGTTGTATATTACACATGGTCATCCTTGAGCCTCCATTTAAGTAGAAATGATAGAAAAAAAAATGATTCTTCTTTGTATTCTCTTCACTATTCAAAATATCAAGGGTTTTAAAGAATGCAAAACTCATGATTACATTTTGTTGTTCTTTGCATTCTAGGTTTGAGTGCATCGACCATTTCTGTGGTATCTTTTACTATTGAAAAATAAAGAAAACTTCAACTCTACCTATGCAATGTTGGGTCTTCTTCATGGGTTTACTAGTTAAAGAGAAAAACAAAAGAGATTTTATTTCTCTATTCTCCTTACAATAATGATGATGGTTTTATGCTTGAGCTTCATTTTA
This sequence comes from Sequoia sempervirens, assembly GCA_007258455.2. Lineage (NCBI taxonomy): Eukaryota > Viridiplantae > Streptophyta > Pinopsida > Cupressales > Cupressaceae > Sequoia > Sequoia sempervirens. The sequence continues at coordinate 317,233,984 of VDFB02281492.1, read as the reverse complement.
TTGTAGATATTTGGCTCGACCCCTTTGTTCTAGGCCAAGGCTTCACTTTGACTTTTGGGTAAAAAATAAGACAAAACCCTATACATTTTTTGAGGGTTTGATTAAAAAACCTAGCTCCATCCTCCTCTTTCTGTGTTTCATTATTGAGGGTTTCACCTTTTTGTTTGTAGGCCACGGGTTTTCACCTATGTTGCCTCCATTCTTTAAACCTTAGCTAATGTCACTAAATATGACTCACTATCATTTTGGCATGGATTGTCCTTTGAATAAAATAATCATTGTCTTAGGTGGTAAATTTCCATTGGCATTTATGAGAAACAAAAAATCCTAATTTTGATATGGTGAAGATCAAGAGTTAAGATAATGCTTTGGTTGTCCTATGTGATGATTAAAAGAAAATCAATACACTCATTTTCTTGTTCTCTTAACTATCTTGATCTTGATTTTTTTGAATCCTGTGAAGGTTATTACATCTTGCACTGAGACTACACCTTACTACCTTATCTTCATGCTCCCATGTCACTGTATGTAGACCGATTGCTCCCTAGCCTTGGTCCATGGTTGTCATCCTCTTAACAATGTTGTCCTTTCATTTTGATAGGGTAATTCTCAGTCTTGAATCATTTGTCATTGTTACCATTCTCCTCATTGTCATATTGGCCTTTGACTGATGTCTTTATGTAGCTATCATTTCTTATGAGGAACTATCCCAAGGTACTTATGACTATACTTCTCAATATAAATTTCCCCCTTCATATTTTTTTTGTCACACATTGTTGATGATTGTCTTTTGAATTTGATTTTTTTATAACCTTTTTCCATTTATTCAACCTTCCTATTAGGCATTTGATTGTATTCATGCCGACATGACCATTTCACTATTATTTTCATTATATCTTTGATGAATGAGATTATTTTCTTTATGTATTCCATTATTTCTTCTTATGTCATTAGCAAATTGAGAAAGCATCCTTTTGGAAGAAAACAGTTACCAGAGTAGGGGAAAATGCTTATCTGATACAAGATTTCCTTTGATCATGCATGTTCACTATTGTATTGCTCTCCAAGCTTGATGAACCTTTTTCTCACTCTCGTATTTGTTTACCATCATTGCATGCATCCTTTATCCTTTTGACATGTTGAAGACTATAATGCCTCAAGACATGCTTCTTATCAGCTACTATGATGTATGCTTATTGAAATGTAATTAGATGGCTGCTATGACTCACTGATATGCAATGATGAAAATAGACCATTACTCCTCTCTTGTAAATGAGAGGATGCAATATGCTGGGATCAACCCTTGTGGGAACCCATTTTCCTCCACATACTATAATGTTTGAACTAGATGAAACATGAAATGAAAGATGAACCTATACCTACACAATGAACAAACAAATAAGATAAACAAATGAAGCTCAATGCTCTTCTTCATGATTTTGACAGGTTTAGGCTCTCTTGATACATGTGATAATTAATAACTGATTTAATGCATCATGAATGAAAGTTATATTTCTGTTGGTAGGACATATCGTTAGATTTTATATCTAGATCTCTAACAAACTTTTCATAATAATGTAGGTACATTCGAAGATTAGGAGCAAGTAGGTGTTGAGGACCAAGAGATCAACACCAAAATCTGCCACAGGAAATAATGTGTATACCTTATGTCCATGTGTTTTCTTTAATTCATATATTTAGATGTATAGCTTCCCTTTTTTTTGTATTAAATCAGTTATACCCATGGATTGTGTGGGATATTCAAAAATTATTTTGATCTCATTGTGTAAAACAACAATGTTTATGCAATCTTGTAAATACTTTTATTACAAAATGAATAAAAGACTGCAAATTATGCAATTTGGTGTAATTATTTTCTGCTGTAAAATATTGCATAATAGAAATTGAATTCCATTTGAAAGCATCCTTGTTTTATTAGGATTAGCAAAAATTTATCAAGGTACCTTTCACCTTATATGTAATAACTATTTCATCTCTACCAAATTGAATGCTTGCTTGCTAAGCATGCTAGACTAGTTGCCTAGATAATCCATTTCGCATGGATTCAAACCATGCCCTTCTCAAACTCTTGAAACCATTGTAACTCAGCTGTTAGGAACTATACAGGAATAGAACAAAACATAAAAAAACTATCATCATGGATCTATTTAAGACAAGGCCAACAAACAATGCATTTGCACTTATTGGAAAACAAACAAAACTGAAATGAAGTGTGCCTAAAGAACTTATTAACTAAAAACTAACCTACCCTACACTACCCAACAATGGTAGTGCTCAGACATGACCATTCACTAGTTGTGAGAAATAACTTCCCTTTCTAATTAAGAAAGGTTGCTCTGCGAGGTGATTTAGTACTAATAAGTTATGACCCATAAGAACATACCCTAAAGAATGTTGCAAAACTATCTGAAGAACAAAAGAAAACTCACTCACCATCTAAATATAATCATAGATACTGATGTTATGGGGTGAATAAGTGATTTGATTCTACTATTCTAAGGTTGCAACCTCTCCATTGGGTGCAACAATATCATGTGTATCCTTATTTAGCTCTATGTCAGCTAAATATTTGATCGAGCATCCTTTTGAAAGGATGAAACTTGAACCTTTACTATTGGTTTTTTGATTGAGATCTGGTGTTACATCTTCTATCTCAATTTCAATTTGATCTGAAAGAGTTAGCTCACATGAATGAAATGAAGGAATGCTTGCCTCTTTGACCTAAATAGGTTGACCATATGTTGTTGGCTCATATAATACTAGCTTATCATCTATGTTAGAACAAAAAACTTCTATGATACCTGAAAAAATGTTCTCATCGAATTCATAAATTTGCATTAAATCCAGATGATTTTTATCATTTAGTTGTTCCATACTAGACATAGATGCTATCATGCATTTGATATCCTCATTTTCACCAACAAAATTGAGGAAGTTCATCAAACAAGCCAACAATTTTTTGAGATCCACTTTCTATTTTCTTTACATAAACATGTTCAATCTAATCTCGTTTTCTATCTAAGCTTGAAATAAAGGATTCAAGATCATTCCAAAATAGGGCTGCTTCATAATCTTCATTACTTTATGGCATGAGAGGGCTTACCTTAGATTTAAGATCATCCTTTTGAAACACAAGTTCCAATCTACTTGCTTGTTCAATTTGGGAAACTTCATGCAGATCATTTTCATTAACCTCCAAAATAGGACTAACCTCTTGCTGTTTCATATGGATTGAGGCTTCAATCTCATCTTGAACCAACAGTACATCATGTTCTGCAATATCTTTTGTAGGTTCCAAATCAACTGGTAAGTTAGGTACCTGTGTGCTCTCTTCAGCTTGCTCAATAAAGCCAAGTAGTTGGTCAAACAAATAAACCAAATTTTCCTCCTCATGTGGTGCCTTCTCTAGTGAAACTTGGGCATCCTATCTCTGCAAGTGAAGATATTTAACTGGTAATCCCTATACTTTGCTTTCATTCATGTTATAAACAACATTCATTTTTTTTTCAAATGAATTAAAATGCAAGGGGTTCAATAGCAAGTTTGATCCAACATCCTCTTCACATGTACTATTGTTATTTTGATATGGGGACACAATACAAGCAACATCAACTTACCACTCCTCTTGTTCATTAATCCAACTTGGAACCTTGATCAAGTTAGATTCTACAACTTTTTCCTCTTTCTGATCTTGAATTAATACACAAGGAATATGCTTACTAAGGTTTGGAATTTTATAATTAGGATACTTGGTCCAAGAGGGCTTCCATAACTATTCAATACTTTGATTACTTAGTTCAGGCTCTTGATATGAATGAAACTGAGGATTAATGGATTGGTTTGACAGATTTTGTTCATTCATGATCTCCTGTAGGGGCTGATCTTTAACATTGGTGTGACTATTACCCCTATAACTTGTAATGTCAAATCTAGAAGACTTACTTGGAGATTGAATAGAAATCTTGGACCTCTTCCTCTATTGGCTAATGTTCTATGCAAGAAACTGATTGGGATTCCATCCTTGGTGCTTGGGTAACCAATATTCTAATTTTCTTTTCCTTAGCAGCAAGATCTTGTTTATATTGTCTCCTCTGCATTAGCAAGTCTTTCTCATAGAGATAGGCTTGATAAGCCATCTCTTCTTGTTGCCGATTTATACTCTTGCTACCTCTTGATCTCTTCTATTTTCATTGTGATGTCTAACAATGTGTTATTGATATCATTCATGCTATTCTTCATATCCCTAACCTCCACATCTTGGAGGTGATCAGGAGAGTGTTTGAACTAATTTGACATCAAAGATATTTCTTGAGTTTGATTTTGGATATATGGATGCTGATATGAAGGTTGAGTAGGGGTGGATGGGAGGTAAGAGTAATGAACAAGTTGGTTTCCTTGAAAATTCATGGAGTTTGGGCTAAAACCAACTGCATGCTCAACTTGATGTGTTTGATAAGGATGTGAATAAGAAGGATTTTCATGAAACAGAGGTGGAAGCATGCTCTTTTCATGAAAACCTGACATGTTAAAGCATTTGAAACTTGGAAAATGTTTTTGAAATCAAAGTGAATCAGATTTCTTTTACAAAATGAAACAGACCAACACTTTATCTACTTGAAACCAGTAGATTGAACTCTGAGTCACTAGGTGTTTATAGATCTATGTCTCCAAAGGAAAAAATTGTTGATGTACACACCAAAATAGCAATAAGATGATGAGCTTTGAAATGTGAGAGTTCAAACAGTCCCATTGGGTGTGCCAAAAACTATTGTCACGAAGATTGCACCTAGATGCTAAGTTTATACACTCAAAAATCTCGTGAAACATGGAAACATCTTTGAGTTTGTGGGTATGCTCATAGTGAAGATGAATCTCTAGATTATGGGTTGGCTCCCTTATGATTTTCTAATGAATAACTAGTTTCTTGAAGGAAAAGGGAAGAACTTGGCTTTGAAATAAATGGATAAATTGAATCATAAAGTATGGTGATGCACCTAAATGGAAAAGATGAGAAGTTTGATTCACAACTATCTCTCATAAAATCTATTTTCACAACTCAAATTGTCCACAGTTTAATCACATAAGTGTTTCAAAAAAGGCCTGATAATCTATCCTTTATGAAGGAAAATAATGTTTTCATAACCTGAAGGGAAAGATAAATCTATAGCGCAATCTATGACCTATAACTAAACCTACTTCTGTGTACATGCATCCATTAATGAGACATAAATTTAAAGGTTTTGAAATTTAAAACTCATTAAATTTGCATCCAAATCATCAAAAGAGAAAAAACACCTAAATGTGAGAAGGCTAACACTTGATTGAAATAAGAAAATTGAAGGAAAGTCTACAAGTAATGATATCAAATACCCTGTAAAAGTTGTATATATTAATAACTGTAAAAGTGAGTTACAAGACCAATATTTCTTTGCAGAATACAAAGGAAAAGATGCAAGAATTGAGGACAAAGACTATCTTTTTCAATATATACAATAGGTAACTCCAAGGTGCCAAGAGGTGGCACTAGCAGCTAACTGATAGTGAAAATATCTCCAAATATCTCTCCCATGAGAAAAGATGAAAAGCCATGAAAAGGGGAGTTAGAATTGATGTAAATTGAAATATCAAGTGGTCAACCTATGTTTGCATGATGGTTGACCCCAAAAGGCTCCTAAAAAGACTCCTCCAATTGAAAATGAGACTCAAAACCCCTATTGAACTCCACATTTAACTTTGCTTATCTTCATATGTTTGGCCTCTACAAGATGTCTTCATTTATTTTCTGCTTGGTTGTGGCTTATTTGAGAGTATCTCTTTCTATATTTTGTTTGAAAACTTGATGCTTTTCCCTTATTGAAACTCATAGCTTTAGTTTGTTGTATCTATAAAAGTGCATCCCAGGTCGTGGCATCTCCACTGTTGTATTCTTGGATTTTCAGTCCCCCTTAAAAGAAAAAATGATGAAAACATTCCTTTATTTGTTGTATATTACTCATGGTCGGCCTTGAGCCTCCATTGAGTAGAAACGTTAGAAAAAACTCTTATTCTTCTTTGTATTCTTTCACTATCCAAAATGTCAAGGGTTTCAAAGAATGCAAAACTCATGATTACATTTTGTTTTTCTTTGCATTTTGGGTTTGAGTCAACCCGACCATTTTTGTCGTAGCTTTTACTGTTGAAAAATAAAAAAAACTTCAACTCTACCCATGTTGTGTTGGGTCTTCTTCATGGGTTTACTGGTTAAATATAAAAAAAAAAGATCTTTTATTTCTCTGTTCTCCTTACAATCATGGCATTGGATTTATGCTTGAGCTTCATTTTGTTGAAGATATTTGGCTCAACCCCTTTATTCTAGGCCATGGCTTCACTTTGACTTTTGGGTAAAAAAGAAAACAAAACCCTTTACATTTTTTGAGGGTTTGATTAAAAACCCTAGCTCCATCCTCTTTTTGGGTTTCATTATTGAGGGTTTCACCTTTTTGTTTGGAGGTCGCAAGTTGTAACCTCTGTTGCCTCCATTCTTTAAACCTTAGCTAATGTCATTGAATATGACTCACTATCATTTTGGCATGGATTATCCTTTGAATAAAATAGTCATTGTGTTAGGCAGTGAATTGCCATTGGCATTTATGGGAAATAAAACCTCCTTTTGATATGGTGAAGATAAACAATTAAGATTAATGCTTTGGTCATCCTATGTGATGATTAAAAGAGAATCAACACACTTATTTTCTTATTCTCTTAACTATCTTGATATTTATTTCTTTGAATCTTGTGAAGGTTATTACATCTTGTACTGAGACTACACCTTACTGCCTTATCTTCATTCTCCCATATCATTGTATGCAGACTAGTTGCTCCCTAGCCTTGGTCCATGGTTGTCATCCTCTTAACAATGTTGTCCTTCTCTCATTTCGATAGGGTACTTCTCATTATTGAATCATTTGTCATTGTTACCATTCTCCTCATTGTCATATTGGCCTTTGACTGATGTCTTTATGTAGCTATCATTTCTTATGAGGGACTGTCCCAAGGTACTATGACTATGCTTCTCAATATAAACTATCGGTCCTTCATTTTTTTTTTTTGTCACATTGTTGATGATTGTCTTCTGAATTTTAATTTGTTTTGATAACCTTTTTCCATTTATTTAACCTTCCTATTATGCATTTGATTGTCTTCATGCCAACATGACCATTTCACTTTTATTGTCATTGTATCTTCGATTAGTGAGATTATTTCCTTTATACACTATGGTATGCATTGTTACATTTGTAATTTCAATAAATATACGATTCCATTATTTCTTATGTCATTAGAAAATTTAGAAAGCATACTTTTGGCAACAAATAGCTACCAGAACAGGGGAAAATGCTTATCTAATACAAGACTACCTTTGATCATGAATGTTCATTGTTGTATTGCTCTCCAAGCTTGATGAACCTTTTTCTCACTCTGGTAACTGTTTACTATCATTGCATGCATCCTTTATCCTTTTGACATGGTGAAGACTGTATTGCCTCAAGACATGCTTCTTATCGGCTACTATGATGAATGCTCATTAAAATGTAAGTAGATGGCTACTATGATTCACTGATATGCAATGATGAAAATAGACCATTACTCCTCTCTTGTGAATGAGAGGATGCAGTATGTTGGGCTCAACCCTTGTGGGAGCTCGTTTTCCTCCACATACTATAATGTTTGAATGAGATGATCCATGAAATGAAAGATGAACCTGTACCTGCACAATGAACAAACAAATTAGATAAAACAATGAAGCTCAATGCTCTTGTTCATGATTTTGACCTTTAGGCTCTCTTGATACATGTGATAATTAATAATTGATTTAATGCATCATGAATGAAAGTTATATTTCTATTGGTAGGACATATGGTCACATTTTATATTTGAAACTCTAACAAAATTTTCATCATAATGTAGGTACATTTGAAGATCAGGAGCAAGTATGAGTTGAAGACCAAGAGATCAACACCAAAATCTGCAACAAGCAATGATGGATATACCTTCTTTCCATATGTTTTCTTTAATTCATATCTTTAGATGTATAGCTTCCCTTTTTTGTTGTATTAAATTAGTTATACCCATAGCTTGTGTGGGATATTCAAACATTATTTTGATCTCAATGTATAAAACAACAATGTTTATGCAATCTTGTAAATAATTTTATTACAAAATGAATAAAAGATTGCAAATTATGCAATTTGGTGTAATTCCTTTATGTTGTAAAATATTACATAATAGAAATTGAATTCCATTTGAAAGCTTCCTTGTTCATGATTAGAATTAGCATAAATTTATCATAGTACCTTTCACCTTAGATGTAACAATTGTTTCAGCTCTACCAAATTGAGTTGTAGGTGAAATTTTTGTAGCAAGACCTTTTGTCAGATTTTTTGTATGATTTGTCCCCTTCCCTCTGGCTACTTTGGAATTTCTTCATCACCATCTGACCAAAAATGGACTTCCCATTGGTTGGGTTTCTTGGCACATATTTTCTATATATAGCTATGCCACCATTTTTTGCAATATTCATTCAAAAAATAGCCTTCTAAGTTTAGCAAGCTTTTCTCATGTCTCTCAGTCTGTTACTCTCTGATGATTTTTCATAATGTTAGATCGCCTAGGAACTCTCATTTAGCTCCTACCACAGAGGCCACAATATACCTTCATGGGGCAGGTCACCTATGACAGAATTAAGCATCTGGTGAAGAAGTGTGACTGCCTCATTCTCGTTGTGTTCTAGTGGGTAGTCGACTAGGACTATATTGAAGATGAGAACCAATTGTGAGGAAAATTCAACATTGTTTCTTGCTTTGTTGCCTCCCTTCTCGACCTAAACATTTCCAAGCCTATGATAATTGAATTGTTTCACTAGATGTTTGACTTCGTACTACTAGAATGGCTCAGAAAAATCGTGCAAGTGGCTATCCTTGGAGTCAACATTTCAAGCGCCACGGATATTCGTAGGCACGTCAATTATGGGATAGACGTAGCCTGGTTGCCTTTCCTCACTGAATTTTACACCATGGACCTTGAAGGGTATTGTTCATCATCTCTACCAGGGACCACCTTCTTGCTAAGGAAGTGCAACATGGAACAAGTTTGTGGGCTTGACTAGAAGAAACACTTCAAGTTTATGGTGTATAGCCACAACAATAAGAACTGAGGTCCGTGCTACATCGATTCGTGTGTGTTGTGTGTTCACCCCCCTTTTGCAACCTAACAAAGAAGAAGAAGAAGAACCTAACAACGAGTAACTTTGACTGCTTAACAATGACTGGAGGCCTACTCTTTACTATTTTTTGCATGTTGCCTCCTTTTTCGCTTCTTTTGCTTTGTGAATCCTTTTGGGTTTGCTCGAGAGAGCTTCATGTTTAAATTTGAGCCTCGGGCTTGTATTACATTGTAATTTTTTTGATGAATATAATATAATATAATAATTTTCTACTTCCTCTGTGTTATTGTCATGGCTTATTCTCAAAACTAAAACGTATTTACAAAATCTTTTACATATGGTACATAACTATGAAAATTTTAAAGAACTGTGTTTTAATGGAAACATTTTAGATAGATATCATTCATCGATATATCTAGGGTGTTACCTTCCATATCTTCAAGCTCATATGCATTTTATTCCTTGCATGCACTAACTCGGAAGGGTCCCTTCCATAGTGTCTCAAAAATTTTAAGTTGTCCTAGTTTCTCAGTGCACTTGTCATACTTTAGTACCAGGCTCCCTTCCCTGAAATCTAGACTGGAGGCCTTTTTATGAAACCATCATTTTATTATTTTTTGGCGACTGATCATGGCTCCATAAGTCATTTCTCTATCTTCCTCAAGTTTGAGGAGTTCAACCAACCTTACATCCATCTCACCGCTTTCTTCAATCTCCAAGGATTTTAGTAGTTGTGAGGTAGGGATCTCTATGGAAACAAGTAAAACTACCTCTTTCTGTATACTAGGTCATAAGGAGAGGCCTTTAGGATTTGCTTGGGTGTAATCTGGTCTACCCACAAAGGAAATCATAGGTGCTTGTGCCAATCCCTTTGTCACTTTGATCTGATGTGCTTGATTAACCTAATTAGGTTTTTGCTAGCCGACTCTGCTAACCCATTTCCTTGTGGGTAATAATTTGATGAAGTTTTAAAGTAAACCCCATGTTTGACAGAAAAATTTGACATCCTCGATCCTAAAAAATCCCAAGTGTTGTTGAATATGATGGTTTTTGGCAAACCAAATCTAGTTACCAGCTCTTCAAGGAAATTGATGATCTCACCTTCTATAGCATTTTTTAGGGTGATGACGTCTGTCCACCTTGTAAAGTAGTCAGTCGCCGTAAGGATCCACTTATGGCCAACACTGGAAATAAGATTTATCATTTTGATAAAATCCAAACCCCATTAAGCAAAGGGTTCTTCATTTACAATTGGACTCAAAGGCAAGGAAAAATTCTTTCTTTTGCCAATAAAATATTAGCAATGAGTACACTTTTGCACCAAATGGTGTGCTTCAGAAAACATAGAGGGCCAATAGTATCCTGTTTGCATTATCTTTAAGTTAGTACTCTTGGAAGAAAAATGTCCACCCTCAAGACTGCTATGAAATTCATTAAGAACCCTTTCCACCTATGGCTTATCTAAGCATCAGACCAGGACACCATCATAATTCATTTTGAATAAGATACCTTCAATTAATACATACCTAGTGCCTTGCAGTCGATAGTATCGCCTTTTGTGAGATACAAGGTTGGTCGAGTACTGCCTCTTTTGCATATACTGTGTTCAATCTGTCACCCAGGATTTGTTGGACTCAATTGGTTTGTGTAGACTTGATCAACCTTCTTCTTAGCTATGAAACTTGATTCTTGTGGAAGATATTTGTATAGACCTCTTCCTCGAACTAGCTTGGTTGGTCTAATGTCGACGTCATACTCTAGAATCTTGGTGATCCATTTTTCCCTCTTCTCAATCATCTTGCCTTCTGTGATATACTCCCGTACATCAGGATGTGCGATGAGAATGGTGATTCTATTGGCTGACACCAAATGTCAGAACTTCTCTAGTATTTTAACAATGGAAAAATATTTCTTTTAAAAAAACTTATACCTGGCTTCATGTCCTTTAAGAGTTCTTGAGTGAAATGCAATAGGATGCTCTCTGCTATTTTCTTCATCTTTCTGAGTGAGTACTGAAGCTATGCTATGTTGGCCGTTGTATACATAGAGTAGAAAATCTTTGGAAAAGTCTAGGTTTGCCAACACTGAAGCAACAGAGAAAGGTATCTTTATCTGCTCGAAAGCTGCTTTTCCTTTGGGGGTCCATTTGAAAATTAGGTTCTTTTTGAGCATCAGTGTGATAGGTCTCATGGTGCCTGGGAAATCTTAAATGAACCTGCTAACAAAGTTGATCTTCCCTAGAAAAGAATGTAGTCCCTTCTGATTTACTAGTAGGGTCAACTCCATTATAGATCTCACCCTTTCGGGGTTTGACACTAGAAAACCAAGTAGCTTAACTTAGGGCACTTTGAAAACACATTTTTTGGTATTCAAGGAAATCTCGAACTGTTGAAATTTCTGGAAAACCTTTTCTAGATGATCAAAGTGATCATCCTTTGACTTTGAAAAGACTGTTAGGTCATCCAGCTATATTAAGATAATCAGATTAATTAATCCTGACTACAACACAACAGACAATTAGCACCTAAAATAGTGCTAAAATATAGTGCATTTGAGTTCATCAATTGGAAACATCTCATGGCACAAAACTTGGCACCAAACTGCATGTTCACTTTGGCACTGGATTTTTGCGCTGAATTTAGCACCAACTTTAGCACCAGATTTGGTGCCAGAAAAATGGCACAAGCAATAGTGTTTCCTTTAGCTCCGAGCAACAAGACCAATTTAATGTCAGAAATAGTGTTGAAATTAGTGCCCAATTTGGCTTCTAGTTTTACTTCCATGTCTTCTCCCATTATTGCTTCTAGTTTTTCTCCTAGTCATGTTTCCTATTTTGCTTCTAGTATGATGTCAAAAATAGCTTCTTTTTTGACTTCCTAATTGATGCCAAGTTTTGCTTCCACTATGGTGTCCCTTGTTGCTTCCAGTTTTTCTTCCATTATGACATACTTTTTTGCTTCCAGTTTGGATTTTGATTTTTCTTCTGGTTTTGCTTCTTGTGTTGTTTCCAGGTTTTCTTTCGGTTTTGCTTCTTGTTTTTCTTCTAGGTTTTCTTTCGGTTTTGCTTCCATTTTTGCTTCCAATTTTGCTTCTGGTTTTTCTTCCAATTTTGCTTATGATATAATGCCACTTGTTGCATCTAGCTTTGTTTCCCTTTTTGCATCTTTTATTACTTCTAATATGGCTTCTATTATTGCATATGTTGTTTCTTCTAAAATTGCTTCCATTATTACTTCTTTGTTTGCTACTTGAATTGCTTCTATTTTTGCTTCCTAGATAACGCCAAGTTTTGTTGGCAACACAAGGGTAGACAACTGAGAGGGGGGGTGAATCAGTTGTCACATAAATTCACAACTTATTAAATTTATTAACCTTATTCTCATATCTTATCAATAACCATGAAAGCATAAATCAACATCACATCAGAAACACACATAACACCAAGATTTTTTACGTGGAAACCCTGTTAGGGGAAAAACCACGGTGGAGGTGAGTCCACAAGATTATGCCCTATTAAAAGTATAAATAATGAAATGGGAAATGCACATGCATTTAGGTGCACTGCCTAGAGCTCACTGCTCAATTACAACAAGGATTACTACCCAAAGGAAGACACATTGTCTTATAGAAAGATTCAGATTGCATCCATAGAGATTTGAACTGATAAAATAACATCTATTAATGCTTGATCATAGTTCTGGTTAAGCACATGAACAATTCTTCACTCTTCTTCATGCTCTGCTCTGCCTTTGAATGATTTAGAACATTATTCATGCACACACACATTCAACATACCTCAAATGAAATAAACAGTCGCTTATATATATCTGCAACAAGAAATTAAATCGCTACATGTCGGCCTCAAGAAAATAATAAAATGAATACAAACTATCAGCCCAAATCAATAACGATTATTAATGTGAATCAACCAAGGTTGGCCACAACATAGTGAAGACCCAAAATAACATCTTTGAACATGAGCCACCTTCAAAAATTATTCCTCGAAGATCTACAACATGCTACAAACACCTTGTCAGCCAAGAATATGAAGAACATGAACACGCGAGAGAAAATCTTGGATCGCGAGCACAACGATCAATGCGAATGTGTAACATAGATAGAGCATGATCTAGAAATATCCAAAAACATGAATCACCAGAGAAGCATCTGCAACAACAGAACTTACTGAAATCACATCATCTTCATTTAGGAACACCAACTGAAGTAACAAAAAGACTATCATAATACAAATATTCATAACTTGATCAAATCTTCATGTGGATCTCTGAAACTCAAATTGGATAAACTAGATATACTCGGCAAGAAACCCTTTAGTCCACAACCTTTGATCATCAACGTACTAAACTCACTGAAATATTGAACTTCACTTCACCACTGACAACCTACAACTAATTTCATTACAATTTTCTCAATATCCTTGACATATATAGCTTCAAATGCATTAATGCTAATAGTGTTGACATCAATGACAACCACATATCAATAACAGAACCACAATATCCAACAATCTCCCCCTTTGGCATTGATGGAAACACATGATGTGAAAAACACCATCAATGCAACTGCACTTACTCCCCCTTACGTTCTGACTCTTTTCTCACATAACTCTTCCATATGACTCTTCTCCTCACAAGGTTCTTCTCCCCCAGAAATTTTTTCACATTACTCTTCTCGCCCTTTGACATCAAGGACAAAGATCTATTTTGTACAAGCTTTGAACCACATATCTGAACATCTGACTACTCTCCCTGAGTAGCAACCACCACAACATCAATCCAGATCAGGATATGGCCATGAAATGCACAGATTGATTCAAGTCAATGCATCTTAGTTTTGATTAGGAGGGGTAATCACCCCTAACTTCCCTTTGAGATACTCAAAAGTATCCTTAGGCAATGCCTTGGTAAAGATGTTTGCAATCTAGTCCTTAGAATGCACATACTCTATTCTGACTTCCTTTTCACTCACCTTTTCTCTCAAAAAGTGAAACTTGATAGGTATATGATTGGTGTTTGAATGTAGCACCGGATTCCTAGAAATGTTAATTGCACTTGAGTTATCATAAAATATAGCAATAGGTTCATCATAGACAACTCTAATATCCTTCAACATCTGCTTCATCCACAATAGTTGAGTACAATTGTTAGCAACAACAATGTATTCAACCTTTGTAGTAGATAAAGAAATGGCATTCTTCCTTTTACATAACCATGAAATCAACTTCTTTCCCAAGAAAAATGCACCACCACTAGTACTTTTTATGCCATTCACATCACCAACCCTACCAGCATCAGTAAAGGCACTCAAAGTAAGATCATCATCTTTAGGATACCATAGGCCAAAATCACTATCCCCTTCAAGTATCTGAAAATGCTTTTCACAACAGTCACATAAGATTCTTTAGGATCAACTTGAAATCTTGCAACAATACATACAAAATTCATGATATCAAGCTTAGTTTGAGTTAAATACAACAATCCACCAATCATTGATCTATATCTAGTCTGATTTTCCTTCGGAGAATCATCATCTGTTGTTAACTTACATCCGGTCACCATGGGTGTACCAACTAGCTTTGAATCTTCCATACCAAATTTCTTCAACAATTCTTTCACATACTTAGACTAAGATATAAAGATCCCTTTATCTAACTGAGTAATTTGCAATCCCAAAAAGAATTTCATGTCTCCAATCATTGACATCTCAAACTCACTCTACATCTCATTAGCAAACTTCATGCACAAACTATCATCTCCTCCAAAAATGATATCATCAACAAAAAATTCCACAAGCAAATCGTTATCATCATTCTTGAAATACAAATTACTATCAACAATACCTTTGTTAAATCCATGATTTAGAAAATACTTATCCAATCTGGCATACTAGGCTCTAGGGGCTTGCTTAAGTCCATATAGTGCTTTCTTCAACTGACAAACCATATATCCCTGATCAGTCCACTGAAATCCATCTAGTTGCTCAACATACACCTCTTCTTTCAAATTTCCATTTAGAAATGTTGACTTGACATCCATCTGATAAACCTTGTAGTCTTTGTAAGTAGCATAAGCAAGAAACAATCTCACAACTTCAATTCTAGCAATAGGAGCAAAGGTCTCTTCAAAATCAATTCCTTCCATTTGAGAATATTCCTTACACACATTCTTGATTTGTTTCTAACAACTTCACCTTTCTCATTCAGTTTGTTTCTAAAGACCCATTTTGTTCCAATTAAACATTTTTGTCCTTAGGTCTAGGAACAAGAATCCATGTATCATTCTTTTCAATTTTTTGTAGCTCTTCTTGCATTGCTTCAACCTAATGTTAATCTTTACATGCTTCATTCACATTAGTAGGCTCAGTCTTTGAAATAAAACAATATTCTTTTGCAATCTTTCTCCTAGTCTGGACACCTTTGTTCTTATCACCAATGATCTGATCTTCTAAATGATTCAATCTTACACACCTTGGAGTCTTAGGACATTCTTGAATTTTAGGCTCTTGTGATCTCTCTTCTGCACTTTCACTGTTTTCTCCTCCCTCTTGATCTTCTTGATTCGCCGGAATGATTTGAACTTGATTTGAATTCTAAACTTGCTTTGTCATTCTGATCATTAGAATCATATTCACAGGTTCTAGATGGTCTTGCTATGTCTTCATCAACCTTAACATTTGCAATTTCAACCATTTTCTTCAATCTCTTATTGTAGCACCAATAGGCCTTGCTTTTAGTAGAGTAACCCAAAAAGATTCCTTCATCACTCCTAGCATCAAACTTTCCTAAATATTCATCTCTTCTGATATAACATTTACTCCCAAAGATTTTGAAATATTTAATAGTAGGCTTATGGCTAGTCCATAGCTCAAAAGGGGTCTTACCAGTATCACCTTTGACTTGTACTCAGTTGAGGATGTAAACAACAGTACTCACAACTTCTCTCCAATAGATATGAGGAACATTTCCTTCTAGCATCATAGTTTTAGTAGCATCTTGAACTGTCATGTTCTTCCTTTCCACAACTCCATTTTGCCGAGGGGTCCACAGGGCAGATAATTGTCTCTTTATTCCATGCACTTCACAAAAATAATTAAACTCACCAGAAGTGAATTCACCACCTCTATATGATCTCAGACATTTAATCTTCAAACCTATCTTTGTCTCAACCATAGCCTTAAAGATCTTGAACTTCTCCAGAGATTCAAATTTCTCACTCAAGAAAGTAGCCCACATCATTCTTGAATAATCATCAATAAGCAACATGAAATACCTATAACCTTGTAAACTTCTGACTCTAGAAGGACCACAAAAATCAGTATGCACAAGCTCCAACAATTCATTTGAATTATGTTGTTTACTCTGAAATGAAATTATAGTTTGCTTCCCCAATTGATATTCCTTGCATATGGCATTAGTAAGTTTCATCAACTTAGGAAGATCTCTCATTTCCTCAGTAGAACTTATCTTACCTATATTATCAAAATTAACATGACACATCCTTCTATGCCACAACCAACTTTCATCAACTCGAGCAATCAAACAACTTTCACTAGCAACATTCAAATGAAATATATTACCTCTTGTTTTTGTACCTGATGCAATCACATTTCTGGAACACCCCAATATTTTTCACTTTCCATCCTTGAACTAAAGATTGTAACCCTTATCAACCATTTGTATGACACTTAAAGGATTATGCCTCAGACCTTCCATATATAGGACATCATTAGTATTGTTCTTACCATCAAGATAAATTCATCCTCTACCACAGATCACACCAGTTGTGTTATCACCAAATCTCACAACACCACCATCATACTTTTCCAAGCTCACAAACTTACTTTTATCTCCTGTCATATGATGAGAGCATCTACTATCAATCACCCATTCATCTTTCTCTTCAACTCAAGCAGCTCCAGGGCTTTGTCCACATTTGTACAACTAGTAGATTCAGTAGACATAGGATTATTTTCCTTGATAGCAATAAATACCCATTCGTCCTCACTTCCATTTCCTTTATCAGATTCATCATCTGTCACTCCTTCATCAGTAGCATAATAACACTTATTTTGAAATTTAGGCTTGTTATGGCTTGGTTTAGAAACTCTTTCTGGACACCTTGATGCAAAATGACCTATCTTATTGTAGGAAAAAAATTTAATAGGAAACTTCCCTTTATACTTACCTTTCCCTCTGGCTTCTCTTTTCACAATCAATGCTTCAAGCTCATCCAATTTTCTTTCTTCTTCTTCAAGCTATCTCATTTCTTTGTCATATTTGAATATCTTTCTAGAAGAACTCTCTCCTGGATCATATCTTTGTTTATCTCTTCTAGATGTAGTAGCCTTGAATGCAATTTCAACATTAGGAAGGGCATCACCAAATTCTCTCAACTCAAAAGCAATAATCTTACTAATCAACATATCTCGAGTAACATTTGTCACAGTCTGGAGCTCTTCAATAGTTGTAGCTTTGACTTTGTAAGCATTAGGCAAAGATCTAAGCACTTTAGCAACAATCTCTTATTCTTCCAATTGTCCACCAGCACATCTGATACCACACACAAGTTCATTCACTCTTTTCATGAAAGTAGTAATATTCTCATCATCACCCATTCTCAAGATTTCATATTTCCCTTTCAGACTCTGCAACTTAGCAATCTTCACATTAGCATCACCTTCATACAAAGTTTCCAAATTTTTCAAAATCTCATAAGTAGTCTTCAAATCCATAACATTAGTCATCTCAGTATCAGTCAAAACACTCAACAATACTTCCTTAGCCCTGATATTGTACTCAACATCCCTAAGCTTAGCAATAGTAGTAGGACCATTCCGAGGTATAACATACCTATTACTTGTAATTCTCGAGTAGGGTTCACCAATGCATCTCAGATGGCACTCTATTCGAGTCTTCCATAGAGAATAGTGTGTTCCATCAAATCTCGAACTATCCTTCTTGTAAGTCGCCATCCCAGATCACCTCAAGCTGTTAAAATTCTTCCAAGGAACCTGCTCTGATACCAATTTTTTGCAACACAGGGGAAGACAACTGAGAGGGGGGTGAATCAGTTGTCACATAAATTCACAACTTATTAACTTTATTAACCTTATTCTCAGATCTGATCAATAACCATGAAAGAATAAATCAACAATACATCAAAAACACACATAACACGAAGTTTTTTTTATGTGGAAACCCTGTTAGGGGAAAAACCACGGTGGAGGTCAGTCCACAAGATTATACCCTGTTAAAAGTATAAAGAATGAAATGGGGAATGAACATGCATTCATGCGTACTGCCTAGAGCTCACTGCTCAATTCCAACAAGGATTATTGCCCAAAGGAAGACACACTATCTTACATAAAAATTTAGATTACATCTACATGGATTTGAACTAATAAAATAGCATCTGCTTATGCCTGATCACAGTTTCGTTTAAGCACATGAACACTTCTTCACTCTTCTTCACTCTTCTTTACTCTTCTTCACACTTTGCTCTTCCTTTGAATGATTTAGAACATTATTTGTCCACAAACACATTCGACATACCTCAAATGAAATAAAAATTCTCTTATATATATCTGCAACAAGAAATTAAATCGCTACATGTCGGCCTCAAGAAAATAATAAAATGAATAGAAACGGTCAGCCCAAATCAATAACAATTATTAATGCGAATCAACCAAGGTTGACCACAACATAGTGAAGACCCAAAATAACATCTTCGAACATGATCCACCTTCAAAAATTATTCCTCAAAGATCCACAACATGCTACAAACACCTTGTCGGTCAAGAACATGAAAAACATGAACACACGAGAAAATCTCGGATCACGAGCACAACGATCAATGTAGGCATGCAACACAAATAGAGCACAATCTAGAAACATCCAAAAACATCATGAATCACCAGAGAAGCATCCACAACAACTGAACTTACTGAAATCACATCATCTTCATTCAAGAACACCAACTAAAGTAACAGAAAGACTGTCAGAATACAAATCTTCATAACTCGACCAAATCTTCATGTAGATCTCTGAAACTCAACGTAGATAAACTAGATATACTTGACAAGAAACTGTTTAGTCCACAACCTCTGATCATCAACGTATTGAACTCATCAAAAGACTGAACTTCACTTCACCACTGACAACCTACAACTCATTTCATTACTATTTTCTCAATATCCTCAACATATACAGCTACAAATGCATTAATGCTAATAGTGTTGACATCAATGACAACCACATATTAGTAACACAACCACAATATCCAACAATTTTTTCTTCCAATATTACTTCTGGTTTGCTTCTAGTTTGGCTTCCATTGTTGATTCCTTTTTTGCTTCTAAAAATGCTTTTGGTTTTGCTTCCATTTATTAATTTAATATGTTTTATTTCAATTTAATTAGTTAAATATATCATGCCTCTTAAATAACTCATATAATTATATAGTAAGTAATTTAATTATTTAACTCATGATTAAATAACAAGATAATTATTATAAAATTATCATCATCTATAATTAAAACAAGTGAGTCAAATATCTATAATTTAATTGAATTTGACAACATCCATCTTGAGCAGTAAATTAAAATCATCATACGTAATAAATATCCATCCAAAAATCATCAACCAATTTTAATATATATAAATTGGAAATTCAATACTAATAAGATCATCATCATATATGACTAAAACAAGTGAAAGTAAAATATGCTGGCCAGTAGATCAATAACATGTCAAAATGATACATGTCCAACAGTTGACATAAGTCAAAATGATACATGTACAAATGATATAAGTAAAAATGATAAAATATGTAATTCAAATTGATATAAGTCAAGATGATACATGTCCAAATGATATAAGTGAAAATGATACATGTCAATATGATACAACTCAATAATATGGTACTGTAGGCCGTGAAAATGATACATATGATAGTAACCATGAAAAGTGGAATCATAATGATATATCAATAATGATCCATGATGTAGTCTATATGATCATGAATGTCACTGGCTACTACCATCAATTTCCTCCTCCTCATCATCATCACCATCATGATAATCATAATTGCCATCGACCTTGATGTCTTTTGTATTTGCATCATCATCATCCTCTGCTAGGTGATCTATATCGTGATGAGGATCATCTTGATCTTCTAGAAGACCCATGTTCTGCAAAAAAAGAATACATTTAAAATAAAAGTTATTATTTATTTCATGCAATTATTTATTTTTTTGTTATATATCTAATATTACAACATATGAGACAAAACCATAATCATATTACATCATATCAAAATGCACATACCATAATAAAATTTCAAAAAAGTTATAGCTAATATGTCATTCCATTGATGTAAAACATGCAACAATTCTAATAAACATTAGTAAAGATCATAAAAAAAATTGTTATACAATTTAACTATCAACTATAAATTCTATTACATAACCTTAAGTGCCAACCCTCTGCATTTTGTGCTATATATGATTATGTTTTCCTCAAAGATCCTTTGAGAGTTAACTGGTCTATATATCTTCTTCTCCTATATTTCAGAAATGGATATTTTTCTAGGAAATTTTGGCACTATAATATGCTTCAAAGGTTCTTTGAGAATTAACTAGTCTATATGTCCCATTATTTGAGAGTTAACATTTATGGTTTAGTTTTCTATGTGTAAGCAAGCTATGACATGCAACAATACTTGAGCATATAGAGAATAGTTCTTCAGAACATTTTGTACTTTTGTTATACAAATTTTAAGTGACCTTTTCATGTATATAATCATATCATGTTCATGTATGTTAATATAAGGCATCTATGGAGGTAGTTCAAAGAGATGGCCCTAAAATTTTTCCTCATCTTACAAAGTCTACATGAATAGGAATAGGGATTGAATTTCAAGAGTTTGGTTTAAGTTTGAATTCAACAAATGACAAAATTGTGTAGGCTGGAATGGATTTTAATGTATCAATTAGGTTTCAAATTTTGCAGTTGTAGACTGGTAACCCCAAAACATAGAATTATTCAATGCTCCTCATTGAAACTATAGTTTTTAAGGATAAAGGGTCTGGAAATGCAATTGGGGTTAGCTCCAAAGTATACACTGATGTTGCATACTCATTTAACGATGAGGATGAAGACGAGGAAGTGAAACAAAAACCCAAGGTTGAGGTAAATGGAGGAGAATCAGGCATCTCCAAGGCATCCTTACGATTTGATAATCAAGAGATGACTAAAGAAGAGCAACACTGACAATACCAAGCATAAATTGCAAGGAAAAAGAATGAGGAGACTACAAGAAGATTGGCTACAAGGGGCATTGGTACAAGAGATGGACATGGCTCTTCCAAGCCATCTACTATGATGGTTTCCTATAGAAATGTGGATGATATCCATGTTTCTAGAGAGCTCATGATTCAGGTTGATATGAAAAATGATGTTGTTCTAGTACCCATATATGGCATCATGGTTCTATTTCATGTAGCCACCATCAAGAGTGTTACAAGCCAGCAAGATGGAGGGAATTTTTATATAAGGATAATTTCCAATGTTCCAGGTACGGTCTTTAATGCCAACTAGATGCCAACATTGAAATTCCCTAATAGTATTTATGTTAAGGAAATTTCATTTAGATCCAAGGATTCAAAGCACATCAACCAACCTACAAATGATTAAATCCCACAGATGATCTGTAGCAATGAAAGAGTCTAAAAAGGCAGAGAGAGCTACACTAGTGACTCAGGAGAAACTCCAACTTTCAAAAACAAAGCTAATTAGGCTGGTAGACTTGTGGATCAGACCAACTTGTTGGAAAAGGGAGAAAAATGACTAGAACTCTGGAGGCCCACCATAATGGATTTCGGTATTCAACCATGAGAGCAGAAGAGAGAGTTGATATCACGCATCAAAACATTAAGCATGCATTCTTCTAGCCAACAGAGAGGGAGATGATTACTTTGCTTCATTTTCATTTGCATAACCATATCATGGTGGTGTTGTGTGGTCTCACAACACACCCCAAGACTGAAAAGGCTTGGGGACCCAAGTAAAAAAAAAAATCTTATGCTGAGAGCTAGAAAATTGAAAGATCACCAGAAGAGAAGAGTGAAAAGAAATTGTTGATAATAAAAGTACTTCATAATGCAAGTGTTTCAGGCACCTGGTACTGGGTACTAGAAACATGTGAAAAGGTGAAAGGTAATGTTAGTTTGAATGGAAGGCTCCAGTCTAATATGAATAATTCTAGTATGAAGGAGTTTGGTATGATGGAATTCCGATATAACCGAGGTCCGGGAAAGTTAGTGGGTAAAGCTGAATAATGGGTACCGGGTACCAAGTTGTAATGTGAAGTGAGAATGCTAATTTTTTTAAGTTTATCTAATAATTTTGGTAATCTAGTATATATGTGAGGATTTGTGATATGCTTAAAAGCATGTTAATTACGTGGTTTTATATGAACATTTGAATAATGGCTTTATTTAAATGAGATGTTACAAATGTTTTTCTTTCTTTTAAAGAGATTTAATGTGTGGAATTTGTGATTGCAGGAGATGTAGATTGTGATGAAAAGTTTGGGTATGGATGGTCAGGAAAACTTGAATCATGGATAGAATCATTTTCATTCTAATTCAATTATTTAGGGATACTATTTGCAAAGGAGTTTGAATCCTCAGGAATGCTGGGGATCCTGGTATTTCACATGCTGCGGATGAAAAGTGGCAACCTATGAGGAAGCCCATTCTCGAGAGTGATAGAACCGGAGCCAAGCAATGTGTGGAGGAAAAAATTCCACTTGTTCATTTTGAATGTATGGGAAGTCCCTACACACTATCTTGATTCGAAGTATCATCTTGGCGATGATTAAAGATTAACACCCAAAGAGTTTCAATGTGTAATTAGAGTTGACTTCTATTGACTTTGATTACAATTCTCCTATTGGTCACTACATTCCACATGCCTTGATGAGATTGGTCCCTTGGATTTCCTCTCATTTATTTTTTTTATCCTTTATGAGCCTTGTGTTCTATAAAAGGCCAGAGAATCCCTTTTTTATTTTTTAAGTTCAGAATTTGTGGATGTCAGAGGAGCATAAACTTTTAAGTTTTAATTCTTTTTTCTTGTTTTCTGAACCATTCCGGCATAAAAATTTGTATGCACGTAGACATTGATTAATATCAGGGCTTATTAGATAGCTACCTATCTCAATATCTTTTGTAGCTTGTTTTGTTAGTTTAGTTGAACAAGATTGTATGTTGCGCCATTTAAAAAGTGCATACAGAACCTACTCGATGTCCAAAACTGAAACCCCTCTCTTTAAAAGCTTGCACTACTTTATATGTAGCTGCGAAGCAATTTGATGAAGTATAAAGTGGTTTTCTCTGTTTTAATTGATTCTTTGGGGCATCCATGGAGAATAACTAGGAGAAACTTTTAATTTTTAGTATTTTTAATGCTTTATTTTAGAGTAGATGTTTAAATTCTTGAAAATGTTCCAAAATTTGAATGAATGGATGAAATTTTATTGAAAATATTTTGTTTTCCATAAAATTGTTGAATGCTTAATGCTAAATCTACTTAAGTGATAGCAACGAATTTGTGATGTTCATGAAATCTTACATCAAATATTTTGATTTCATGAGGTTTGACTTTATAATTCATTTGAAAGTCCAATGCCTAAAATATTCATTTCAAAACCATAGTCCATTTGAGATTAACAACAATATCACATCAATACCCGAGAGCGACCCTAGCGCAACCATGACCTGGTTATCAAAGACTTGGGATTGAACTAAAAGACAATATTTTCCCGTTAATGCAAAATTCCCTTTTAGGTTGTCTTTGTTCCATATCTTTCAATAAGGATATGCTCTCTGTGGTCTTGTTTGTGAAGAATTTATTCACCATGTTTTTTCTATCCCTGGTTGGCTTTGGAGGATTACTATATTATATAGTTCAATGTTAATGAATTGATTCTTTTCACTAAGTTCCAAAAACTAAAATTAATCAGAGCACACATGGATGTTTCAGATGGAGTTTTACTTCTTTATGTCAGAATCTAGGTAAAGGTAGAAGTTATTGTTTTAAAATATGTATAAGTTTTAATTTACAATAGGTGATTTAATTTCAAGTTTGGTTTAAATTAGGTTTTATTTGTTGCAAGTTGTTGTGTGGTCTCACAACACGCCTCAATACTAAAAAGACTTAGGGACCCAAGTAAAAAAATAACTCTTATGGAAAGAGCTAGCAAATTGAAAGATCACTGGAAGTAAAGAGCAAAGAGAAATTGTTGATAATAAAAGTACTTTGTAATGTATTTGTTTCAGGCACCAAGTACTAGAAACATGTGAAAATGGAAAAGGTAATGTTAGTTTGAATGGAAGGCTCTGGTACGGTATGAAGAAGTTTCGGTATAACCAAGGTCCAGGAAAGTTAGTGGGTAAAGCTGAATGTCGGGTACCAAGTACCGAGTTATAATGTGAAGTGAAAATGCTAAAATTTTTAAGTTTATCTAATGATTTCTATAATCTAATATATATGTGAGGATTTGTGATATGCTTAAAAGCATGTTAATTACATGATTTTATATGAACATTTGAATAATGGTTTATTTACATGAGATGTTATAAATGTTTTTCTTTCTTTTAAAGGGATTTAATGTGTGGAATTTGTGATTGCAGGAGATGCAGATAGTGATGCAAA
Organism: Sequoia sempervirens; assembly: GCA_007258455.2. Lineage (NCBI taxonomy): Eukaryota > Viridiplantae > Streptophyta > Pinopsida > Cupressales > Cupressaceae > Sequoia > Sequoia sempervirens. Next base: position 317,209,028 of record VDFB02281492.1, on the reverse strand, counting down.
GTTCGGGTATGGACAGTCAGGAAAACTTGAATTATGGATAGAATCATTTTCATTCTGATTCGATTATTCTGGGATACTATTGGCAGAGGAGTTTGAATCCATAGGAATGTTGGGGATCTTGGTATTTCACATGTAGTGGATGAAAAGTGCCAACCTCTGAGGAAGCCCATTCCCAAGAGTGATAGAACCGGAGCCAAATGATGTGTGGGTGCGAAAATTCCACTTGTTCATTTTAAATGTGTGGGAAGTCCTTACACACTATCCTGATTCGAAGTATCATCTTGGCGATGATTAAAGATTAACACTCGAAGAGTTTCAGTGTGTAATTGGAGTTGACTTCCATTCACTTTGATTGCAATTCTCCTATTGGTCACTACATTCCATGTGCCTTGATGAGATTGGTCCCTTGGATTTCCTCTCATGTATTTGTCTTATCCTTTCTGAGCCTTGTGTTCTATAAAAGGCCAGAGGATCCCTTTTTTATTTTTTAAGTTTAAAATTTTTGGATGTCAGAGGAGCATAAACTTTTAAGTTTTGTTCCTTTTTCCTATTTTATGAACCATTTTGGCATAAAACTTTGTGTCCATGTAGACATTGATTAATATCAAAGCTTATTATATAGCTACCTATCTCAATATCTTTTGTAGCTAGTTTTATGAGTTCATCCAAACAAGACTATATGTTGCGCCATGTAAGGGTGCATACAAAACCTACTCGATGTCTAGAAATGAAACCCCTCTCTTAAAAATTTTGCACCATTTTATATGTAGTCATGAAGCAATCTACTGAAGTATAAAGTAGTTTTCTCTATTTGAATTGATTCTTTGGGGCATCCATGGAGAATAACTAAGAGAAACTTTTAATTTTCAATATTTTTATGCTTTATTTTAGAGTAGACATGTTTAAATTCTTGAAAATGTTCCAAAATTTGAATGAATGAATGAAATTTTATTGAAAATCTTTTGTTTTCGATAAAATTGTTGAATGCTTAATGTTAAATCTACTTAAGTGATAGCAAAGAATTTGTGATGTTCATGAAATGTTACAACAAATATTTTGATTTCATGAGGTTTTACTTTATGATTCACTTGAAATTCCAATGCCTAAAATATTCATTTCAAAACCATAGTCCCTTTGAGATTAACAACAATACCGCATCAGTACCCTAGAGCAACCCTAATGTAACCATGACTTGGTTATTAGAGACTTGGGATTAAACTAAAGCCAATCTTTTCCTATTAATGCAGAGTTCCCTTTTAGGTTGTCTTCGTTCCATATCTTTCAAGAAGGATAGACTCTTTGTGATCTTGTTTATGAAAAAATTATTCACCATGTTTGCTACGAGTAAAATCGTCGTCAACAGGTGGGAACCAAGAAGACCAAGGATGTCCAGTTTTATGTGGAGGTAATGGATGTGGTCCAAAATTTAGCAAGGGAAAGAAGGTCAATATATGATCCTAATGATATTGAGGAAGAACAACAAGAGAGGGATAGGAAAAATAAAATCAATGCAGAGTTTCAAGGATTTGTCAAGCAAGTAAGAGAGCTATGGGAGTAGCCTCATCTAAAATATTTTGAACTAGAGTTTGATATACCATTTAGAGAGCTTGGTTTTCATGGAGTTACTTTCAAAGCCTCTTCTTTTATTGTTCCTATGGTAAATTGTTTGGTAGAGTTGGTGGAATTACATTTCCTAGTAATCACTATTAGTGAGATTGAGATTGTTAACCTTGAGAGAGTAGGACTTGGGAAAAAGGCATTTGATATGGCTATTGTTTTCAAAGACTTCAAGTGGAATGTACTCTGCATTGATGCCATTCCTCAATATTCACTTGATGGCATCAAGGAATGGCTGAACTCCATGGATATTTAGTATTATGAAAGCAGAATGAACTTGAACTAGCAGCCAATTTTGAAGACTATTACTGATGATCCAGATAAATTTATTGAAGATGGTGGTTGGGAATTTTTTAATATGGAAGCTAGTGATTCTGATTCTGATATTTTAGAAGAGTCAGATCAAGGATATGAACCCTCCGATGTAGAATAGGAATCAAAATCAGATGAGGAAGGTTTAGAAGATGAATCTCTTATGGATTCAAATGAGGAAGGAGAAGAAAGAAGAAGATTATAAAGAGGAGGAAGGTAAAACATGGGATGAATTAGAAGTCGAAGCTAGAAATGTAGATAAGGAAAAAGGAGATGAGTCTGACAGTGAAGAGGAAAGGTGGTGACAAAAGGTGTGGTACAAATGATTAAATCCCATAGACGATTTGTAGCAATGAAAGAGTTTGAAAAGGTAGAGAGAGCTACATTGGTGACTCAAGAGAAACTTCAACTTTAAAAAATAAAGCCAATTAGGCTAGCCAACTTGTGGATTAGACCAACATTTGGTGGAAGAGGAAGAAAGATTACTGGAACTCTAGAGGCCCACCATAATGGATTTCAGTATTCAACCATGAGAGCAGAAGAGAGAGCTGAGATCATGTATAAAAACATTAATCATGCATTCTTCCAGCCAATAGAGAAGGAGATGATTACTTTGCTTCATTTTCATTTGCATAACCATATCATGGTGGGAGCCAAGAAGACCAAGGATGTCTAGTTTTATGTGGAGGTAATGGATTTGGTCCAAAATTTAGGAGGGGAAAGAAGGTCAATGTATGATCCTGATGAAATTGAGGAAGAACAACAAGAGAGGGACATGAAAAATAAAATCAATGCAGAGTTTCAAGGATTTGTCAAGCGAGTAAGAGAGCTATGGGAGCAGCCTCATCTAAAATATTTTGAACTAGAGTTTGATATACCATTTAGAGAACTTGGTTTTCATGGAGTTCCTTTCAAAGCCTCTAATTTTGTTGTTCCTATGGTAAACTCTTTGGTAGAGTTGGTGGAATTAACTTTCTTAGTAATCACTATTAGTGAGATTGAGATTGTTAACCTTGAGAGAGTATGAATTGGGCAAAAGGAATTTGATATGGCTATTATTTTCAAAGAATTCAAGTGGTATGTACTCCGAATTGATGCCATTCCTCAATCTTTGTTTGATGGCATCAAGGAATGACTGAAATCCATGGATATAAAGTATTATGAAAGCATAATGAACTTGAACTAGTAGCCAATTTTGAAGACTATTATTGATGATCTAGATAAATTTATTGAAGATAGTGGTTGGGAATTTTTGAATATGGTAGCTAGTGATTCTGATTATGATAATTTAGAAGAGTCAGATCAAGGATATGAACCCTTTGATGTAGAAGAGGAATCAAAATCATATGAGGAAGGTTCAAAAGATAAATATCTTGTGGAGTCAGATGAGGACGAAGAAGAAGAAAATTATGAAGAGGAGGAAGGTAAAACATGGGATGAATTATAAGTTGAAGCTAGAAATACAGATAAGGAAAAAGGAGACGAGTCTGACAGTGAAGAGGAAAGGTGGCGGCGAAAGGTAAAAGCTATAGGGAAGTCTCAGGCACCTGATATTAGAGATTCAAGAGGAATGCTTGCCAAGAGGCATACAGTCAAATGAATTGAGTTCATATACATCCTTCTACTATTTATTCATGCACATAAATAGTAGTTTGACTTGATTAGTGTTGTTACTTCAATAGCTTGACTTCTATGACAACCAACCATTAGGCCATTATGTGTGGGAGCACATTTTTGTTTTTAGTTAGCTTTTTGGATAGCTCTACTAGGTGTTAAGTACATTCCATTTATCTTTTGAATGTTAAGAAGTCTAGTATGACACACTTCTCTATATTGATCAGATCAGGCTGTAGGTTTTTTACTACTGATTTCTTTATTTATGGAGTTTTTTTTAACTTGGAAGACATGAACTTACTACCCTTTTTAAATTAGATGGACAAATTAAGTGGTTGGTTAGCTACACCAAGTGATGTAGACTACAAGGATGTGTTAGATCTATAGGATGCCTACCAAGATGCATCAAAACATTCTTACATGTTAAAATAATGACAACATCATGAGGAAGGATGAAAAAGATGCATGTGGATCACTTAGTAGAATGGAAACATGAATTCAAGGAAGCACTCCTTGAGATACCATGTTTGTGAGAAAAGAAGATAAATCAAATCAACATGGGACTAAGTTACTCAAATGATATAACTAATAACTTAAATGAGGACACTTAAGAGATATTAAAAGACCATGGTCATTAATTAAAAGATGCAATGAAAATAAGGCATGAATGTCACCCATTGCCCTTGAAGGAAAATAATATTTTTTTCCTCAACATCAAATAATGGGACAATTGAGTGGGATATAGGGCCAATAAAGAAGCACTTTAGAACTCATCCTACACATCAATAAAAAACTCAACACAAGAAATGCAAATTGAAATATTAACACAACAATATCCAACTAGGTTATTGAAAGTCAACTATTGAGACCTCGTTCTCCATCCAGATTACAAAATCGGCCCACTTTTTTCTTTGTAACTTTTCCTTTTCAAATTGCTTTGGATGCCGGTCATATTTCTCCTCTTGTCAAAACATGGCACATGGACTATTTAAACTAATTAATATGCAATCATTTAAGTAATTTTTCCTAGGAAATAAAAAAAATATCATTTAACATATTAAATATAATTACAAATGTATAGATCAAGGCCTGTAAACTTTTCTGGTCATTGTGATGTGTGGCACGAAGCTTTTCAAGCCTAGCCTTGGAGGCCTTGTCCTAAAACATATACTAATTCAATTAAACTATGCACAAATAAAATTTTAAAATCATTTAATAAATTTGATATTTAATCTTATGAGAAAATTCAAATACCTGCATACTCTCCTCACTGGACTTCCTCTGTGCATTGGACTTCTCATATGCTTTTGCAAACTCTTTCCATAATTTCACACTTACATCAATTGGCCTTTTTTTGAGTCTTGGCTCGGGAGGGAGTATTTTTATCTTCTTTGTTTGGTTGCACAAAAATGTCTTGAAATTTTGAGACATTCATAGCTTTATCTTCTTTACAGACCAACCTATGCCAAATTTAGTCTCCATGTCATGGATAACTGCTTTTTGCAAGTGCATGGGTATCTTTGACAATGGAAAATGTAGATGGTCTTTGAACCGTCGAATGCATGATTCCTTCAACCTATTCACAAATGTTTTTCCATCATTTGTCATTTAGACTTCCCATGAAACCACATCGTATTCTATCTTGGTATTGTAGCTACCAATGCAAGATGCAAAACATGGTATGGTGGAAGAAGTTTGTGTCCTAGGAGTGGCTGGGACGTTGGAAGTCTCTGGTCCCTGTTCCACATCCCTAGAGTTTACTGTTATTGATTTCCTCTTGGATCTTTTGCTCGATCTAGGACTGCTTGGGGAATCAATTGATTCCCTTTGACATGGTTGATTTGGTTGCAATGTTTGAGGGGCTTCACTAGATAATTTTTCTATGTATCTAGCAAGCATTGTCAAGTCCACAACATCTAATTTGTTCACTGCCTCTACCCCCAATATGGAAGCCAATGCCTCTTTATCTTTGTCAGTCTAATGTCCCTATATATATATATAAAATAAATTTCATCTTTTAAATTTAAAAATAAAAAACTAAAAAACTAAAAATGAAAGAAACAATGTAAACATTTACAAATCTATAAATTGACAATGAATTACCTCATTGTAGCCAGAGTTTGCTCCCTTTGCTCTCTTCCCTCTATTGCTTGACATTTTGAGGTGACCTAGGGTAAATTATTTTCATCCAGTCTACAGAGGAAAATGAAGTACACACTGTTAGGTATGAAAGTTTTCATCCAGTTTGTGGTATGATTTTCTTTTTGTGGTATGAAAGAAAGCCACCAATCAAAGAAATTAAAAGAAATTGGCGATCTAAAAGAAACAAGCGATTAATGAGCAAGCTTTACCTTGAATGACTCTCTTTTCGGATTTAAATGCCTATGAATCAATTACTGCCTTGGGAGGGAATCTATAGTTTAATGGGAAAATGTAACAACCCTAAAGGGTCAACAAATGATCAAACCATATTAAAAGAAAATTGTAAGGAAAACATATTTGAAAGGATATAAATATATGCAAAATGAATCAAATTTATTGTAAAAAAATTAACGCTTGTGCACCTATATAGAATGGTAATCTTTAGGGGATAAAAAGGGCGCAGAGTGTGGTTTTATTGAGAGTTAACACAGATAGGTCCCATGCTCGAGTCACATCTACTAATTAGAAATAAAATGAATGTGTGCGCACAATCAATTCAAAACCATGAGCTCATTGTTTTGTAAAAGAATAAGTGAAAATTAGTAATAGCTAATTAAGCCCGAATGTCTCACAAATTTGAGAAAATGATCTATTATTCAACTGTCATCTCAAAAGCCCTCTCTTCTTGTATTTTCTCGACCAACCTCTATTCCCATGGGACCTGGCTATAATGGGGCAGATGTAGTTTAATGACTTGTCTTGAAAGCACTCGACTACTTTTTTAGGAAGTGAGAAAGTTTTCTTCAGAGAAAGGTATGGAAGGAAGGTTTGAGAAATCGAACCAAAATCCAAAATCTTGGGATGGGAATGATAAGTGAACTAGGCCATTGGGGTTTCAAAAACACATTCACTGCTCTCGGATGTGGAGGAAATAATGCAATTTCTACAATTTTACCCTCCTCCTTTGCAACCACATGAGACTTGAATGATTCTCTTGTAAACAAAACAATATTCACAACCCTTTCTTCACAATCCTCTCCATTTAATCCAAACAAAATATTTGTGCAAATGAAAAAAACAAATTGTAACCTTACCTATGGTGTCGCAAACTAAATCGAATTTTTGATCTACTTGCTTGTAGCCTGTCCTTCACACCATTTTTCCCTTTTTTCTCTTCTCTTCCTTTGTGCGACATTTTTCTCCTGTCATCTCTTCCTTGATGTGGGAAGTTTTTAATTTTTGTTTTTTATTCATTATTCGGTGCTATAGTCAGCATAGTTAAGACCAACTTTAGCGCTGAATTTTAGCCCTAAATGTGGTTTGTTTGGGGTGTAAAAGATGGAGCAAAGTGCACCTAATTTAGCACCTAGCAGTGAAAAATGATGTATTTTTCTTGGAAATTGATAAATAAATTGAACCTAAATTGACTTCATCTTCATATGTTTCAAGGGAGCAATCATGGTTCCCTATTTTATCTATTCCTTATCCCATGTCAATTTTGTGGGTGCAAAACTAATAGAGGTTAGATTTGTGAACTTACAAATGACTCCTGGACTTTTAAATTTAAATTTAAATGGGACCATGTTCACCCTATACAACTAGATGATTCATCTAAAGTGTGAAATATTTCAAATTGCATGTTACAGATTTGTATAAAAGGACAAACCCTAATTCATTACTAGCATCTTAGATATAGGGCTTATTGGGGAATTATGAAAAATCATCTATGAGAACTAAATCATTATCATGTGACATTGACATTGCATCAACATCCTATGTGTATTGCATGCTTCTTAGAGATATTTGAACTATAGTTCTCAAGATTCCGCATGTAAACTTTTTGTGAAGAGAAAAATATTGCAATGTCCTATTTTATTTTTGATAGCATGTCTTAATGAAAAGCGAGCGTATTAACAAGATAATTTCAAAAATATTATTTTGGTGCACAACTATTATGTGACTATTGTCATTATTGTGCATTACAAGATCCAGAGGAGGCCATGGAGAGAGGATGTGGATGACATAGATCTACTAAATCGCAGAGAGGAAAGTGGGTAGAAATAGATATGACAACAAAATCTACAGATACAATAGAGGTAAGAAGAGAAAGCAACCTCAACCAAAGGAGGAAGGTGTTTATGAATTCACAAATGCTACAACATAAAGGAGATAAAGTCATTTTTTTGTACATGAGGCCTCTGAGGTCAAACTTATTGGTTGAAAATGCATAGGAATGGTGATTAAATGTGATTCTATTATCAAGGAAAAGTTTGAAAATTAGGATGGCCAAAACATGATATCAATATGTCAAATATATGACTTAAGTGAGGTTTTGTGTTGGATAGCATATTCCTTGAAATGATATAATTGGGGTACTAAACATTATTTACTATGTTGTGTATTATAGGGGCGAGACAAGGCCATGGCAACAGATCGCATCATATCAAATGAGGACACAATAAATGAAGTGGGACATCAGGTACTCAAATTTTGACTTAACTTAAGAAAAATTATCTGATGGAATTTTGTGATACGTCCATCTTTTTTCACAGTATTATTGAAATTTATAATGTATTATACAATCTTGACATAAATTAATACATGTTGATTATTTTAGATGGAGATTGGAGCAAATGGAGAGCCTGAGCGTTCAACTAGCAAAAGATGAAGATATGTACGTGGACGTGGACCTAAAACTATTAATTCACATAGAGGATAGTGGGTGGAAGAGGATATGAAAATGGATCCTACAGACAACAAATTATTGCACTAAACAAGAGGTTGATTAGGACTATACTACATGGGATGAATACTTTGAGAAAATTGTTGTTTGTGGATGTTTTGTATGTCATGGAAAGAAACAACTCAAACGAGCAATTGTACAAAGAAATTACATATATGATGAGCTTCCAGTTGGTAGTATTCCTCCTACAATCGATTCAAATCCAATAAGAATTGTGGTAAGGAATTTTCTAATTTGATATAAATAACATTTATACTTCATTTAAACATTGTTATATATTATATAAATAACTAATTTTTTTCTTAATGGATACTTGCAAGATAAAGTTCACGGTTTAAAGTTTCTTGGATCACTAACTTCTAGCCTAGAGGGCGATGATCATTTATTAGATGATACATCTAACAAAAATATGTGCCGATATACCAGCTCAGAAGATGAGGAATTGATGAAAACAAGTAATAGAACAAGAACCGGTTTAAAGATGCATAATTTGTTTAAAGACAGGGGGAAGGTGGACTACATACCCTATGAGAATGAATGTGATGGAGATGATGACTTTCCCCTGATTTTGAGATCAATTTACAAAGATACATTTGATCGTTGACTATATTGCGCTTGGCCTAGTGATCAACAACTACCTAGAGTGTACGAGGTGTGGGCATGTGCAGAATCATGGTATGCCAAAAAGTAGCAATGGAGAAAAAAATACGTGTTTCTACGACTCAAAAATGCGAAAAGGCCGAGTTGACTTTTTGGGGCTCGGGTGACTACCGAGGCAAAGAAAAAAGCTAGATTTACAAATCGGATATCCGATTCTGTAGGCATATATATAACTTCGGGCCGAATGAAACCGACCAAAACTCATTTGCATTCGGCTTAACCGCGGCGGGCGCATAGTGGAAAGCGCAAATCAGATATCCGATTTCAAATCCATCTCCAATAGGTTAGATTCTTGATTTTTTATTTGCTCTAATCAAATTTTCAATTAGATTTGTTTAATTTTAGTTGATTTTTTTCAAAATAGGGTTTTTTGATAGATTTTTTATGAAAAATTTGAGTTTAGCATGGATTTTGATGAAAATTGAATGTTTGCAATGGATTTTCACTTTAAAATAGTGTTTTTATGTATTTGGATTAAAAATTAGAGAATTTTATAGATTTTTGTTAAAAACTAGGGTTTTTGTTGGATTTTTTAGAAAAACTAGGGTATTTTTATAATATTTTCATTTATATTGTCTGATTTTAATTAGATTGATTTGTTTTTATATTTAATCAGGTATTATGGCTGCATGTATATAAAATTAAAATTTTGTGCATTTCTAAAAGTATTCCTATTGGCAGACCTAAACATCTTCAATTAGGATCCTCAGATACTATATCTCATTTTTAGATTTTAAATTTAAAAAAAATCAACCTCATCAGTCTAGGGTGCCAATTCCCTGTCCAATCAGTTTTAACAAAGATTTGGATCATAGTTCTATCTCTATGATTCTTATGTTGTTTTGGGTTTTGTGTGTGCAAATTATTTTAGTTTTTGTGACTATTTTGTGTTTTCCCTTCATTGTATGAGCATTAAATTGTTTTGAATCTTGTAGAAAATTTATGAGCTTCATGACCTTGTGTCACTTCACTAATACCCACGTGAGATGTAGTTGTAGACTTATGGCTTCCTATGTTGCAATCATAGCCAATGTTGAGCTTGATTCTTATAACTCTTTCACTCAACGTATTATGTCTACACAATCCATCTTATATTCCCTCCCTAGTCCTACATTACCCATGTCTTTTTTGTAACCTAACATTTATGTGGACTTGGCATATGTTATTTCTAAGGTCCCCAATGATAATCTAGAATAATTGGATAAAGACCGACAATGAATTCAACAATTCTTAAGCATTGAACCTTTGGATGGAGAAGCAATCCCTCTTTTGGATAGCATTGGGAAGTTGGTAAATGATTAGGAAGGGATAGAAGTGTTACGTAGCCTAGCTAATATAGTAGATTCTAATATTCCTTCGGTAGCTAGTTTCACGAAATTTTTGACTAATGCTCAAAATCCTTTTGGAAAATAAGTTTACTCTCCCACAATAATGCCTTCTATTCCCAACTTTACACCTCCAGTCATAGCATCAATGATGGAATATAACAATGGTTTAAACTCGAGCTTAGGAATTTCTAGTGGAAATTATAATAGTTTTGTCCCTTCACCTATAACACCTTCATATTCATCACCCCTCCTAAACATGAAATATAATATCCCACCATTCCTCCATACTAGTTCACCATACTTGAAAAACTCTCACAACATGTGGCCCAATGATTTTGTGATAAATCAACTTTTTTATTTAAAGCATGACATTAATACAACAACAAATTTCAAACTTAAACCAAAAACAAACCAATAGTAAACATCCAAAATACCTTACATAGTTCATTGTGTTCATATTTGAAATATACCTATACTACAAAACATTGAAATACCGGCTTTGGAAAGTACAATGGTAAAAAATATCCTAATAACCATTTGTTAGTTTTACTACCTTGTGTAGAGACTTTATTTTTGAAGATTCACTCATAGTGAAACTCTTTTCTAGATCATTGAAAGATATGGCCTTGGATTGGTTTTGTTCATTGTCAAACAATCAATTACCTCCTTTACACAACTCATTAGTGATTTCCTCCAACACTTTCAAGTGAACATTAGTCCTCAAGTTACATTAACAAATTTAATTCATTGTAATCAAGGACCTAAAGAGAAAATAAAAAACTTTATGAAATGATACTAATCCCTTTATTTGAAATTCTCCTATAGTCTTCAATATGTTGACATTCAAAGGGTGTTTATAGGTAACTTACAACCTAATATTCAAGATAAGAAATTGCTAATGAAATATCCATCCTTAACACGTTTTTGTATAACCCTTCATGATTATCGAATATCGATTAGTTGGTATGAAGGTAACCCTTCATAGGCTCCTATTGGTCAATCATATAAGTCATGCCTCAAAACAACTATCAATCATTTAAAAAGAAAAACAAAAAATTCATTACTTGATAAACATTCATGTCAAACTGCTCATAATATTGAGGCCGAGTAACTCTTGTAAAGCATAACTCTAGATATAAATTTAGGCCATGAGATAGGAAATTTTTATAGTTGTTTGATTCTCTCCATGTGATCATGTTGCAATTGTTAAACAAGAATATGATTCAACTTCCTCCAATTAGTCATATTCAAACAATTAAACCTTTACCACCAAACTTTAATGCAAAAAACATTTTTTCAAT